>QODF01000304.1:29807-105817 GCA_024372805.1 Oostethus manadensis
AATGTTTAAACCACACACGTCTCATTAGGCTTTAGTATGAGTGAATATTTGCACAGAATTTGACTATCAAGTTGGGAAAAAGCCGCAGTAAAGGCAGTGTGCATTGGCACGCAGGTGCTTTGCTAAACGCTAATGGCTACAACAAAAGGCTGTCTTCTGTCAAAGCAACACCTAACTGTTTACAAATGAAATGGGCACGACTTTGCTAAAAGAGCCTGATTAGTTGGACATACTTCACACAGGACGGTTTGGTTTTGGATTTAAATAATACAAAAAAATGGTGGTGAGTCTGATAAAAAAAGAACTGGGCCATGAAAGAAGCGCTGCAATAAAAATGTGGCCAGTCTCTCTCTGCATTTGAGTAAGAAGGACTGAAGGCAGATTGTTAAAAAGGTTGCATGGGTATCCCCTCAAATTGTCTTTTACTTCACCTTCCCTTTCTTCATCCAGATCAGTCATTGGACCTTCACCATTGCTCTTCCGAGGACTGATGGAGGTACGTTTATACATTTGCGGGAATCTTCTGTGTGGTACTACTTCAAGATTCACCAATAGATACCAACACCCTGGCCTATTGTGTCCTTTTGACAACAAGGCGTGTCTTGTTTGTTAGCCACATGGCCTCCTTTTTTAAATTTTTGTATATAAAATTGGTCTGTTTTCCAGGAGGTTGGGATCGTTTCCCTCTTCAAAGTTTTTGTGGCAAAAGGGAAAATGTATGGCTGCTCATGGGGGTCATAGGTCAGTCACTTTGTTTTCTACGGCAGCAGCAATCTGCTGCAGCCTGTAGCCAAGCTGCATCTTCTGGGCTGTGCAGTCTTCCTCCAGGGCGGTGATTATCTGACGATAGAGAGAAGCGATTATTTGAAAAAGGGAAATAAAAGAAATAAGTGAAATCACAGAGGAGCACAAAACGGGCTCCGTCCAGAGCTCTGACAGTTTCCTCATGGCTCTCCCGTCAATTCAGTCCTACGTGTTTCCAATCTTGCCATTTGAAAAAAAAAAAAAAGAAAAAAACAAAAAAATGACAAAAAAAGAAAGAGAAAAACGAAAAAAAAAATAAAAAAAAAAAAAAAAATTTAAAACTTGCATGACTACTTTACTGTCACAGTGTTCAAAACAATAGCAGTCCAATGTGACTAACCAGATTAAATCTCTGTCATTAGTACATTTTTATACCTACATGGCAAACAAGTTACTGCTAGGTGCAGTAGATTCTCAGAAAACAAACAAGACCCAGTATTCCTGATATGCACACTCTCAAGGTAATTCGTTGCAAGGGCTGGGTTCAAAAAATAGTGTAGCGTTCAATCAGTGATCAATTTTGTGAAAAATCAGGTGTGAGTCAGGTTCTTCATCCTATTTAAGGATGAAGAACATGCATGATGGCACCAATCCGCCTGTCCGTCTCTTGTTCCATCCTTCCCTCACTCGTGAACAAGACCCCGAGGTACTTAAACTTCTCCACTTGAGGCAGGACCTCATCCCCGACCCTTGTACAGTAGTGAAGGATTATTCATGGCAACGATTTGACTGTTGCCATTATTTTATCACGATATTATCAAATGTGCTTAACCTTTAAAGGCTCCGCCGTTCCATTCGTTTAAAAAAAAACAAAAAGCTAATCCAGTTGAGGTATGCTAAAGCGAAAAATTTCAAAATTGCAATTACTCTCCTGCTTGACATCTTATGAAAAAAAAATACAAATAATAAAATGTATAAATGCTGTGGTGTAGTTACAAGGGTCCACTCTGGAAATCATTAAAGGTTCTGTATTTTCCAAAGAACACTGCGCTTGTAAGGATGTAAGGCTCATTTAATGCATCCATGTAGTGACACTCACTTGATCGTAGTACTTGTTGATGTACTTGTACAGCTCGTGCAAAGCCACCAAGAAGTTGACCTCCCCGGCGTAGTTCTGCGTGAAAACAGAGAAGAACCGTCAGCGGGGTGAAAGAGGTGGATTGGTTCCCATTCATAATTCATCATCAACTCTTGCATCCATCTCAAAGGGAAACTCGCCATGAATGATTCACGGGGATTCTACGCAAGAACAAGACCTAGTAATGCTACCAGACATGCAGGCAACGTACACGGGAGAGCTCCGCTAGAGCCGAGTTCATCTCCTGGTCACTGGCTGAGATTGTCTGACGGATGTCTGCATAGTACCTGAGGACGGGGGAAACACATACGGTTATACTCTGTTGGTGGTGTGCATCAGGGCCAGCAAGGCCTTCTCTGCTGGACCAAACACTTTGAGAAGCACTGGCCTACATTTTCCGTGATTTAGGTTAATAAGACGCATAGGTGTTTAAGCGGCACTCTAAATGTAACAATAAAAACAGATTTGTTCATATGCAACCCACACATGTCCACGTGAAAAAACGACATTGTGGCAGACACACACACACACACACGCACACGCACACACACACACACACACACACACACACATTGAGCTTGGCAAACCATTGGAAATTGCATATAACAGTCTGACTAATTGTGTCCACTTACAAAGAAAGCTAAAATCATCACACAGCAACTTAACACTCAAAAGGCAGCTAGTAAATATACAAGACACGTAAGCTCCCAAGGAGCTCCAATGTGCTCATGAACAATGCGAGAGCCTGGGCCGCTGGGGAAAGAACACGAGAATGGGTGTGAATTATAGCAGGTGTGCCAGCCCTCGCTAGTCACCACTCAAGACTTTCAACACTATGCTCAATCGGACGACGTTTGGGTAGTATGGGATTGTTTACTTTTCCAAGCTAACACATTGTCACATGGTACAAATGTGACAAATTATTTACCATTGATTTACCTTTGCTTGAACACATTTTTGCCACTTTTGAAGAATTGTGTCATCATTCAAACGCCTATGCACTATTTATTTATATTATATTATTGATTGGACTGAAGGGCAAGACTTCCGTTTTTTTTGTTGTTGTTTTTTTTAATCGTAGTTTATACTGAGCCCATCAAACTAAAAAAGTCTTTTTTGGGGTCTAAAAAATAAATAATTTTGAAATACTATTCTGTTTATTTTTGCCCCTGCCTTACAGTATACTTGGAGATATGATGTGCTCTTTCACACATAAAAATGCCACTTTCATATAATTCATAATCATATAATCTTTATTCTATAATGTAAGATTAATTAGGGCTCTGTGATTTCCACTTAAAAGGAATCGTGGACGAGATTGGCCAATAAAAACTGAATTTACTAGTAAATACGGCATCTGGCGGAAATTGGCATCATGTGAATGAAATGCTGTCATCGTGAGGAGAAGGAACGTTTGTGTGCAGAATAATATACCCAACGGACAGATAAATTGTGGCGGAATCTAACTGCAAACACTAAGCCGCCCGCTCCAATGTTGAAATGACGATAAACACCGGCGGAAGTTGGCGGCACCTCCTCTTGGCTTCGCTTCCACTGGTTTTCTCCCATTCACGCTCCGTGAATGGAAGCTAGCAGGCTAGTGCAACTCGGGGTGGATGAGTTTACTTTCACAAGCACATACTTAACAGTTTGAACATTTTGCAGCAATGTGTGCAGAGGCTGACGACCCAACGGAAAAGTTAGCCAAGCTACGTCCATTTCTCAATTCATTCATTTTCTATGCCGCTTGTCCTCATTAGGGTCACGGGAATGCTGGAGCCTATCCCAGCAGACTTTGGGCGAGAGGCGGGGTACACCCTGGACTGTTCACCAGTCAATCACAGGGCACATATAGACAAACAAACATTCACACTCACATTCATACCTATGGACAATTTAGAGTCGCCAATGAAGCTAACATGCATGTTTTTAGAATGTGGGAGGAAACCGGAGTACCCGGAGAAAACCCACACACGCACGGGGAGAACATGCAAACTCCACACAGAGACGCCCAACGGAGATTTGAACCCAAGGTCTTCCAGATCTCCTGACTGTGTGGCCAATGTGCTAACCACTCATCCACCGTGCGGCCCCCATTTCTCAATTACTGGGCTAAATTGTCCTTTTATTCACTAACCCAAAAATCACATACAACATTGCTGGTGAAAATAAGTGAAAAATGTTCTTATTAAAAAAATTTTAACAGAAAAAATGGAAATTTTGGGAAAAAAATTAAACGTAATTTGGGAAAAAATAAAATGGATTATTAATTTATGTCTACACCAATTAACATTAACTGCTGGATCGAACTGTATCATGTGTACACTGGATCGAATCGTACCGACTCTTTTTAAAATATAAAGTTTTTTTAATCGTATCGTAACCCGCACAGCTAGATCCAAAATCAATTGTCCATCACGTGGAGGTTTACGTTCTTAATATTTCCGTCTTCTAGAGCAGTCACCTTTGCAACAAAGCAAGGCTAATGAAGCTTCAAGTCATCACCAGCGTCACGTGCACCAGACAGCAGTGATGAGCCGTCTGCTTCGAGAGCATCCATGCATGGAAGCCTCGCAGACAATCGTCTACACACAGTCTGGCTCTGACAGATTGTCCCAGGCCTCCACCACCACCCCCCTCCCCTGCACTGTGCCCCGGGTCACAGGGCCGGCTCCCTGCAACATTTCCTACCTTTCCACCATCTGTTTGTAGCGCGGGATGTCTCTGGCGTACAACAACTTGTTGATGGGGGAGTCCTGTGTAAGGAAGACAAATTGGAAAAGATTAGTGATGCTTTGATGGATCGGCAACGGATTAGTATCAGCCGATTTCCGAGCAAAAAAACGTGTGCTCGGCATATGCCGATAAATGCCTTTCAAATCTGATCATAAAAATCGATCGCCGTGCAGCGGCAAACCCTACATGCGAGCAACAAGGGATGCACTTTGACCTGAATTGCTGGCAGAATCAACACCAGTGTGTAAAACATGAATGGCTTCAGCTTGCCAGCTTGGCACAGGCTATGCCAAGTGATGCCAGCATGTGCGATCACTCCCTTATCAAGCCTATTGCTCTTAGACTTGTCTTGCATCTTTGCTTGCACGCTAGCTAGAGATGTCGACCTCAGGGGTCAGCAGCGCTTCAGCCTCCTTCTTGCAGCTCCCACGCCAACCATCAAAGTGGGGGAAATTTGTGTGCTATGCCCGCGGTAGAGTATTCCTAACCATGAATACTTCCCCAAAAAGAAAACATATTGTAAGAAAATATGGAGTTTAATTCCAAATGGGCATCTTCCTTTGCTCAATTCCTTTCCTCAATTACAGCTACTAGTGTAGTGTGCCGCTGGCAGGACTGCGTAAAGGCCCGGGGAAGCCGTTCACAGACGGACAATACGTGAAAGAATCGTTCATAAAAATATTACAGCATCTATTGCCCGGATTTTTAAAAATGAAAAGTAAATTATCTAAAAATGAAAGAAATGTCTCTCTCTGCAAAGACAGTCTACAACAACATAGCAACAAACATCACCAGTCGTCAAAGTGATGACAAAGCGAGGACATGCATGCATATTGAATTGCCTGTGATTAGTGATGTAATTTGTAATTGATATCATAAATGATGTAAATGATATTATATAATATTTGCACCACATTATTTGGAATGTTGTGAGTAATACACTGATGTGCAGTGCAGGAAAATTTCACATGTGCAAATATGATGTTGAAATAGCCCTTTTTACAGCCTACTGTACTCTACTCCATACAGCTAATTTGTGGTGCACTTACAGTAAAGCCAAAAAGAAAACGCTTCAGGTGGCATTTAAGGGCGTTCAGAATCTTGCTCAAGCTCCCAGCCGACTCCTAGCCCTTCGCAAAGGACCCCGGAGCGTTGCAGACTATTCCATAGACTTCTGGACATAAGCAGCCTTTGATCGGTATTCATCAATGGGCTAACTAAGCTCCCCCAGCCTTAGTCCAAGCTTCAATCAATACACAAGAGGACCAACGCAGCTAGGACAAGCAAAATTAACCCCTGGAAAGTGGAAATCACAGATTACAGGCTGGTGAGTACTTGTACTGTTCCGGTCCCGAACATTTCCGACGATGCTGTCCTAAACGGAAACTCCTACACCCGGCTGTGAAACTGTTCCTAAGTGCTTAAATGGGCCCATGAGTCCCGAACCTCCTTTATCTACCTCCTTTATCAAAAGGCATTGATAAACGGTGGACGAAGACATCAGGAAGTTTGTGTTAGCCAGCGGAGTGTGCGCCAGAAATAAGTCCATGCACCAAGCACCCTCAGGATTACTGCAACCACTAACTCTTCCTGGACGACCCTGCCTGCACATGCAGTAGATTTTGTTTCTGGTTTTCCACCTTCTAGTTGCAACACTATCATCTTGACTTCCATCCATCCATTTTCTATACCGCTTATCCTCATTAGGGTGACGGGTATGCTGGAGCCTATCCCAGCTGACTTTGGGCGGGAGGCGGGGTACACCCTAGACTGGTCGCCAGTCTATCGCAGGGCAGACATAACAAACACGGACAATTTAATTATCGCCAATGAAGCTAACATGCATGTTTCTGTAAGTGGGAGGAAACCGGAGTACCCGTCGAAAAGCCACACACGACCCTGATCTCCTGACTGTGAGGCCAACGTGCCACCCATTCATCCACCGTGTGGCACATCATCATGACTTGAAGATCAATTTTCCAGAAGCACACTTCGTCATCCTTCATCCCCTCATCCTTGGAAACAGCACAACTTCTTGTAAATCAAGTATTCAGACTTGATGGAATGCCCGTAGACATTATCTCAGATCTGGGACCCCATTTCACGTCCCGTGTGTGGAAGGCATTTTGTAAGCTGCTGGGAGCCAATTCCAGCCCCACGTCCCCGCTGGTACCTAGTGGGTTGGGAGGGTTACAGTCCTGAAGAGCGTAGTTGGATACCCTGCTCTTTCGCCTTGGACCCTGACGTTGTCCATGACGTCCATCGCCCACATCCAGATAAGCCTGGTGGGTTGCCTGGAGGCACCCTTTAAGCGGGGGTACTGTACTGTCAGGATCCCCTCCTTCCGCGTTCTCTCCTTTTCTACCTCTCGCAGCCTGTTGTATAACACCTTTAATGGCTTTGACGTGGAATCATAGTTGCAACATCCTTGATGGCATCCAAAAAAGGCCCACCAAGTGGAGGAGCCAACAGTCGAGTGGTATAGCTGGTAAAAATTTTGACCACCTGTTTTTTGGGCACTTTTGCAGTGGGATCCATCTTCTTCCCTGCCTGGCTGTGCTTGCCCTGTCCTCACAGGATTCCCCCCGCCCCCATTCAGGAACTCTCATCCTAACTCTAACTAAGGTCTCTGCATTTTGGAATTCAGCCCACAACCCAGATCCGCTTCCCTGACAAGTTCAGTGTTTAAATTATTTAGTAGGTGTAGATTGTAACTGTTTAATTCAGACTTGATGCCTCTATATAATGACAAATGACCACAAAGTAGCACAAAGACCATGGCCACACTGAGTGGAGAGCCATCGTACAATATTGTACAATACAATTATATAGTTGCCAGTCCTAAATAAAATGCAAATAGTTGGCAGATCTAAACGTAATTAAAGTTTGTAGACCCCTGGAACCAGGACACTGAGGTCCACACGCAGCAGGGTTTTTTAAAAAAACGCATATTTATCAAAAAAACGGTGTCCACACAACAAATGCATCCTCATGGAACCACATAAATGCTTTGGGAACCACAGTCATAAGCATGCCTAACCTGTAGGCGGCAATAGTTACTAAAATTCGATCCCATCAGAACCATCCTCTGTCATCCCGTCACTTTCGCGAAACATAAAACATGGCGCCCGGCCGACCTTAAAGTGCCTCTTCGCGTCTGCTTTTCAACGTGAAGCAGAAATTGGGGTTGCAAAACCGAGCAAGCAAAAAGCGCTTGAACACTTGCTCCAACCAACACAGTTCTGAGGGCGTCCTTGTTGTTTCTGATGTAAATACAGGTGGCGTGTGTGATGCCACAACATACTTTGTTGCAGGCGTAAAACCTAAACTCTAAACTGTTTGCATCCATACCCGAACATATAACCACAGCTTTCTCCAAATCTACACTTTGGCCGAAGGTTTTGAAAACTTTTGTTTTTAGTGCCATATATCTGCGGGCTTGTGTGGGGGACAGGCCGATTATGGAAAAATAATGAGATAAAACATCTCGACAGGGCATCAGTTTATTATGTTAAGCAGGACAGATTTCTACTTTATTTTGAATTATTTTGTACTGTTCATTTGTTATCTTGAACTAAAAAATAAATAGAACAAAATGGAACAAAAAGTGCCTGTGATTGATTTGCGACCAGTCCAGGGTGTACCCTCCTTTCACCCAAAGCGTGCTGGGGTAGGCTCCAGCCTACCCCCGTGACCTGAACAAGGATAAGCGGTATTGAAATTGGATGGAACAATAAGTGCATGGAATAAATGGACAATATATGAAACACGGCGTCCATATGGGGGTGTGGGAGGAGGATGGCAGCATGCAGAGAGGAAATTTGCCTTTGCTGATATTGTTTTGCAATTAACAGATTGTTGAACGACTCCCTCCTCATCCGCTTTGTGATGTTCTAGGGGAAGTCTCGCATTCACAGGCCACAATGTTTTTAAAATAATTCAGTAATGGGAGCATGTAAGCAAAACAAAACAGCATAAACCGAGGGCCACCCGTAACCACACCTCAATATCAGCGTGGCGGTTTAGGGAGTTTGATTAGCTCACCCGTCCCAGTTTGTGGTCAGCGATGGTGCAAGAATCCATAAAGGTCTGAGCAATGACAAAGAGCACAGCATCCACGTGGTCTGATGTCTGCACATTAAAGATGAACTGAGGATTCTTCAAGATGTTGATCCAAAATCGCAGCGGTAGGCTGTTTGGTGACACAAAGAGATGAAAAGGGATTAGGTTGCAAAAGAAAAACATGGTAGGAACAAACACAAACAAGAGGATTCTTTAAAGCAGGGGTCACCTGCAGGCGCCAGGTCACCTCTAAGAACCACATCATGAGTCGCCTGCCAGCCTGTTGTAAAAATACCTCAAATAGCTGCATCTATTTTTTGGGGGTTGCTATTGGAAAAATATTTTATGAAACACCAACTGGAAGGTTGTAGTAAAAAACGGTATGTTTTTCTTAGCAGTATGAGGACAGCGTCACGATTACTATCATCTTAAAATTAGCATCATAACGGCACCTATATAGTTTGCTAATTTGCTAATGATCTATGGGCCACTTTTTTCCACCCAGCCGGTTTCTGTGTTGTGGCTACATGGGTCACTGGTGTGTGTGACAGAGAAGAAAAGCTTTTACATTACTCAATGTCATATACTGTATATATGTCACATACATTTCTCTTGGAGATTAACAAAGTATCTCAAGTATCTAATCTAATCTAATCTGCAGCGACCGTGTTTCGATCTGACAAATCTTAAGTATGTTTGATCAAATGTAGAACTTTTACAGTTTCTGCTTGGACCGTGTTGAATGTTGAACTGTTGAATAAAAAAAAAAAAAAAGCATCTCACGTTTCACCAGACCTAACAAGTGAACACCAAGCGTAGCCTGTATGTACACATTTTTTATCTTTTTCTTCTAAATTTCGTTGGTGCGGTTCATATTCAGATGTCAATAGTCTAGAATTGATGGTACATTTCTAAAAATATAGGACAACTAGTCTTTTTTCTAGGAAAATAATGTAAATTCAGGTCACTGTGGTAATTCCAGAAATAACACACCACAAGATGACAATAATGCTCACAAACACCTTACTGTTTACGCTCCATTTAGTGTCCGTCAAATGGTGAGTAGTTTCAGTTTTATTATACAGCTCTTTTTACATGTGTATCTAATGTTTTTAAACACTGTTTGTACAGCACATTAAGTACAGCATGCTTAGGAAAAGTACAAAGTGCCTTCTGACGTGACTATCCTTGACATTTTTAGCCATTGCATTACCTGTTTTCAATGCAATTTCAAAAGTGTTTATGTCTTTGAATTGCATGCAAGTATCATTGCATATGCTCTGTCATCAGAACTGCTTCAAAACAACGAGTCAGTTACCTATTGGTTTTCCATATGTGGATGGTCTCTGGATCGGTGATGTTGTGCTGCAGGGCCTGCTCATCCAACAAGTCAAAAAAGTATTTGACAGCCAGAGGGACGGGACGGCTGGTGCTGAGGATGGCTGTGAACAAATCATCCACAAACTTTTGCAGCGTGCCCTGTCAAAGCACCAGAAAAACGAGAAATTCATAAACGTCAAGCCACACCCTTATTAAAGTTCAAACAAAAATAAGTTGCTCCATGTGAGGAGGCATTAAAAAATTGGCAGAGAACATGACCACCAGCAATGTGCGACAAATGCTGGGTTACCTTCATGGAGAGAAGTCGTGTAAGATAGATTTCCGGAATGGCCTTGGCCCTCTCCCCACCCTTCTCCCTCACACTGCCCCTCCTGTGTTTGGGCAGCTCCAACTCCTCGCTGGCTTTCACCAGATGCCACAACTTAACACCTCCTTCCTCGCCGTCGTCCAGCATGGGAGTCTCTGACGGGGGTTGGGGGGGGGGGAGAAACAATCCACTATTATGACTGCCTGTTATGTTCTGCAGTTTACTTACACATCGTGCAGAGGTAACTCCAAAACTAATGGTGATACTAAATCTGCAATAACGGCATGCATACTGTAGGTAGAATACACAGTCAAACAGCGACCTCGTCTGGCGATTTCAACTCACTACCATGGCTTTCAGCAACTTACTCTCTCCAGGCATGTAATCATGGCTGTCATGGAGGTGATTCTTTGTGTTCCTTGGGACGAGAGCAACTGTTGACCCATCTGGGACCTACACCAAACAAGCCGCAATTATTAGCACATTTGGGATGGATAACAGCCAAAAACAGCATCCTTGTGCGGTTCGTTGAAAATGACACTGACCTTATAGTGCTGTAAGGTATTGAGACGCTTCCAGGAGCCCTGTGCCACTGAGGTCAGGTCCTCATCTGACAGGATCAGGTGACCAGCCACACCCGAGCGCCACTCTGGGTGGGAAAATGATGATAAAGTGTTTTTGACACGTGCTGCAATACAGGTTGTCTATATTTGCATCCTCCCCGTGCACGTTTGTTGTTATTGCAATTTGATTTGCAATGCATTTACATTTGCTTTAAATAATATCTAATATCTAAACATCCAACAGACCTGCTAAACTAATTTAACTGCACTGAACAGTTGAAGAAATTGGTAACGTGGTTCAGATTAAACACAGGAAGCAAACTAACTATCATGGTAGAATTTCTGACACCAGGAGAAGTGGGACTAAATAAGCATTTACTACTGTTGAATTGTGCAATTGTAATGTGCAACTTTGCACATATACGTATATAAACTGCACCAAAATCACAAATGAATCCAGATAATCAGATAGCACCTCTGATCGGAGACTTACCAAGATGTAAAGAGTCAGCATGCGGCCGCCGTGTTACTGATGTCGCTTTCCAAGTTTGGTCCAAAAGTTTCTCCTTCACCTGGGTGATGGTGTCACAGTCCAGCACTTTGGCGGGCATCGTCTGGGTGGAGGCAGCTCCACTGGCGGCGGGCATCACAACATTTAGGGTCTGCATAGACATGATTGCTATTGTCAGTGTTATTGCTATTACTGTCATAACAGTGTACAGTATTTTAATTTTATAGTATTTACAGTGCTGTGAAAAACTATTTGCCCCCTTCCTGACTTTTTGTCACACTAAAATGTTTCTGCTCATAAAAAATAGTGAACTATTAGTCAAAGATAACATAATTGAACACTGGAACTGGAAGGCTTGCTGGAAGGCTTGCTGTGATAGATGTAAGCATGAATTCTACTGTCTAGCAAAAAATCCTGAAGGAGAATGTCCGGCCATCTGTTGGTCAACTCAAGCTAAAGCCATCTTGGGTGCTGCAGCAGGACAAAGACCCAAAACACACCAGCAAATCCACCTCTGAATGACTGAAGAAAAACAAAATGAAGACTTTGGAGTGGCCTAGTCAAAGTCCTGACCTGAATCCCATGGAGATGCTGTGGCATGACCTTAAGAAGGCGCTTCATGCTAGAAAAGCCTCAAATAAAGCTGAATAACAACAATTATGCAAAGATGAGTGGGCCAAAATTCCTCCAGAGCGTGTAAAAGACTTGTTGCAAATTATGGCAAACGTTTGATTGCAGTTATTGCTGCTAAGGGTGCCCAAGCAGTTATTAGGTGCAGGGGCAATTACTTTTTCACACAGGGCTATGTGGGTTTGGAGTTTTTTCTCCCTAAAAAATAATTAAAAAAATCATTTAAAAACTGTATTTTGTGTTTACGTGTTTTATCTTTGACTAAAATGTGTGACAAACATGCAAAAGAATCAGGAAGGGGGCAGATAGTTTTTTCACACCACTGTTTATAGCGTGTGCTCTAACCAGGCTACGGTACTCCACGTCCTCCCGTAGCAGACGGTTGTCGTTTAAAGTGTACTTGGCTTTTCCTGTAACGGCATCCACGGGTCCCTTATCCACCTGGTGTTTTATTGCCCGGAACAGCATGTAGAAGGATTCTCCTGCTGATTCCTGGAGAGAAAAAAATATATCATAGAGAGTAAATTTTCTCAAACTTGATAAGGGTTGCGGCACACAGTGCGTTCCATCTGGTTGTGGCGTGGATCACGTGGATCTGGTCTGGTTCAGATCACATTAAAGGATTCCTTGCTTTGTTTTTGTTATCTCGCATAGCCTACGCCAGGGGGTGTGGGAGTGAAATTGACGTCAGGGCCATTTATAGGTCTGCATCGTTCTCCGTGCATCGGCTAAACACGACACGCCAAGCAAATTAAAATACTGTATACTCCACAGACCCAAACATGTCTTTTTTTAAACAAATGTGGCTCAGCTATGTGAGAGGAAGCGCTGCCAGGTCCCTAGGAGTAAAAAGTAAGCAAGAGAAGCTATTTTCAGAAAAAATCTATTGACTGAGGTTAAAGAACTGTAAAATGTACCTGAAAACTGAAATGTATTTCTGATTTAAATACTTATTAGTTCTTAATTTGTTTATGTATTTGTTGATTGTTTTTTTAGTATTTTTACTGAAAACAGTTAATACAGTTAACAGTACAGTATGTTCCATACAAATTGACTACCAAAGAAGGGACATTCCTGAGGAAACAACTTGTTTACACCAGAAATTTTGTTCATTTTATTTTCTGTTAGTTTCTTTGTTGATCGATTTTTTTTTTGTAGTTTTTGCACACAACGTGTTTACATTAGTGTCCCTGTTTATCTTGTTTTGTGTTAAAACATTTTTTTAAAGACGTTTAGGAAGATTGGATTTTTTCTTTTTTCTTTTTAATTTAAATTGCCTGCACATGCATGTGCGGCGAGGTTGCAGCTCAGCCTCAGTCAGACTGCCTCCAGCGGCCCCAAGGTGAATTGAGTTTGAGTCCCCTGTCTTAGAAGATGTTTGGCCTCTCACCCGAGCAGGCTTCATCAGTTCATGTTCAAAGAGACGGTGGGACAAACACATGTCAGCGTACACAGCACAGCTCTAGTAGGAGAACTTCAGTGTCTTTAGCCTATAAAGGTGTTATATTGTGTTGTCATATTAAATTAATTTTCACATTTTGGAAACAACAGCCTGTGCATCCAATTTACACGACATTCTCTTTACGCTTAAGGTCATTCAGTGTAAAGTGACAATCTATGACCTACCCGTAAGAAGTTGTAGAGACAAATGGACATCCAGTTTGTCAAAAGCTTCTCAACCACTGATTCAGTTCTGGAAAAACCATAGTACAGTAAAAATAAGCATATCACAATACTTACACCCTTGGTCTTCAGAAACACATGGACAATTTTGCTGTTCTGACCTCCTAAGCATCAGTTTTGGGTTCTTTGCCACATACTGCTCCACCAGGTCATTAAGCAGAGTCTTCAGTATGTCCGTGAAGTACTCCAATTTGCCATGCAAGGCCACAGTCAGCAATGACGCCACATAGGCCCTGTCTCTTGGGGAAAAAGTCTGCTGGGCCTCCAGAGTGTGAATAAACTGCATTATGAACAACAACATGAAGAAGGAATGAGGAAAAGAAAACTTAGAAGACAAATGTACTCTATAACGGTGACGGCTGACCTTGGTGAGAAACAGTTTACTGTTAAGCAGATTAGACAGCTGAACCAGGCCTTGCTCCACAGTCTGCCTGCGGCTTTCCGGCACGTCCAGATCCCGTCTCAGTGGTGACTCCTGGTGGCCTGGGAAAAAAATGCGCTCGGCGTAGCCCCTGTAGTCCAGGAAGGGAATGCCGGAGCCCACCAAGTCACTGGACATGTCCATCATCTCTGTCATCAGATCTGAAGGAAGTAAATACAAAAAATACAGTCAAAGTAGGTCCAGACTGTGAGGTACTAATGCTAGAATTAGGACCTGTAAACTCCTTCTTGCAGCGGTCTCGCACACTGGTTTCCAGGTTCTCCAGTTGAATCTGCACCTTCTTATAGTCCCTCAAGGCCTGTTTGCTCTTCCTCCTGACAACCAACAACATCACATATTGATGGGTGAGACACAGAACAAAAAAGAAGTTCATAGTACTTGCATGCGCATGCATGTACTTACCTGTAAATGAGGACTATGATGAGAACAATGAGAGCCACGATGGAGGCTCCCACGCCAACTCCCACCTGAGCCTCCAAGGGGAATATGGACAGTGCTTGGCTGTCATACTGAACTCGACCCAGGGAGAAGTTCAAGTTGCCCATTTTTACCTGGAAAAAAAACGTTTGGACAGAACCCTGACCTCTGATTTCTTTCATTTTTTACAACTTTCCCCATCCTGTTTATATATCAAACTGCCAACATTCTTAAAACTATATTAAAACTGTATTACTTTTACTGCAAGCAATTATACGAGCGGGAATATTAAGCTATCCAGTAAAATATCAAACTCACGGTGAACTCTGGCAGGCTGTCCGTAACATCCATTTTCTGGCTGGCTGCTACTGATGGCTGTTTGGCGGGTGGTTCACAGTACAAATGGTTGTGGGTCAGGGTCTTCACGGAACATATGCCTTGGCCAATTCGGGCCTCCACCTCGTGTTTGTAGATGGCCAGGTCCAGGTTTTCTCCCTAAATGGTACACATGGCGTCGGACATCCCTTTAACACATTTCATTTTGACAAACACACATACTGTACATTACATATACAAATAATACATGTATACACACACACACATATACACATACTGCAGATGTACAAGTACTCTATATATACACACACACGCACACACAGACACACACACATGCATATATATATATATATATATATGTATATAATGTATATACACACATACAATAAATATAAAAGTGACCCCTTATATCCTTTGATTTGTCAAAATGCGGTGGAAAAAGTTTGGACACCCCAACCTTAGAGGTTCCACCGTATAATAACAGTAACAAAATTAAGCACAGAATTGTTAATAGCAATTTCCTGAGGGAACTCCAACAGTCCATACATAAAGACCGCCGCCAGCACCCACCTCAACAGAGATGATGCTGCCAGGTTTGTGGTGGTACGGTTTGTCGGGGTCATTCCGGTTGAGCATATACAGCTTGGGGTTGGGCTCATAGCTGAAAGCTTCACTGCCAACTGTGTTAAAGTCAAAATGGAGGCTGTCCAGCAAGAAATGAACTTTGACTCTGGCTCTCCTGGCATCTGGACCCACGGCCGGGGTCGGACACAAGATGAGGGAGGAGCTGTTGACTGTGCAGCGAGACTCATACTGGAGTAGGAATGGAACGAGCGTTCATTTGTACCACATATAAAAAGAGGATTAGATTTGTCTCCTTAAACGAACCTGCTTGACATGGCAGAGTGCACCATGAGAGCAATCCACCTCTGGGACTATCCTCCGTCGTCGCTTCAGTGGCTTCTGTTGGTCTTGTGATTCATTCCCCTGACTGATGCTCCGCCTCCTCCTGGGAGGCAGCGAATCAGGCGGGCTGAGAGTGACCCGCATCTTTGGCTCTTGGACCACATCCAGGTTTTGACCAGAGACTCGGATAATTCTGCCTCCACTGCAGAAAAAAGAAAAGGAATGATAAATAACGCTGTGGTATGCTATGTTTACAACATTAATATGACAAAATGTATTCCCTGTTCAGTGGAACTAAAAACCAACAAGACTGAATGCATGTGGTATTAGAAACAGGGATAATAGAAATAGTCTATGTATATATGTACAGACACACACACACACACAAAATGTGTAAAATGAAGTCAGATATGATTTCTGTTATATTTTAGTGGAAAACATGAAATATGGTACTTTGTATGTCAAATAATTCTGCTGTGTAACCCAGGAAAAGAGCATTATGTGTAGTGTATAATATGATTAGAATTTCAAAATGTATTTCTTCTTCTTATAACTATTATATCAATGTATTGAATCATATAAAAATAATAATATAAAATACACATTTAATAAAAATTTGTTTTTATTGAATTTGCTGAATTGGAGTTTCTAATTCATAATTTATTGTTATTATTACATAATTATTGCATTGAGTAATATAACTACGACATAAGAAATACGAATGATAAAAAAGTATTTTTATCATCTAAAATATTAGAGCTTCCCAAAAAGGATAACACATTCATACAAGCGATTTATAAAAAGCAAAAACAGTCACCTAAGAAAGCTTCTGGCCGGAGCAGCCCACGTGATATTCGGGTTGGGGGTGTAATGATAAACTGCACCCTGTAGGTGGCGCTCGGCCCCTGCAAATCGCACCGCTATGCTGTGTCTTCCAGTCCTGTTGCTGCCTCTTGTCTGGCAGCAGATCTGATCCTCATCAATGTTGAGCCTGAACAAAAACAGTCCAAATCTTAAGAGCTGTAAAAAGCATGAAAGAAAGGTTTTTCCATAAAGACGGCGGCGTGACGCTTACACCATACATGGAACTCCTCCAATGAGGACGCTAACGTCACTTGGCTGGCCCGTCTTAAGGCTGCGACCTTTGATGGCGATGGACGTGCCCCCCGCCTTGGGTCCTCTCTGGGGATGGATGCCGCTCAGTGTGGGATCCTGGTGACGAAACAGAAACAGTGCACCAGCAGAGACTACAGATAATCGATGGATAATGCACTAACACGGTTTATTATATTTTTTTCATAAAACACATTGTCACTATGTGGTACAGTAATTAAAAGTTAATGATTTATTTCATTGCATTTCCATCGGTTTTGACTCACATTACACGTGGACAGTGGTGCCTGCTAAAGCTCTGGCATGAAATGAAAACTGGCGCGCATCAGATGAAGACCACAGCAGTAGCACAAAATTGAAGCTTCATCTAAATAAATAAATAAACATCGAGGGAATGCTTCAGCGGCGAGCGCTTAGATCATCTGGCCTCCGCCCAAGAACGCTTTCTTTGTTTTGCTACATGTCGGAAACCGGCTCCAGAGGCCAAAAGAACTGGTGCCTGTGAACTCAGCATCAGGTAGTCCCATCCATGTCTGTGTTCTGCCAATGCTGTCGATTCGGTCGCTTTCTAAGTTGATGATGTCGTGAAGGAAAACCTCCTTCCCTATGAAAATGATACCACCTCCGGCTCGCCCGTAGCTAGAATAGCCGGCACCGTGCAACTCACTACCTCACAAAGGACGGTAGGCTTTGCCACACATCTTAAAAAAAGCATGGCGCTATCCGTCAAGTTTGTTACAGACGCAGGAGCTGTAAGTTTGATGGTTTTTGTTTTTCTTTACTTCATAGAAGAACCCAGCCTGGTGATGATGCTAAAATGGGACAAGGCCATGCTAGGAGTGCTAAAATTCCTGTCTTCCTGCCCACTCCATTGTTTTATGTATTATTATGTTGGACGAGTGCAGAATTACAGTGTAACATACAGGTACTTCCAATCTTTCCCTTTTCAAAACCTTCTAAAGAGTGAAAAACCTTATTTTCCTTTCGGCTTATCCCATCTAACCCTGTCTTCTGTATCCTCCTCTCTTGCGCCAACTACCCTCCTCTTTGGTCTTCCTCTAGTCCTCCTGCCTGGCAATTCAAAACTCAGCATCCTTCTACCAATATATTCACTATCTCTCCTCTGGACATGTCCGAATTATCTCAGTCTGGCCTTTATCTCCGAAACCTCTAACATGTGCTGTCCCTCTGATGTGCTCATTCCTGATCCTGTCCATCCTGGTCACACCCAAAAATCCTTATCTATGCTACATCCATCTCTGCCTCCTAGCTACCTAGCCAACATGACGCAATATGTGAAGCAAGGTGAATATACATCTGCAAACTTAAATATATCGAGCAATGTACGCCTGGGGTCAATAATAGGACCAAAACTGTTAAATGTAGCATCTGTAAAGTCACGTAAGACCTAAAGCTAGTATTATTTGCATATGATACTACTGCATTTTGTTCTGGAAAAATCACACAAGAGCTAATAAGAAAAATCACAGATAAATTGACTATATTAAAAAAGATGATTATCCCTGAACCTTAGTAAAACTAAAATAATGTTATTTGGTAAAAAGCATAAAAGATCATTTCCGGCCAGTCATAAGAGATGACAAAGTTGCAAGAAACACCTTAATACTGAATAAAACAAAATTTGTTCTGGAGCAAAAATCACTCCATACACTCCATGTATTGTTCTCTGGTATTATTAACATATCTAATTCATGGTGTGGAGATATGGGGAAATAACAAAGGTCTTGATTCAGTATTAGTTTGAGACCTTCGAGCAGCATTTGACACAATTGATCACCAAATTCTAATAGGGTCAGACACATGAAGGTCAGTCATGGCATCCCACAGGGTTCTGTGCTAGGACTTGAATTTTTCAGCCTCTATATGTCCGCCTTAGGTAATATCATTTTTCAAGAGATCATATTTCACCCATAATAGCTTCACTGTGATGGTTACCTGTACTATTTACAATTGAGTTTAAATATCTCCTTATTACATATAAAGCACTACACAGTCAGGCAACAGCTCCTAGAACCGTATCAACCCAGTAGAACATTGCGCTCAGAGAATTTACTATTACCTGTCACTCCTAGAATTTTTAGAAGTTGATGGGGAGGTAGATCTTTTAGTTATCAGGCTCAATCCGGGCGGCAGACACCCTCTCTCTATTTAAAAATCAACTCAAAACTACCTCAACCTCTTTGCTAAAGCCTAGAGTTAGAACTGACCCCTGATACGCTGATATACATCATAGACTTTTCTCTATGTTCCTTGGTCTAAGACTAAGACGTCTGGCTTGATCTTCCATGTATGCCTCTATTCTTTTATATATCAACCGGTCTAGACAGATGGCCCCACAGAGCCCGGGTTCTGTCCACGGTTTCTTCCTGTCTTTTTCCTTGCCTCCGTCGCCAAGTGCTATTAACTATTAACCCTTTCACAACTTATTATTATTTTATTATCATTATTATATACTGTATTTATTCATATTTATTATGACGGTTGTACAATTTTTTAAATAAACCTTGGCTCTTATTTTACTACATCGATTTACTGCCTTTTCATTTCCTCATGTATTTAAAATTGGCAAAGAGCATATTTGCAGAACTGTGAATTATCAAAATTAATTAAACCATTTGTTGTTGAGTGCCTTTGAGTTTTTAGAAATATGCTTCTAAGTAAAATGTATTGAAAAATTGTAACAATTGTGTAAAATTGTTGAAAAAAGCTATAATATGGGATTTTTAATACCAGTGCAGGTAATATATATTTTTTGACTGCAAAGCTCTACTTAATGTTGTGACCCAATAATGTGAATGGCGTATACCCAGGGTCCGGTTTGACTGCTGCTATTGTCGTTGTTGTGTTTACCTGAAAGCTGAAAGTCTGAGCCGACTGTCCGAGTCCTCCTCCAATCACTCGAACCGCGGCACGACCGCTCGTTTCTCCGGCGCTGCTCCTCGTCTCACACACGATCCTACACGACAGACTAGTGTAGAAAGCGAGCTTCTGTACGCCAACTCATGTTTAGCGTACTTACCTTGAGGACACTTCATATCTGCTGTTGATGACACTGCAGGGAACCCCGGCAACTGTGACGGAGTTCTGGATGTCTTCAGCACTCTGGCCGAGATTGGAACCTGAAATAGTCACCAGGGTGCCTCCCTCTATAGGGCCCGACACAGGATCCAACTGCAACACAAGACAAAAGGCGAGAAATATTGATTTACATTTAAGATCAGAATTCATCCATACAAAGTCAATCATAGCCTGTCCTCCACAAATGTCTAAGGGGTGTTAATAGGGGTTTCATCCGCACCACAGCTGTAAAATCGTGAATGCAAAAGGAGGGCCTGCTTGCGTAATGCGTGGCAATTTCAAACGTGATTTTTAGATTCTTTATTCATGTTTTGTCAGGAAAAAAACACGCAAACAAAAACCAGCAGACCGCCTGAAGACCCCTCACAGTTCAGCAGCAATTTCATTGTATTAGTGGTGAGTGTACAGCTTGTATAGGAGTGCACGGTACACATGCTGTAGTAACATGAAAATGAAGGAACATCGGTGTAGCTTTCTATAAGAACCACGCTCGGTAACTTCAATATGCGCTACATTGGATGTCACAAGCGTCAGAACCAGCCGATGACAGTGAAGAAAAACTGAAATAAATACACAGGACATTATTTGTAGAAATACAAAAAGGATAAAACATTTCAATTTTTTAATGTATTTTTTTTGTCTTTTTTAGTGTATGTACTTTTTGTCTCTTTTTGTTTCAAGTATTCATTGAATGCTTGACTAAACAATTAACAATTGTCTTTTATTGTGCACATTGGTGCATTTCCTTCCATTTTAAAATGCCCCTCCTCCCCTCCCCCTATTTTTAGATTTTTAAACTATTTTCTAGCTGTTCAAGAATCACATTCACCAACATTTAGGACATATTTGCACGCATCTGATTCCGGAAGCTCCATTCCATTCTCCTCCACCTCCAGCAGTCTCAGTAGAGAAGTCCAGACTTCCCGGTCTTCGGCCACCTCTTTCAGTTGCAGGGGAAGGACACCAAGCCAGCTGGGAGACATAGTCTCTCCAGGGTGTCCTAGGTCTTCCCCGCGGCCTTCTCCCGGCTGGGCATGCCCGGAACATCTCCCCATCCGGACTAGATGCCCGAGCCACCTCAACTGGCTCCTCTCGATGTGAAGGAGCAGCAGATCTACTCTGAGCTCCTTCCGGATGGCCGAGCTCCTCACCCTATCTCTTAGGATGAGTCCCGCCACCCTACGAAGGAAACTCATTTCCGCCGCTTGTATCCGCCATCTCGTTCTTTCGGTCCGGAAGTTTTCAAATAATTTAAATTACAATGCTTTGTGCACTCATGTTTGTTCATAAGCATGCATATTGTAAAAAAACAAACTGTAAATTTGTTTTTTTACAATATTTTCCTTCAAAATATTAGCGCAGTCAAATGATCACAGTTGTCAGATTGATTCATAATTAATCAATAAAGGGTGAGATGGTGTCAAAGTATTTTTTCTGGGTTAAAAATACAAAGACAAATTCAATATTTTTGACAGCCCTACTAAAAATGATTTTCAAAACCCTTACAAAGTGAATGACAGGCGCAGGACAGGTGTGCATGACATCATCAGTGCAAGATTGGTGGTAGACGCAGTGGGAGTCGGCGGGACCGCCACACCACACGCAGCCGTACTTGGGGTCGGCGGTTCGACACCGACTGCAGTCAGACCTCCCCACGGCACAGTTGAACAAAGTCACTGAAGCAGAAGAAAGTGAAAGAGAGCTTAGAAAAGAAACATGATTGTAAGATGTTAAAAACCCTCTGCGTACGTGCTGACCAAAAAGATCATCGGCGCTGTCGATGGGGAAGTTATCTTTCCTCCTCACGTTGATCACAGCCGGGTACTCCTCCAGCAGCACAGAATAAGCAAACTGAAACAGCACACCAACACAGAAGCTGAATGTTAGGAAGAAAATGTGTTTCAAATATGCTTAACAAGTGCCGCACGGTGGTCTTATGGTTAGCATGTTGGCCACACAGTCAAGAGATCTGGAAGATCACAACAGTCACCCCTTCTACTCGTCGTTCTCTCTCATTTTCCTCATTCATCAACTCTTCAAAGTACACTTTCCATCTTCCCATGACACTACTGGCATGCACTTCCATCCCTATCCTCCATCACCCTAACCTGCTGCACGTCCTTCCCATCTCTGTCCCTCTGCCTTGCCAACCTGTATAGATCTTTCTCTCCCTCCTTGCTGTCCAACCTAGCATACAAGTCATCATAAGCCCCTTGTTTGGTCTTTGCCACCTTTACTTTCACCTTACGCTGCATCTCCCTGTACTCCTGTCTACTCTCTTCAGTCCTCTCAGTGTTCCACTTCTTCTTAGCTAACCTCTTACTCTGTATACACTCCTGCACCTCCTCATTCCACCACCAAGTCTCCTTATCTACTTTCCTTCCAGATGACACACCAATACTCTCCTACCTATCTCCCTGATCACAGTAGTTGTAGTTGTCCAGTCATCTGGAAGGACCTCCTGGCCATCCATAGCCTTTTTCAACTCCTTCCTAAAAGTCAAGCAACACTCCTCCTTTTTCAGCTTCCATCATTTCATCCTTTGCTCTGCCTTAACCCTCTTCATCCTTCTCACCACTAGAGTCAACCTACACACCACCATCCTATGCTGTCTGGTTACACTCTCACCTACCACTTGCTTTGCAGTCACTGATCTCCTTCAGGTAACTCCTCCTACACAAGATGTAGTCTACCTGTGTGCTCCTACCTCCACTCTTGTAGGTCACCCTATGTTCCTCTGGAAGAAAGTATTCACTACAGCCATTTCCATCCTTTTTGCAAAGTCGACCACCATCTGTCCTTCTGTGTTCCTCTCCTGGATACCAAACTTGCCCATTACCTCCTCATCATCTCTGTTTCCTGCACCAACATGTCCATTGAAGTCCGCACCAATGACAACTCTATCACGTCTGGGGATGTTCTCCAGAATTTCTCTTTCTCCTCCATCTCACATCCTACCTGTGGAGCATACCCACTAACAACATTGAACATCACACCTTTGATTTCTAGCTTCAGGCTCATCACTCTATCTGACACTCTTTTTACCTCCAGGACATTGCTAGCAAACTCCTCCTTCAAAATCACCCCTACTCCATTTCTCTTCCTATCTACACCATGATAGAACAGCTTGAACCCTGCTCCTAAGCTTCTAGCCTTGCCACCGTTCCATCTGGTCTCCTGGACACACAATATGTCTACCTTCCTCCTCTGCATCATGTCAACTAATTCTCTACCTTTTCCTGTCATAGTTCCATCATTCAAAATCCCAACTCTTAGTTCTAGACTCTTAGCATTCCTCTTCTCTCTCCTCCTACAGACACACCTTCCTCCTCTCCTTTTTCGGCCAACAGTAATCCAGTTTCCACTTGCACCCTGTTGGTGAACAGCACCGGTGGCGGGCGTTGTTAACCCGGGCCACGTCCGATCCGGTATGGAAGTCATTTGTTTGATTCGCATGTTCTGGTTTGGCAAAGTTATACGTCGGATGCCCTTCCTGACACAACCCTCTGTATTTATCCGGCCTTGGGACCGGCACAATAAGACACTGGCTTGTGCCCCCTTGCGGGTACATTTACTGATTTTCACACACATAATGTCTTTATTTTGTTGACGTTTGGGTCGCTCGTGTTATGTTTTGACCACAAGAATAAGTTTTTTAAGGAAAAAAAAGATGTTCTGACCTGCTGTGATTTGCAAGTAATCAAGTAGACTGACTGCTGCTTGTCATCTGGCTCCACAAACGCTTCCACCACCACTGACTGATTCTCAACGTCCAGTACGCACTCATAGTCCAGATGCTCATCCTAAATGTATTTCAAAGAAGAAATAACTCTTTAAGGCATGCACAGAAGTGGTATATGAATAATAGAACTATAGACATTCTTAAGTAATATGCCTAATCAACTTATGAGAATGGTTAAAGTACCTGAAACAGGTGGAGGTGTCGTCCCACCAGCGTGATCTTCCTCTCGATGTTGACAGGAAGGAGGGAGGACTCCTCAACTTTCTCCACACACGGGCAGTCCTGAAACATTTGCTGGTATTAGGTAATTATGTCTAGAAACACACTGGCACTTTAAAAGCCAATCAGACGTCTGACGAAAGCCAGTGCGTATAAAGGCAAAATGGCAACAAGGGTGAATTACAGAAAATCGGATTCAGTTTGTGGACATTGATTTACCAGTATGAATGCGATATTAACAAGACAATACACAAAATGACATTTCCCCAAACCAAATATGGCAAAAAAAATACATGTATTTCATGATTTCATACCAATGCGTATAAGTATGGCATGACCTTGAGTTGACATGACCTTAGGAGCATCTATCAATACAGAGTCAAGTCGGTAGCACTTAGTGGGCCTGGTTGTACACCCACATACAGTATGTGTCAAACTTAAATATTAGGAATGGGTGTGGAAAGCTAATTTTCAGCACAAAAAACACACCAAACAAAACAAGAAACAGAAGTAATGCAAGTCATTGTATAGTGTAAATCGATGCAATGAGTTAGGGCAACATGATATAGAAATGTGATGCGTAGGAAGTTCTAAAGGATTTGGGTGCGGATCTTGGGCTTTATTTTCCACAGTTGTTATCTCCCATCTAAAACTTTGGGAAATATGCCTTTCGGTGAAAAGAAATCTGTCTTGGTGATTTTCCCGCTGCTCAAAGATTACATCCATCACTGGCGTCATTACATCCAAGAACAATGGGGCATTTTTACGTTTGCTGCATTTTCCAGCCAAACACATGTTTTTATTACGTTGTCATAGTGAAAGTTGAAAATCTTGGACCGTTTCTAGCAAGGGTGTGTTTCTACGGCACATAAGTTGTTTCCAATTGCTGGTTGTGTTAGGAAATGTTGCGTAAATGAAACTTGACCGAGAGTAAAGAATAGGAAAGAAGTTTTAAATATCTCTCCTTATTTTATGGTGATTTGAATGTCAAAAGAGTCCTGACTAAAAGACAAAAACTACAGCGGAACCTGCTTATCTTGATGCAATGGGGAGTATTGACGGGGGTATTACCTACTGTATGGTTCTGAGCAGTGGACCAGGGGTTAGGCTACAGAGGTCAGTGGTGTTTGCCTGCTAGTTGGAGCAAGTCCAAGGAGAGTTGCCAAGCCATGTTGGTCACAATGCAGTGTGGAGTGCGCCTGGCTGTAAAAAAGACTGTGCTGTTTTGTAGATGCTACAGTGTGCACATTTATCCTGCCTCATCACCGTATTTTATTGTTGTATGTCATGTCATGACTACAATGACAATAAATCTTTCATGCATGTGCAAATGTTTTGTCCAATTTACAACTTCAAAAGTGTACAATCCAAGTTAATAATGTCAAGCTTTTATTTTGAAGCATATTTTGCAGTGAACAGGAAGTCACTGCATGCCCATTTTAAAGTGTTATTAAACATCAGTTGTGGCAAGCCTCTTTGTAATAGAGGAAGTTGACATTCATTAATTTTCTATGACGTTTATCCTCATTAGGGTGGCGGGTATGCTGAAGCCTATCCCAGCTGGCATTGGGCGAGAGGCGGGGCACACCCTGGACAGGTCGCCAGTCAATCGCAGGGCAGACATACAAACGTTCACACTCTAATGGACAATTTAGAGAGGTCAATTAAGCTAACATGCATGTTTTTGGAATGTGGGAGGAAACCGGAGTACCCGGAGAAAACCCACGCATGCACGGGGAGAACATGCAAACTCCACACTGAGGGATTCGAACGCTGATCTCCTGACTGTGAGGCCAACATGCTACCCACTGGTCCACCGGTCAACTTATAGGGGGGCACATCAGAGACACGGATGACTTTGAATATTAGTGCAGACCTGCCAATGTGTACAAACTCTGAATGCTGTTTGACTCTTAAATACTGCACGCTGCAATGCTCTCCATTTTGTCGCATTTCACTGGTTTTAGTTTCATGTTAAATCTGTGCAGTACATATAATGACATAGATTCCATCCGTTTCTTAGTCGTATTCATAATAATAATAATAATACCATGACAGTGGACCAGACCTTGAGTTGTTTGACTGACTTAAGCAGGCTACACTGCATTACAAAGTCCGGGTAACACGCACAGAATTCCAAGTAAGCGGTTGCGGATTAGATGCTTACAAACTGCAACTTCTAAACTCACCATCAAGTAAGAACCAACAGAGGAATCTGCTCGGTAATTTTCATCAGTGTTGGGTTTAATAATAGGTGATGGTGCAAAGGTGAGGTTTTCGGGACGCGGTGACTCCCCGTCTTTCTCTACCTCAGGCCACTCCTTCATCCATCCACTCTCCTCAGAGCTCACCGCAAGGATCCCCTCAGTGGAATCACGGCTCGCCAGTTCAGTTAGTGTCAGAACTTCACTGGATGTGGTGGAGCTTATACCAGAAGAGGAGCCAGAGGGCTCTGCTTCAGAGTCTACTGGGCCACTTGTGCTGCCTGGTGATGTAGCACGAGATGTGTTGTCAGCACTTTCGAGCAGCCAATCAACAGTCTGGTCCTCTAAAAAACGTGAGGTCGTGGACAGAAAAGGGGACCCTTCTGTGACGTGGACGTCCGTGTGCAGGCTGGAGGTCCCCGTGACGGTGGGAGTCATGTCTTGTGGAAGGCGTGATGTGGACTCGCTGTAAAAAGCGGTGGGGGCTGTTACTGCGGCGGCAGCTGCAGAGGTGGTGGCAGCCGGCGTGCTGGCTGGCGGCTGTTTTGCTGTGACTGTTGCTGTAGTCGCGGTTGTCACTGTCGGGGGTAAAGTGGTCTGTTTGCCGGCGGGTGGTGGGAAGGTGGGTGTCGGTGGTGTGAACTTGTCGATGAAGAAGCGCAAATGAACAAGCAAGGAAAGAGCAGGGGAAAAAAAGCAAGGGAGGACAAAAATTAGGATGAATAAGCAGACTTAAGCTAAAAACAATAACAATAAAGCAAGACTGGAAATGGAAAATGTACACAAGTGAAGCCAATAGACAAACATATGTGGTGTGAACACAACCTCAATGTTCTCTCAAGAGAGAATAGGCTGAAAATTAAACACGGATGTACTTTAGATTAGTCAGCGTACAGCTCGCGTGGCGGCATATCCAGTGGAAATGAGTCAGCATAGCCTTTATTGTTTAAACAGCCGGCAACACAAGAGAGTGCGAGTGTCAATTTAGCATGAGCACCGCTGTTATCTAGCATTGTCTCAATCCTCTTAGGGTAGACTGGCTCAACAAACCTCACGGCTCGGTGAGGCCATGAAGCACAAAGAAGTTCTGGCAAACGGTCCGACTCCTCAGCAAGGGGAAGCAGTGTCCACTGCACACGGTTTACAGTGGGAACGGGAGGCCCGCTGACCTTGACTGAGCGTCTAGTCGATCGGTGGAAGGAATACTTTGAGGTCCTTCTCATAAAGGAAGCAGAGTCTAAGGACACACTGCCTCAAGGTGCTTATGCCTCCAGCAAATATCCATCCATTTTCTTCTGCTTATTCGACGTCGCAGAGAGAAGCCCGGACTTCCCTCTCCCCGGCGGATGCCGAGGCGTTCCCAGGCCAGCTGAGAGACATAGTCTCTCCAACGTGTCCTGGGTCTTCCCCGAGGCCTCCTACCGGTCAGACGTGCCCTGAACACCTCCCCAGGGAGGCGTCCGGAAGGCATCCTAACCAGATACCCGAGCCACCTCATCTGGCTCCTCTCAATGCGGAGGAGCAGGGGTTCTACTCCGAGTCTCTCCCGGATGACAATGCTTCTCACCCTATGTTAGAAGAGTAAGTAACTACAAGCTAGAACTGTGATACAGCCTCTTTAAAAGAGATCCATCCTTCGTTGAACAGGCCGGCCTGGATTTACACTCAACTCCTCGCTAATTGACTAAACTCGCTTTGCAGTCTGAGGATGCCCTTGGGCCTGGAATAGCCAAAAGCTTCACGGGTTGTTGCTGAAATCGTCTTCCACTCCTCCATCTGTGGTCGTTTGATACCCTGCACTCCTCCACCTTCCTGGGCAAGACACAGCTATCTTGCCACCCACTCGAGTTGCCAGCTCTTTAGACTATAAAGGCTGTGTAATCATTCAGTAATAGTAGGTAGTAGTATAGTACAGCTATACTGCTGTACTGCTCTAACGTTTGCTCGGTGTAGTATCGTGCCTTGAGAAGACACACTGTAATAAAAATGCTTTTGTGCAATATTGTCCGCAACAAGGACAAGCCTTTGACTCACATTTTGGTTGGAAATAGTCACTCCTCGGCTGCAGGTGTGTCTGTGCGTGCAGACATGCTCATGAATGCACCAGTTGCAGCCCCAGCGACTGCTTACACACCCTTGGCAACTGACAAAAAACAAAAAAAAAGTTGACAACAAAGCAAGGATGCTGCGATGGATCGGCCACCGATTAGTGTCGTGCAATTTTTTCATGAAAAAAACCAACGAATGAATGTACAGTACAGTTTGAAAACACCTTCTCATTCTATGAGTTGTCTTCATTTTCATGGCTATTTACATTGTAGGTTCTCACGGAAGGCCTCAGAACCATGAACGAACGCAGGCGGAATGATGCACTTATGTACAAAACAAGTATGAAATAATTCTAAATACGTCTTATAATTTAGATTTCTCAAAGTAGCCACCCTTTGCTTTTTGGATTGCTCCATGAGGTAGTCACGTGCAATGGTTTCAGTTCAGAAAAAAACTTTCACTACAATGTCTACGACAGCTTTTTATGACCGAGTTGTTGCGTTTCCTGCTCAATAAACAGAGTCAGGATAGCGCATGATGCGTCGGCTGGGATAATGCGCTGTGTGGTGACTGACACGTGCCGTGTGCGGGTGTGTCCACTCACGGGCGCCGCCCGGACAGTTCCTGTACCAGGCTGCAGTCGTACAAGGTGAACTCTGTCTCTGCGACGGTCACGTTGAGGAAACGTAGGGACAAGATCACCATCACAAACTCTGCATAAGAAATAAATCAATTGTCGTTACATGGTTACAATGAAATGACAGTTTGGAGAAAAAGAACGTGACCATTGAAATGGACTTTTTCCAATGTATTTTAGGCAGCAGGCATTTTACCCGCAGGTACCAAAACACCATTTCAAACGACTCTAATTGCATTTTTTCCCACAAAAAATAATTTACTGTATTCATTTGTCACAGTCCTAAGCTGTCACCATCATAAAACCTTAATAGCCGTACAGACGTGGTAAGAAAAAAATTTAAATAATTTCACCCGTCATGTAAATGAATTTAAAAAAAGACACGTTAACCAGCGGCATGGAAGTTAACCACAATTAAATAAAAAAAATAATGAGGATAAAAAGGACGCAGTCTTTGAAGACAGAGAAAACGGGAAAGAATTAGCAGAACAACACTGCACCTAGTGGCGTTTTATAGGTACTGCTGGAATTTATCTTGTATTTATAGTACAACTGTTGGTAAAATTTGTTTATGTATGTCATTGCTATTTAATTCATGGCATTGCTCATATTTTACTGAACTGCCCGTCCCTTTCTTATGTTGGTGCAGGTTACATTTCTGGTTCTATGGTTATCACATTTTTCTTCCTCGCCTTATGCAGTGGCGTCACAAAAATGCACAAGAAAAGAAGCAAAAAGGACTTGTTGTATTTCATAACTTTGGACTTGACCTGAACTGTCTTGTATTGACTTGAAACTTGACTCGGAATTGTTAAGATTATTACGGTTGGTTAAAAATATCTTGCATTACAGCTTATAATAAAAAGCCACCTCTTATTTTGGCATGTGCTTAAAAAACATCCAAAGCGCCTGAAGCTCACCATCTCCACGGCCAATGGGGGGCAAACTGTTGGCATCAGGGGTGGGGCATACCACACCGCTGTTTGCAATTACAGCAGGAGTCTCTATGTCGTGGAAGAAGCACGAGTAGGTCTCTCCTTCCTGCAAACTAGGAAGTCCATCCACTGACACCGTGATCTGTGGGAGAAGGAAAGGCGACGTGGCCTTAATTTAAATAGCTTTAAAAATGCATAAATATTCATATTGTGTATAGTTCCATGTGGAAGCAAAATGAATGTAACGCCCTCTCCCCAGTCAAAATTACATCAGCTTTCTCCTCACGGCTGATGTTGTACAGACTAAGATGCTGGATGCTGAGACACTGCTGCGTCTGGTTGAAACTCCACATCCACTGACCCGTCTGTGACCCTCGCCGGCACTCCCAGCGCTGGCCACACCTGAAGCGCCAAAGCAACACCGCACAGTAAGTATGCAAGAAATACAAAAACAGCACAAAAGAACACACAGAGAAGCCCAATTCTTCTAAGCAGACTTACCGCCCCTCCAGGACACACCAGCCACAGTACGGGTCGTTAGCAGAAAGACAAGACTGGCAATCCAAGTGATCTCCACATTCCGCCACTGGCCGCTTCTCTACCTGAAAGTCAAATACCATATTGACAGAAAAAACAGTCGGTGGTCTTATATCTGGGGTGTAGTAATGTGTGCAGGAGTGATTCTTCCTGCCACACAAACGCACACCGGTGACATGGAAAGACGTCGCTGATGATACCTTTTTATTTAGCTTTAAAAAATAAAAATAAATAAAATACAAATTTTCTAAAAATGATTGGAAAACAAACCGTTTTGTCCTAAAAACTGTTTCCAAAGACAGGTCTTCAGGGGTTGACTTATATTTGGCTAAATATTGTACCTCCAGCGGTCCTTAAATCATGACATATGTGTTACCAAGCGCACAAGGTTCAACATTTTTGGAAAATCTGTTGGCCGTGGCCAGCATGTAGAGGAAGAAAAAGCACAAACATCGGAAATAATCCCTTTGGCCTTGGAGTGCCATAAACCAGCCCCTGCACAAACAGCACTTTCCCATACGTCAGCATCTCTGGCTTCCCATCCCCGTTTCTCTGATCAATACCATTGTTTTGCAAGACCCAACACCTCCAGCTGATAGTTGTACCAAACACACAAGGTGAGTGACCTTTGGCCTCCATGGCCAGCTGCTCTCATTCGACCTTCTGGGTTTTCTTTGTGCAAGAGACGCAGCTCGAGGAAGTCCCAAAATCTGGACAATTGTGACAATCAATGATTTGACCGACAAATGCCAAGCTGTGTTTGGCCTGGTGTGTAGAGACTTCAGGCGGAGTGGTTGAAAGGACAAAGCACTACACAAAAAAATGCCACATCTGTTAAGATATTTCAAACAAGAGCATTTGCTAGTACCTGTCAACTGTAACATCAATGAGCGAATGTCTTCAGTCTTTTAGTAGCCATCTAGATCCAGACATGGATCCAAGGGAACAATATTCCTAATATAAATGGGAACTGCATCTGGATCAGATCCAAATGAAACTTGGTTGGTATTACAGCTCTTGACCTTGGATACACAGTAAATTTGGTCTGAAGTTGACAAGGACTGGCAGCAATATGATTCACCATACTTGAAAAACTTTAATTTGCTAAATTGTAATCTACGTATATCTACTACAGACTTTTCTACTTGTTGATAAAAGTGTATTTATCCTCCAAGGACTTACAGCAGCTTTGGTCATAATGTAGATGTGTGTGCCCTTCTGGTCCAGGAGTAGGTCACTGTTAATGGGGTCGTTGGGCTGGATGGTTGCGTTGGCATACACCTCCACTTGGCCATCTTGGCCCAGATATATCTGAGGAAGACCATCAGAGGACAGTCAGACAAACCAGGTAGATAAGTAGGTCAAGAGCTCGAGAAGTACTGTAGCTAGGTAGGTAGACAGGGGGCCAGCTAAATGGATGGATAGGATAGATGATGAAAGAAAATAATTAACATAATGTGCATCATCCCCAACACGCGACCCAAATCGAATCACGCATGCAACTCATGCAGGATCGCAGTAGAAGTGGCCATGAATGTGATTAACACCCTCCCAAATCCGATTTGACGCATAAGAGGACACCTTTGGTTTGAAGTGATTCTCAAGCGCTTCCAACTCTCAAGTTACCTCATGCTTATGAGATTAAGAGATGCCTCTGTCTGTCCGGAAGAGTCTGAATCTCCATTATGAGGATGCACTCAGCGCATAATGGCAATGGAAGCGGCTCTGTAGTGCTTGGCGGTTTGGAGGTATTCATGCAGGTTTTAAAACATGGATATCATCGTTTATTTATTAAATACAGTCTTCTTATTTGAATCCTTATCAGATGATTTACAGGAGGTGATGCGCAGCCACAGAGTTGGCTACCCATCTTCCACATTTCTTTTCCAAACAAAGATATCTTAGTTCTATAATATTGTGGTGTGGCCAAGAATCACATACTGCTGTGCAAGAAATAAAAACCACATGGATTGGACGCGGGGTTATGTTGCTATGCCCAGCCTGTGGATCTGTCAAAGTGCAAAGGAATGACAAGAATCTGCCGGGCGGATAAAATAGCTGACATTTGTTGCAAAGATTTTATCAGGTGCAAGGTGTGTGTTGGGGAAGCTAATGGGAAACATTTTTACCAGTGGATGCAAGTACAGGACTGGCTATGTTATGTGGAAATTTGAGGACCGGGTGTCAACGTAGATTTTCCACACATCCACACAATAAAATGCATTCAAATATTTAAAATTGGTTGAGGTTTAATGTTAAGTGGGATTATATTATATTAAATTCAAATGCACACATGGAAAGGCAAGAAATGGAAGTCCAGAGTAGCACCTTGTGCAGTGTCCCTTTGGAGTCTCCCAGGAAAGCGATGCTGTGGTCTTCACGGACGTCAACAGCCACAGCAGTGAGGTGGGTCGACAGGGTTTGCCACACAGCCTTGGCTTCTAGAGGTACCCGGCTTGCCATTGGACTCGGGGTGTGGTCGGAGCCACAGGGATATGCCTGAAGGGTGTTCTACAACATAGACAGGACCATGGTCGGGTTGATCTTTGGTCATAATTTCCTGTTGCACCTCAAACCTCATTTCAACCAGATTGGGTAAGAATAATGTTACCTTTGATGTTGAAATGTTTCATATGATTGTAAATGACATTTGTGGAACCCCCTCTGGGTTACTCGAAATTCTTTGGAAGACATGGTAGCGTACGTGTACTACAGGCATTCTCATTGTTAGAATCTGAACGATTCCGGGTCCGACTGAAGTCCTTGTTTCAAATCCGGTCCCTAACGATTCTTGATTCTGATGCTTTGGCGTGGTTTAAATAAGGGCGCTAACCAGAGTTCTTTTTGGATGGAATGTCTGAACCTCTCCGTCAATTTTATACATGTCTAATTTATATAATATGTATAGCTATGAGCTTCTGGCATTCTACTATGAATTTTATACTGGGCCATTTTTAACCAGTATAGAAATAGTCTAGCCTGTGCCACTACAAAGACATTTTGCTTGACGGTGGCCATGTTTTTCAACCAATTCTCTTTAGACCCAAACTTTACAGACACGGTCTCTAAAGGTGTGTGTACTACTGTAGATCCGGTGCTGCTTCAGATGAAGGCCCTGCAGTTACGGTGGGGGTTTTGTAGATCACATTGAGCTGTGTGAAAAATGGCGTGGGTCAAACTTAGGGGTTTAATAACACTGGCAACATGGTGTGTGTTTGTCATAAGAGTAATAGCACGGACAATAAATACAGCAGAGGTGGACGTTTTGACAAATGTTCGCCCTTGAGAAAGCGCTTCACGGGGTAGAAGTAGCTTTCTTTAGACATCAAACGCTGACACAATCAACAGCACCTTGCAGCCATGCAGTGCATCGATTACATGCACATAATCAAATAAATACTTAATTATCATGTTATAGTATATTTTTCTCTTATCAGGTCCAGTCTGTTTCTCTGTCCTTGTGTTGGTTTTCACAAAAATGACCCTTTCTCCTGACTAGATCTTATCACATAGCCGCACACCTGATTCTACATCCCTTTAAATGATTGTTAGGCTTGGTAAAGATGTGAGCATCAATGGACAGCAAAGGGGGTCAACTGGAAGCTTGCAGCTGGCTAAAGCTACTTCTGGGGCATCTGGGCTTTTACAGTCCAGTGGCCTCATTACATGAAGCACTTCCTTGCATGCCTTGGTGCAGTTTAATCTTGCTAATGCTGGCATCCCTCCGTGCGCTTGGCTAGTCTTTTTACAATGTTTACCCTCTCTCTGACCACTGAAACCAATTAAGCCAATCTACATCAGATAAAACAGACCAGCAGGGGATGATTTGTGGTGATGGCTTGCTTTAGGTTATTAGCAGGTACGTGCTGTTACATGCACGTACAAATGTGCCATTTTTCTGTTATAGATTAAAGATGCAAGAACGACGCTGTGTACGTACCATGGGTAAGTTGGCGCAGCTAGACTTGACTTCGTATTCTATGTAGGCCACTTCTCCATCCTGTGCCATGCCATCTTGGGTATAACACAGGTCTCTCGTTGTGTCAATATGTTTGTCAAGTTCATCCAAAGGAAAGATGCACAAAGCAGAGCCATCCAAGAGATTTTGGTTTGCCGAGCTGACACGGGTGGAGAAGACCCCCAACAGGTCCTCGCCCTCCTTGTCTCCTCCCTGACCCACCTGTTGCAGAACATTTAAAGTCTAAGTAAATCTTTGTTAGAAATAACGAATGGAAGAAAGCGCAGGAACATAAATACCTGAGCTGCTTGGAGTAGGTTGTACACTCTAGAGGATGAGGATCTGCAAACAAGCGGTACTTCCACATAGGAATAGTAAGAAGTGTCATCAAGGCAAACTCTAGCAGCATATGTCTGGTACTCCCTGGACGAGGACTTGATGTCTCGCCGGTAAAACAAGAAGTAGACATAACTCCGCCGTGTGAATGTGGTCACAAAGTGGTGGTCGTACTCCGACAGACGCCCAGCTACGGCCAGCTTGGCTGTCTCCTCGTAGGAAAAAAAAGGCTCGAATGAAAGGTGTCTGGTAGAAATGGGTGGCTGGCTGGCGGTGTAACCCCTTCCCACATACATCACAGTTCTTTCCCCATCCCAAAGCCCCACCACAAGCCCCACCGTCGACACCGATGGATCGTTCGCTGCCACATACTGTGTGTCCACCGGCCTCTCTGTGGAGAAAAGAACCTCACTGATCGACGCCAGGCTGCGTTTCTGGCAGGTTCCTTGGTAAACACTGCCGCAGGTGATCAACTCTAAAGCATTCGGATCAACCAGCAGTAATTTGTTATGGTTATTGGTTCTTCTAGCCTGGGGACAGTTGAACTCAGTGACAGGAGGAATGCATTCTTTGCTGTCACTCACGGGACCAGTCTTCTCGTCTTGCTCTAGACGTAGTCCATCTAATCCATCTAACTGGAAGAGGTGGTTCCTGGCACCCACGTATACTTTGCCTACGGAAGGATTCGGGTGGAGCACCAGGTGCTGGAATTCAGTGTCATCACGGGAAAAACTGGGGTAGGAGTGAGCACGGACAAACGGAAGGACGATGTTGATGATAAGGACGACGAGTAGGGAGGAGTTTGGAGCCTTCCCATGTAGCATGGCAGATATTCTGTGAAGGAAAGTTACAGTTGGGTTATACACATCGGTTGTTGTTTTATCCTTACAGTCGATGCTCCTGATGTATAAGAATCACAGTCCACAGCTTACTCCATATACCGTAAATAATGTCATAAAATATGTCATGCAAGTCATTAAATGGACCAGAAAGTGACAATACATTATACATGTGACATTGTATAATGTATAATGACATTATACATGTCATTATACAGACACCTCAGTCACATTTCAGGGTAGTCCAAAATGATCAAACCAACAGCTTGGGTAATCTTTTTTATTGGCTGTTTTTTTTCATATCGCCAAGCCCGGCTTACAGCTCCCACATCTGTAGCTGAATCACAGCTAGTTGGTAAAGTTTCCAGCGTTTCTTTTATGATGTGCAGCGAAGCTTGTTTTTTCATTATCATTATTTATTTATTTTTACACAGCGGTTATTCTCTCAAAAGCCAACAATTGAAAGCGGTGACAGATTTTTCTCCCGTTTGGTGGTAATAAAAAGTGTTTAGGAACTTGCATATCTCTTAGAACATCAGGGCCATCAGTAATAGTGGACTTTCAGTTAAGCATCTACACTACGCATCATAGACCATAAGCCAAAGTGCATGGTTTAGCTCATAAAAAAGTGACCCACGTTCAGCCTAAACAATGAACTCAGACATATTTAGTACCATCTTGAAATCAATCATCATGGCAATGTAGCTCATTTCAAATGCAGCTCAAACGATGGCAAGCTGTGAACGAACGTAACAATGGAATAACAATGGAAGTAAAACAAAGACAAAACAGATGGTGCTGGTAATCCTACCATGCAAATACATTAACAGTCTTACCATTGATGAGCTTTGTTAGGCTGAAGATTTCCACCACCTAATCATATCCCATTTCTTCTTCGTCTCTGTCAAAACGAACCAAAAGAAAATATTCTTTAGTCATGAACAGAGGCAACCTGCATGGCAACCACAGCACCACATCACTCATCTCCGTGTGTTTCTGATCCGATTGCTTACACCCAGTTCTGACTAGGGCCCACTGTTCTTTACAGCTGAACGATTCAAAGCAACGTTCGTTTCCTATGCCAAAAGCCATCACTCAACACTTCAGAGAGAGTACCTTGTGGACACTGAGAGCATTCCCATTTGTGTTAAATTATTGAGCAGGTTCCTCAGCGCTTTTGTTGACCGCGCTGAGGAAAGGTCATGGTGGAATGCATGAACACCACGCCGTTAGAGACAGACACTTACAGGGACCATTACTTTAAATGAAATGCAGTGCTGCCAAGTGTCATTTATGGACCAGTACTCGACATAATGACAGCGGGGGGGGATTGTACGTGAAGCATGTATTTGTACACCGTTGCTTCACCATTTTGGCCCGGCTGTTGAGACATGCCCTACTACCTAACCATCTACTTTGCAGGACAACAATAAGAACAAAGCCATGGCGGTTTCAACAGGGAGGAGGTGACTCTGGGTGTCTACAAGAGGACATGACCGGAGGCCATCCAGGAGCAGCTGCATGTGCAGTACTGTGTTGTCTGATGGGGGGGTGGGTCTTCACTTATTCATGAGCAAAATAAGACGCGATCACTTTAGGCTGCATACAGCAAATGTCTGTATATGCAAATACCAGGCAATTCTTAAATAGGGTATGAGGAGGAAAAATAATTATTTCATGATTTCTTTATTATTCCCTTTCTTTATTTATTGTTACTGAATAAGGCTGTACAGTATTTATATTTGTTTGGCTTTTGTAACACACCTCAGTCAGTACAGTCCCTAATCCAGTAAAACATTCAATAAAGGTCCATCCAATAAAGATCAAATTGGAAAAAATGGGCATGCAAAATACTTTTAGGGTAGGACTAATCATTTGACATGATTGTAGATCAATTTGTGGTGTGATTTAAAATTTGACTGTTTTTTTTTTAAACAAACTCAACGCAATAGCAATTTATTGACGGTCTCTTGCTATGAACAACCAGCCATACCAACCAGCAATTAGAGCGGCACTTCCCGTGCTCACTCCCTGCGCCATGATACGGCAGTCCGAGCACAGTGAGGGGGAGCTGCCACCCTAGCTACGGGGCAGAATATCCAGCGTCCACGTGAAACAAACCACACCACGGGCACTTCTGAGCGGTGGTGTTGCATTTTCTTCTTCTTTCGGGTGGCGGGAGTCAAGTGGCACCTTTGAGGCACACTATCGCACCTACCATGTTGGAGTGTGGCCCAGAGGTGCAAACGTTATTTTGTGACCGTATCGGCCCAATCTTGTGGCTGAAGCCTATTTTATCCAATCGGATCAGGGCATCCTTATTATATACTGTATATTAATTACCATGTTTGTTTTAGCTATAACATACTTATCTACACATTTTACATTCAATGTCAGTTTTTACTATTAATTAATTTGAACTAAGGTATTGTTCATCATATATGCTATACTTCTTATTAATATACTACTAATTACTTGGTACGTTTTAGACACAGGAAATGAAATAACTATCAGCATTAGTAACTTCTGAAGCAAGGAAAAAGGGTCGGATTAGATGATCTCTGCTTTTCCCTACTCGTTTTCAAACATGTTGAATTTTCAAACATGTCAAATGTAAACACATGATGTACTTCGGGGCCGCACGGTGGTCGAGTGGGTAGCACACTGGCCTCACAGTCAGGAGTTTCTGGGTTCGAATCTCCGTTGGGCATCTCTGTTTGGAGTTTGCATGTTCTCCCCGTGCGTGCGTGGGTTTGCTCCGGGTAGTCCGGTTTCCTCCCACATTCCCAAAAATACATGCATGTTAGCTTAATTGGCCACTCTAAATTGTCCATTAGAGTGTGAATGTGAGTGATTATATGTCTGCCCTGCCCTGATTGACTGGCGACCAGTCCAGGGTGTACCCCGCCTCCCGCCCAAAGTCAGCTGGGATAGGCTCCAGCATACCCGTGACCCTGAGGATAGGCGGTATTGAAAATGGATGGATGAATTCCCAGTTTTTGTTTTGTTTTTCAAAATTTCCATTCCAGAATAAAATGTTTCCTGTCTTTATTTCACTCACGCCCCGTCCACACGTAGGCGGCTGCATCGTAAAATGAAGTTTTTTTCCCATGTTAGGTTAATTGGCCACTCTAAATTGTCCACACAAGCGACCCTGTCACTATGGGAAACTCTTTGTGCCGACCGGCAATTGTGGATTCCCTATGAGCTAGCATGTGACAAGAAGACGGTCGTGTGGAACTACCAGAAACATGAAGGGAAGGATTAGAACCGAAGGGAGTAATGCAGCAGTGGTTGCTGTGAAAGGAAATTTAGTTTGGGATGTTTCTCTTGGGGATTTTTTGAAGAGTATCCTGCATGGACTTGGATGGTAAAATCTCAAAACCAATGTTTTAATACCAGTGAGGAGCAAACGGCTCTGCCGACATCAATACCACTCATTCATTGTCTTGAATGGTACAGCAAATGTAACTAACGCACATGACAGCTGGTAGATGTGGCCAATTGACATTTTAGGGTGCATGCAGAGGTAGACAAATCTGCCAAAAGGCTGACCACGCATAATACTTCAAATGCCGCTACTGACATCTGTGGAGTTACAAAAATCACACCAGGAGATTAGGAGTTGGAGTGGTTGATGACAATGACAATGTGTGTTGATCCAGCTCTAATTAGAGACTGTGGCAGTTGTTTGTTTTTGTAGAACCAATACCCAGAGACTATGGGAGAATCAGTGTCATGCATGTCTGCTGGTATGCAGCTCAGTACAATAAACTCTCATAATAATAGTTACATGAGTGGTGGTGGTCACAAAATAACTACACGGTATGACTGGTTATGTTTTTGTGTTTTAGCAAATGTATCCATAGGCTTCCACAACACTCTTGTCATCTGGGATCTCTCAGAGAAGCCATTCTTATCCTGTCACACATTCTGTTCACATTCATAAATCAGTTACCGCCTCTACTGTGCAAGTTCATCACTAAAGTCCCCTAATGAGCCGTGACAGCCCACTGAATGACTAAGACCCCATAAAATATGTAGGGGTCAGCAGTAGGGATGCAGCAACAGACACTGGGACTGGCGCCATGGAGCATAGCCTTGTTTTTGTTGTGTTCTGGTGGCTTGGCTTGGACCTGGCCCCTGTGCCTCACAGTTAGTGCAGTGAGTGATGCACCAACAGTGTAGACTAGAGTGACTTGGTTGAGCTCACGTGAGAACGAACATTGTTAACTTCAATGAAGAAAACAGATTTCCATGTCGCTTTTTGATGTTTAACTGACCAGCAACAACACTGTCATTTATGTTTACCGGCCAAAGATTTTGTAGACGCAAAGGTAGACTGCCACCTTAACCTGTTGTGACGCGCACCCCCCTTGAAACAAAACTAAAGCTGGAAGTGTAGACAACGGGAAAAGGCTGCGACATTTGTGGTCGAGTGGTTAGGAATGTGACTTGCAGACGAAAGGGCCAAGTTTGAAAGACCTGACTGGAGTAAGGTATCCAAGCCCGAAATGCATAAAAATGTTTGCAAGACAGGTTACTGACACTCAAGACCTAAACAAAACAACTTCTCCATATGTTATTGCTGGCCTTCTGCTAAACCTGATCTCATTCCATCTCCACTGTCATTCTGCTATGATCGAGAGCCAATGCTCCGTTAAACATATTTGTTTAAACAGTTGCACTTGAAGGGCATATAAAGTTTAAAGAATGTAAATGCACAATAAAGTCTAAATCAAAAGCAATATGGCTAGACTCCCAGTATTGCTCCTGGTAAGGTCTTTTCAAAAACACCTTCTATCGAATCACACAATGAATTTAACTAATAGGAAGTAGATGATCGTCGGTTGGCTCTGCTACTGTTGCTGCAATTGCAAGAAGTATCTGGCAACTGTCAGTAGATGAACAGAAGCTGGATATCACCAATTGCGTTTTCTAGCACACTAAACCCGCAGGAAAAATGATAACAAAAGATGTTTCGTACCATTTGCTTGGAAATAGGAGGCACTCTTTCCTACAAGGACTAACAGTAACAAGGCTTGCATTTTTTTTTCAGGCTGCGTTCACACTTGTGGTTTGGTATATATTTGTGGTGTGCTCTTAAATTGTAAAAGAGAAACTTAGTCCACTTTGGTGTGGTCTGCTTATTATTGGCACTGGTATTCTTGCCATGAAAGCAATGGTTAAGCAGTAAAGAGCTTATGCAGAAAGTCAGGACTTGATTGGGTGGCTTTTGGGACATACAGTAGTGATCAAAATAATGGCGATGCCATGTGACTAAGCAGATGAATCACTTATTGGTATATTTTTAGGCAGTACAATCTCAGAAAAACAAGACGCAGCATTCATGATATGCACGCTCTTAAGATCTTAAGTTGGGCAATTAGTTGAAAGGGGTGTTAAAAAAATAGCAGTGTCCGCCACTGATTTTACAAACACAAAACATTTTGTACAAACTTTTTTGTTTCTAGGATTTGACAATCCTGGGAATCACTAAACTAATATTTAGTTGTGTGACCACAGTTTTTATAACTGCTTCACATCTGTTTGGCATGGAGGCAACCAACTTGAGGCACCTTTTAGCTTTTATTCCACCCATTCGACAGCATTCCACAATTCATGAACATTTCTTGGTTTTGCTTCTGAAACAGCATTTTTGATGTCACCCCACAAATTCTCCATTGGATTAAGGTCCAGGGATTGGGCTGGCCCCTCCATAGCATAACAACATAACAAGAGTTTGCTGGTTTACTAGTGTGTTTGGGGTGATTGTCTTGTTGAAACGCTCATTTCAAGGGCATGTCCTCTTCAGCATAAGCAACATGACCTCTTCAAGTATTCTGACATATGCAAACTGATCCATGATCCCTGCTATGCAATAAATAGGCCCAACACCAGTAGGAGAAACGTGCCCATATCATGCTTCACTGTCTTCACTGTGTACTGTGGCTTGAATTCAGATTTTGGGGGTCGTCTCACAAACTGTCTGCGCCCCCCCCAAAAAAAATTACTCTTATCAGTCCACAATGTGTTCCTCCATTTCTCCTTAGGCCATGAGATGTGTTCTTTGGCAAACTAAAACCTCTTCTGCACATGCGGTTTTTTTAACAAAGGCATTTTGCGGGGGATTATTGCCAATAGATTAGCTTCACACAAATGTCTTCCAACTGTCCCGGTACTTTGAGGTAATTCCAGACTGGCTTTGATCATTGTGGAGCTGATCATTGGCTGAGCCTTTGCCATACTGGCTATTTTTCCATCCATTTTGATAGTTGTATTCCGTTTTCTGCCAGGTGTTTTACTCTCCATTTTAAGGCGTTGGAGATCATTTCAGCTAACAGCCCAAAATATTTTGCACCACTTCATAGGTTTTGACCTCTCCAATCAACTTTTTATTCTATGTCTTGAATAAACATACCTGGCTCCTGTCCATATCCGTCACCTTCTTTACAGTCAACGGCCATCACGCCGCCCTCAGTTCACATGCACATACAGAGGGGCCTCTCTGAAGGCCCCTCCGGTGGGCTGAAGGGGCTCTCTGTGCTGCTGCTGCTGGAGGGAATAGTGTCCCTTTCACTGCTCTCTGGCCTAGACCTCGGCCTGAGCGGACACGGGATCAAAGCCACTTCCCTTGGAAAGCGTTGCCGACACACACACCCACAAAAATGTGGTGGCACAAACAAACTTCTTCATTTGCACACACACTCACGGAGGCCGATTTATGGCAGGATCTTATTCCCCTGAGAGTCTCTCACAGAAAAAAGCAGGTGTTACGCCTAGCTGCCTGCTACAGATTGAAAGAACAGATCCGCATTGAACATGTGGATTAATTTGACGAAATGCATCACCGGGGGTCACAACATCAGCAGATATCAGCAAATGTACCGCCCGATATTGCTGCAACTGTATCTGATGATGAAGAAATTTCTAGTTCTGATAAAACTGCTATGCATCCAACGGTAGCATCCATGCAAATACGGTTCAGGATCAGTTTTTGTTTGCTTTAATTTCACTTTCACAGCATCTAATCCACCCACATGTTTGTGACCTCAATGACACTCATTGGTCTTGGTTTTGGCACTCATTGGTATTTTTCGGACTACAAGCTTCTATTTATCTCCAAAAGGGGGGCGCGGCAAAAACAATTTCTAGCCGATCATCAATCACCAATCTCTAAGAACCCCGCCTCAATGTCCTAAATTTATTTTCTTGAAAAACACTGAACAATACCAGTCAAACAATAGAAACTAGTTGAACAGTTGCAGAACTAGTTGCAGTAGTAGATGTAGTTATGTCAAATGCAAAAGAAAAGTCTTACATTTTCTATACCGCTTATCCTCATTAGGGATATGCTGGACCAAACTAATAAATCATATCAGTTCTTTTAGTCCTTTTATTTTTCTCAACACACACAACTCGCACAACAGGTGAGATTGCAAACCGGATTTGAGCCACTTACCAAAAATCAAGTGCACAGTGACTGGCGGCCGTCCAATGGCAAGAACTCAATTTTCCTCGTAGTAGCTTTGCTCTTTCACTGCTTGTATGGGCTAACAAACTGGCAGCTCCGGCTACCTTAGCCTTAGCTTGGTTGCCAGCTGTCGGTCTGACAGAGCAAAAGGGGACAGTGGCTGCCTTTCAGACCTTTGCCGCAGTGGGTAAGCTCAGAAACCGATGTTGGGATCGCCCGACCGACATCGGCGCCCATCGATGCGCTACTGATAAGCAGCAGAAGCATGTAAGGCATGACCGCTTTGCAAAAAGCAAAGAGAAACCACCTAAACCTCCTGACCCCTTCTGAGGCGAAGAAAGATAATACATCTGCACCGATACAACTGAAGGTGGTCAATGACCTGTCCGGTAAACAGCTCCAGCATCAAAGGCAAGGGCTGTGCCATGAATGCCAAAAGCAGCTGATGGCCCGAGTTAACTTTTAACATGCTTTTACACACACTTTACGCACACATCTCTGCAGTGGTTTGCTTTGCAAGATATCAAAAAAAGGCAAAAAAGTTGATAGCTCTTTTCCAACGTCAAAAGGTGAAAGATAACATGTCTGCTTTCATGGATCACTAAGAAAATTACAAAACATACATGAGAGTGGCTAAATTCAGGATGTTTATAGTACATTTTTAAATGAAACGATTAACCGATTATCAAAATAGTTGTCGATTATTTGGATAATCGATTAATAATACATTCATCGATTAATCATTGCTCTATTTAAGTCAGACAAGACATGGATTTGATTCTCTTCACACCAGTTACTGCTGCTTTGCAACAGAGGAACATGTCCAAGTCTGCCAAGTTCTCTGTTGTTCTGCTAGTTCTACCATATCATTCCACCGGGTGGCTTTCATCTTGTGACGCTGAGAGGAATACGAAAGACACAGTAGACGAGCGGTTTCCGAGTGTCCTAGCCTTGGAGGTGCCAGAACACTTCAGCTTGAGAAAAATAAAGCAAAACATCTTTTTATTAGACTTCAGTTACATTTAAAGGAAAAACGTAATGCATTGGAAAGTGGAAACAGAGTATAAGGTGAGCAGACGCCACAAAACATGCATTTTTGGGGGGAGTCAAGGAAGCCTCAGAAGTTCAGGAAGTAAGCATTTAAAGAATGACTTTAACGAGGGTATGATTTGCTTTGGTCTCCTTATTTGGTGTCTCATTATGTTCTTGTAATTTTACTTTATTTTACAGGGTTTCTGCAGGTTTCATAATGTCAAATTTAAGTCTTTTTAAGACCGTTTTAAGACCAATATGAATTCAATTAAATTAAGAAACTCCGGCGGATCTCATCCACCCCCGGGGCCTTGCCACCAAGGAGCTTTTTGACCACCTCGGTGACCTCAGCCCCAGAGATAGGCGAACCCGACTCAGAGTCCCCAGGCACTGCTTCCATGTTGGAAGGTGTGTCGATGGGATTGAGGAGGTCTCAAAGTATTCCCTCCACCGGTCCACAACATCTCGAGTCGAGTTTAACAGCACACCGTCCCCACCATACCGGTGTTGACTGTGCACTGTTTCCCCCGCGGGAGACGGGGGATGGTGGTCCAGAATCACTTTGAAGCCATCCGGAAGTCGTCACACCTCTCGGGTCTCACTGTCGTTGCCAACATGAGTGTTGAAGTCACCCAGCAGAACAAGAGAATCCCCTGAGGAAGCACTCTATAGTACTTCCTCTAAAGACTCCAAAAAGGGCGGGTATTCTGAACTGCTGCTTGGCGCATCAGCACAAACAACACTCAGGACCCGTCGCCCCACCCGAAGGCGTAGGGAAACTACCCTCTCGTTTACTGGGTTAAACACCAACGCGGAGGGTTGGACCCGGGGGGCAACAAGAATTGCCACCCCTGCACGTCGCCTCTCATTGCCGGCAACATCAGAGTGGAATGAAGGTGACATTCCACGTACCCGACCCTTTCGGCCTCTCCCACGAGTGGTGAGCTCATGGGAGGGGGGACCCACGTTACCTTTTCGGGCTTTGCCCGAAAGGGCCCCATGGGTGCAGGCATGGCCACCAGACGCTCGCCATCGTGCTCCGCCTCCGGGCCTGGCTCCAGAGGGGGGCCCCGGTGACCCGTGTCCGGGCGAGGGAAAACGACATCCTTTGTTTTGTGCATCATTGGGGTCTATTGAGCCACTCTTTGTCTTGACCCTAAATATTCTAAAAGAATAAATAAAAAATAAAACATTTGCCCACTTTCACGTGCTTCATTAAGTCCCCGGCTATAGCATGCACCATGAACTGGGATCCTAAATATCTTGACTGCACCTGTCTGCTTTCCCAAAAACGTACGTGCAAGTCCAGTTGCTTCATTTTGGAGGTGCGATTAAGACTTCAGTCGAACATCAGCACAAACGGTCCGGTCACTTTTGAAATAAGGACTCTCTGGAAAAAATCGGCTACTCAAAAAGGCGCAATGTAAGACGTTTTGTCTTTTCCGCACCGAAACGATTTAGCCATGTCAGAGTCCGGAAACATTGTCTGAAACAGCTCACCGATTTCCTCTTTTGCACTATAGGATTGGTGTCTAGCTACGACGTGGAGGACCCAGAGCACCTCTGCTTTCAGCGTTGGCTCTGATCCATAAGCGACACGGAGGCCGCTCATGGCGGCTGCGGAGCTGCAGTGTGGGCCTTGCCTCGGCAGCGTAGAGCCAACAACAGCTTGGGAGAATTGGCTGATGGCTGCCGATTGCTTAAGACCCTTCACTGCAGTCTGATGTTTCTCACTTTTTTGCATGAGAGGATAGGGCTCGTACGCCTAACGTTCCCAGTTTAACTGCTTTCTTGCATAATAAACAGTACGCTTCAAATGCATTGTTAGCAACTGGCCTTAACCAATCTTAATATTCAGTTTTTTCAAGCCAAGCATCACTAAACCTGCACTTCCCCATAGTTCAAATGTAAACGTGGTTTTACGTCTGAGGTAACATACACTCCCGAGAGTGACTCGAGCCGATACCAGGAAGCTGATTGGCTGTTGCATGTTGGTCTCATTTGTAGTCGTAATACAGCGAATTATACTTAGACTAGAGAAACAAAAAACTACAACACCACGGAATCAGCCAAGCAACAACAAAGACAGAAATAGAATTAAAATGAGCTTTACACGGACATCGGGAAAATGAGATCTGTGAAAAAGTATTTAGGACCTAGAACAGCGAATTTAAGACTTTTTAAGGCCTAAAAAAATCGTTTTTTAAATTTTAGACTTTTTAAGACTCCGCGGATACCCTGTTTTAGTTTTATTTCTTCTTTTTTTTTAATACTTTTGATGTGTGGTATATATATATGGAAGTTTTAGAAGTTTTTTTCTTCCTTATAGGTTGCATTTCTTTTCACTTGTAAAAAAAAAATAGTTAAAAAAAAAAAGATCTCGCACCAGAAAGAGGCAAAGAAAATTCCTGGGTGGTTAGTTTGGGCTTTCTATTCAGCCCGGCCATATGCTTAGCCGAAGCATGACGTCAGTGAGGGGACGCTGGTAGGGTCATTGTGTGGCAGAATGCTAAGGAGGTGGCAGTGGGACAGCCTGGGCCGCTCATTTGTTCGAGGACAGTCTGCATACATTACCACCTACTGCTTGTACAGACAACATCACTCCGAGTCACTCACACACACACACACACACACACACTCGTGGCCGCCTCTCCTTTCACTGCACTCAATTGTCTGAGAGAGCTCTTTGTCGTCCTTTTGTTGTCCTGACAACCTGCCTGGGCTGAGTGTATGCAGAGCGGAGGTTTCGCTCCCTCGGTCTGTGGGCATTTTAATCAGCTTGTCACGCTGCCGTGGTCAGCCCGACACACGTGTCCCAAGGCGAAGATGCTACTTACTTCTTTCTTACAATGTAATACAGTCGGCTAATTTGACGGTTTATGGGCACTGGGAAGCACGAAGCCTGGTTTTCTCCTAGTTGATTAAATTCCAGATGCTGCGATGAAAAAAGTCCCATATCCAGCCACGGGGCTAGTGACACAGCCAATGCATTATTGCTAATATGCCAGGTCTGCTCTCTGCCCAGTCTCTACTTTAATCATTTCTATGAAAAGATTAAGTCTCGAGAGCACCTCAAACAGCCTAAAGAATCCTTATCTAATTCCCTGCGGGACTCAGCCGTGGTTATTTGAAAAAATCGGAGACTCTAAATTGTGTTTTATTCATGAACACTTTTCACAGTCCATGACCTCTGGCAAACCTTTGACACACAACATGTCAAGTGGAACCAGTCCTTCGTCCATCTCTGTCTCGCACCTCTCGGTAATTCACTCCACTGCTCGGAGGTGTCCATCTGGATACCAACCGTTTTCTCAAAAATAACTGGGGATGGGGTTCTCTGTGCCCTCTTGTGATGGTGTTGCATTATTAATAGTGCAGAACCAAACTAAAAAACTAATTCTCCCCACTCACGTAACAAAGAGTTATTGTCATTTGTAATTTAGTACTTCGCACGGTGGATGAGTGGGTAGTATGTTGGCCTCACAGTCGGGAGGTTCAATGTTCGAATCTCCATCGGGCATCTCTGTGTGGAGTTTGCATGTTCTCCCCGTGCATGCGTTTCCTCCCACATTCCAAAAGCATGCATGTTAGCTTCATTGGCCACTCTAAATTGTCCATAGGTATAAGCGTAAGTGTGAATGTTTGTTTGTCTTTGTTTGTCTATATGTGCCCTGCGATTGGCTGGCGACCAGTCCGGGGTGCACCCCGCCACCCGCCCAAAGTCAGCTGGGATAGGCTCCAGCATCCCCGCGACCCTAATGAGGATGAGCGGCATGGAAAATGGATGGATGGACAAAAGCGGTCATTGGACCGTCATCAATTATTGACAGCAACTAGTCCAGAATGTAATCTATCTACAATAGGTCAGCTGGGCTACGCTCCATCCCCTACCCTGAATATTAGAAGCCCATCAAACATGTCATCAAATGACAAATGACATTTGTCATTAAGCTAATGTGTTCATCTATAAACGTGGTATAAACATCACCTATAACACAAAGCCGACCTTAAATAAATGTAAAATGTCTGTTTTTTAGCCTTTTTACAACATAAAAAAATGGACCACGCATCCTTTCAGTCTTCCATATGCAGCATATGCTGGAAAAAGTTTGGACATCCCTGCTTTAAACCAACGGCGGTAACCATTAATGCCTATGTTAAATAAATAATTAAAAGTTCAATAAATCACTCTGGCTCGGTAACATAAAGATAAAACATGCATGCATCATGTGCTCCAAGGGTGCATTTTGCTTTCTAATTTGCTTTATTTATTTATAACTGAGGAGTGCCAATCTGGGTTTTGGGCAAATCTGGAAGCTGGAGGCTGAACTTTTAACCCCAATGGCAAAGTGATGAAAGGCCCATTGTTCTAGCAGACTGACAGTGTAGATAGTCTGGGGAGGAATAAAATAATAATGTGGGAATAGTATTTGTATGACAACCTTCAAGGGTGGCCATGCTTAAGCCTGAAACCATCTGCTTTGTCAACAGCTTCCTTCATTTTTGGAGTACTGCAGGCAAATGTTGCACAAAGAGGACAGAACAAAAAAAAAAAAATCAAACACTTGGTCTTAATAGCTAACTGGCGGTGTGTACACATGCTAAGACTGCAGACGTCCTTCATGCCAGGCGTGTTTCATCTGAAGCCAGGGCACCCATGCAGACATAATCCTTCAAACAGAAACCAGTGACAGGCATTGCGGATTCACCCATTCCTGATTCACCATGTTAAAGCACTGAAGGGGTTTTGCTTATTGGTTTATACATGCTGGTCCGTGTGTGGTCTTTGTATAAAAAGGTAGAAAAGGCACTCTGAAGAGATCCTTGGGACATTTTGACACAACGTGTCGTGACCCCAGTGAGGGCAAGCGGCATAGAATATGGATGGATGGATGTTACCATTACATTAATGACTAAAAAGTCTGAAAATAATGTTGGGAAGAAAAGTTACCAGTACATAATTATCGTCCGTCAAAATCTGTCATTGTGACAGACCCATTCCTGGCTTTGGTGTGAGTTCATGGCTGCGTGTGATTGAATCTGGTTCTTGCAACGTGTTCTGGTCATGACGTCACAGCCAAGATGGCATCGATTCAGACAACTCGCTGTCATCATCACCACTTCAGTTCACTTCTTTTTTATACTAGTTTATCACAGCAGCATGACAAAACTTTTTTTTTCTGGTGCCATGAGCTACACTATATGGGGGAGCCTATAATACTCCTTTTCGGGCCTTTGCATTGAGTTCTGGACACCTACAGAGCAACCCACACATAAAGCGTTCTAGATTTTTCCAGACTTTTCTCCCTTTTCAGCAGTGTTTCCTTGGGTTTCCTGCCTCTTGCCCAGGCAGTCTGTGTAATTTCCTCCAGGTACGCCTTTCACTCGCAAGGACTTCCAAACAGCTGCCGAACCCACTTCCTAGACGGTACAGGAGTTGATAGTAAACGGCGATTTATGCTGCACAGACAACCGCTTTTGTCCAATTACATACACAAAAAACACGCAGCTAGGACACCGATAAATTGGTACTTACAGCTTGCTCTTCTGACTCTTCAAGCAAGTAACGTTGGAAAGGCATCGCATAGTCCAGCTTTGCATTGCCAAACAAAATTAGCTTTCCCGGGAGCCATTGCTCAAAGTTGCCCACATAAGAAAGTCTGTTTTGTAAAGTCAGTGGAACTCTGTGTAAAAAAAAAAAAAAAAAAAAAAAACCTCGTACAGAGCCATCTAAAACTGCTTTCAGGGCTCACTTCCAAATGCACAAACCTCATTATCTGTTGCATCATTTGCATCCGCATCCTTTAACACGACGTAGAACATTGTAACAACGTTTACACGTCAGAAAAGAGAAAAAGCACAATAGGTCCCCTTTAACGGCTTTAAAGGCTGTGCTGGTACCATCGAACCACCCAAGTAAAATAATCAGAATTCAACCAAAATATCGAGGAAAAATATGCCCGAAACTAGGAGCCACCATCCTGAACGGCGCCACGTGGAAACAACACAACACTGGCTGTCCAGCTAAAAGAAGACAACGTCCCAGAATGTCCCACTGAATTACTTTGTCTCAAACCCATTTCCTGTTACTCGTTCCTATCTATGAATGAGGGACATTTGTGGGAGTGGTACCTTGGCCTTCTGTCAACAAGCCGCGTGACGGACAGCTTCATTAGCACGAAAATGAACACCCCCGCAGACACGCCTCGCACACCCGCACAACCTCCAACCCGGGCTGGAATAGGGAGGACAATCTGAGCAGGTTGTTTTTGAGTGGGAAGGTCTTCAATTGTCAAATGCTTAATAGACTGTGCTCTCTCCATCGTCTCATCAATGTGCGCACGCACACACACACACACACACACAGTGTAGTCACCATTGCCTCACTGTTTGAATCGCTGGCAGGAAATCAAAGATGATTGATGAGCGCAGCTCGGCTTGTGTTAAAGCTCAGAGGTGTGTTATTGTGATCTGGGGATAAAGGAGTTATTGCCAAAGGGTTAAGCACCCGATCCAATCCTCGGAATTGTAGATGTCATTAATCACAAGGACAAGCCTCTTTTCATTTACATGGCATCTCTTTAAAATCAATCTGCTCGCCAATGTCACTGCTGCCGTTGACGTCCATGACACTCTCGAGAGCGTCCAGTTAAGAGAGCGGAACATCCTTTACAGGGCTGCATGATGAGAGAACGAAAATGTCAATCGGAATTTTCTTGCTTTGAATAGAAATGATGATTGAGGGCACTGTAATTTCCCCGGAATCGCAAAAATGGCTAAGAAAAACGGAACCAGACTCACGGAATGTGTGTGTGCAGCTGAGGGTCCATGAGTGTGTTTACACCATGTCGGGTTAATGTGACCGAGTGTTTTACAAATCATGCAAATTCGGAAGACTTGTCTACAAGGTATTTTTAAAAAACGCTTATTTCTCCCTCAGTTTATGAAAAAAATGGTGTCCACACGACCTCGTATTTAAAAAAACGCGTCCACACGTCTTGGGAAAGCATGCCAACCATGTAGGCGGAAACAGTTACTACAATTCTATCCAATCAGATTCATCCTCTGTCATTCCGTCACTTCCGAAACCATGGCGCTCGGCTCGCTGTTGTTGATTTACAAGGAGGTGGGATTACTTATAAACGATGATTCACAATACAAAGTCATCTAGACGCAAGGAAACATCGTCAGTTCCGAGGGCATCTATGTTGTTTCTCATGTAAACACGGGTCGGGTTTGTGACGTCACAGCAGGAAGTGACGTTTGGAAACGCAAACCTTTGCGTCCATACGCAAACGTATAACCAGTGTTTTCTCCAGATCCACACTTTGGCCGGAGGATTTGAAAACCTTGGTTTTTAGTGCCCTATATCTGTGTAGACGTGGGGATGATAGGCAAATTCTTGGAAAAAAACCTTCATTTTACGAGATACCCGCCTACGTGTGGAAGGGGCGTGAGTAAAAGACAGGAAACATTTTATTCTGAAAATGGAAATTTTCCCCTCCGTGAATCACCACCTTACCGCCGTGGAGGGGTTTGAGTGCCCGAGTGATCCTAGGAGATATGTAGTCGGGGGCTTTTTTCCCCTGGTAGGGTCTCCCAAGGCAAACAGGTTCTAGGTGACGAGCCAGACTGGTGGGGAAGGAGCCCGAGCTTGTGGAAGAGGCGGAGAGATTCCCACTAGATATAGTCGGACACACCTCAACCCACAGTTTGGGCTCTGGAACCAAATTCCTTGAGAGGGGCTGGACCTTGTTCTTCTCTGGAGTTGCCACAGGGGAGAGGCGGCGAGCTGGTGTGGGCCTATTGTTAGCCCCCCGGCTTGGTGCTTCTGTGTTGGAGTCATCCCCAGTAAACGAGAGGGTTATTTTCCTACGCCTTAAGGCTGGGGAAAGGGTCCTGACTGTGGTTTGTGCGTATGCGCCGAACGGCAGTTCAGAGTACCCAGCCTTCTTGGAGTCTATCCGGGGGTGCTGAAGAGCACCCCAGCCGGTGACTCCATAGTTCTGCTGGGAGACTTCCACGCCCATGTGGGCAATGACAGTGTGACTAGGAGGGGCGTGGTTGGGAGGAACGGCCTTCCCTGACCTACTTGCGGTAGTTAAATCAATTCCCAGTGGCAAGGCTCCGGGGGTAGACGAGTTCCGCTCGGAATTCCTCAAGGCTCTGGATGTTGGAGGACTGTGTTGGTTGACACGCCTCTACAACATTGCATGGAAGTCAGGAACAGTAACTCTGGACTGGCAGACCGGGGTGGTGGTCCCCATTTTTAAAAAGGGTGACCGGAGGGTGTGTTCCAACTATAGGGGGATCACACTCCTCAGCCTTCCTGGGAAAGTCTACTCCAGGGTGCTGGAGAGAAGGGTACGACCGTTAGTCGAACCTCGGTTAGAGGAGCTGCAATGTGGTTTTCGTCCCGGTCGCGGAACACTGGACCAGCTCTACACCCTTGCAAGGGTACTCGAGGGTATGTGGGAGTTTGCCCAACCAGTCTACATGTGCTTTGTGGACCTGGAAAAGGCATTCGACCGTGTCCCTCGTGGTGTCCTGTGGGGGGTGCTCCGGGAGTACGGGATTGATGGTCCGCTTCTACGTGCCATTCGGTCCTTGTACAATCGAAGCAGGAGCCTGGTTCGCATTGCCAGCAGTAAGTCGAGCTTGTTTCCGGTGAACGTTGGCCTCCGCCAAGGCTGCCCTTTGTCACCGATTCTGTTCATAATCTTCATGGACAGAATTTCTAGGCGCAGTCAAGGTGTTGAGGGAGTCCAGCTTGGTGACCTTAGGATCTCGTCTCTGCTATTTGCAGACGATGTGGTCCTTATGGCCTCATCAGGCTGTGACCTTCAGCGTTTACTGGAGCGGTTTGCAGCTGAGTGTGAAGCTTCTGGGATGAGACTCAGCACCTCCAAATCCGAGGCCATGGTTCTCAGTCGGAAACGGGTGGACTGTACCCTCCGGGTTGGGAGTGAGGTCTTGCCTCAGGTGGAGGAGTTCAAGTATCTCGGGTTCTTGTTCACGAGTGAGGGAAGGTTGGAGCGTGAGATCGACAGACGGATCGGTGCAGCATCTGCAGTAATGCGGTCGCTGTACCGGACCGTCGTGGTGAAGAGAGAGCTGAGCCGGAAGGCAAAGCTCTCTGTTTACCGATCGATCTACGTTCCCACCCTCACCTATGGTCATGAGTTATGGGTCATGACCGAAAGAATGAGATCGCGGATACAAGCGGCGGAAATGAGTTTCCTTCGTAGGGTGGCTGGACTCACCCTAAGAGATAGGGTGAGGAGCTCGGCCATCCGGGAGGAGCTCAGAGTAGAGCCGCTGCTCCTTCACATCGAGAGGAGCCAGTTGAGGTGGCTCGGGCATCTAGTCCGGATGCCTCCCGGGGGCCTCCCTGGTGAGGTGTTTCGGGCATGCCCAGTCGGGAGTAGGCCCCCGGGAAGACCTAGGACACGCTGGAGGGACTATGTCTCACAGCTGTCCTGGGAATGCCTTAGTGTCCTCCCGATGGAGCTGGAAGAGGTCGCTGGGGACCGGGAAGTCTGGACTTTCCTACTGAAGCTGCTGACCCCGCGACCCGGACCCGGATAAGCGGTGGAAAATGGATGGATGGACATTTTGAAAAAAACAAACTGGGAATTTATCCATCCATTTTGAATACCGCTTATCCTCACGGTCACGGGTATGCTGGAGCCTATCCCAGCTGACTTTGGGCGAGAGGCGGGGTACACCCTGGACTGGTCGCCAGTCAATCAGGGCAGGGCAGACATATAACCATTCACACTCACACACTAAAGGACAATTTAGAGTGGCCAATGAAGCTAACATGCATGGTTTTTTTTGAATGTGGGAGAAAACCGGAGTACCCGGAGAAAACCCATGCACGCCCGGGGAGAACATGCAAACTCCACACAGAGATGCCCAATGGAGATTTGAACCCTGATCGCCTGACTGTGAGGCCAACATGCTACCCACTCAACCATCGTGCGGCTTTCCCTAGCAATCCACATCAAGTATGTTTGATTTCTGCTGATATCAATTTTGCTGATATCAATCAGTATCATAGCGATGTGAAAAACTATTGAGGACACGCTTACTAAAAATCACTGGACAAGAAGTCAAAACAGTGCAAAAACAACCGTCAAATTACAAAGTCATGATTACAAATCAAAAGAGCGTTGTCATTTTATCATTTAGAAGTCCAAGGTCAACCTCTATGTAAAGTAAAAAACCAACAAAAAACGGTCAAAAAACAACAGCTGTATTATCAGACAACCTCACCGCCGCTACCGACAGCGTCTCCGGGAGAAGAAAAATCGGTCAGGCCTGACAAATGCCAACCAAACTGCTCCAGGAAGCGTTAAGATGTCTTTGTTGAAGAAGGGGGCACAAGCATGGACCCAACACTAATATGGCTAATGGCTTAGGGAACCCCATTGCTTTTTTAAATGAGGCCACTGCTCCCCTCGTCCAGTGTGGGTGGGGGTGGAAGAGAGCAGAGAGCAGAGATAAGAACGAGCCAAGGCGAGAGACGAAAATTGAGGGGAGAGCAATATGGTTTAACGCTGATCTTGAAACGCGAGGAGGGGTTGGGACGCAGAAGGTGTGTGTGTGTGACAGAGAGACTACATAAAAAATGGGTAGCAAATTAGGATGTCCCCTGAGGTCTCAGGACACCTGGGATCATCAATGATTGATCAAACCAGAGGGCTTCAACAAAGATTGAAGTAAAGTAAAAACAGGGATGGAAAGGGCAAGGAAATATTGTGCATAAGAAAGAGAAAAGTTGCGAACCTAATACTACAAAATGTGCAAAAATGGGCCACAAATTTTTACTGCTTTGACTTTGTCATATTTTAACCGTAAATAATTACTGAGGTTGTAGCTAGCAGATAACTGCACTGCTTTATACGGATTCTTAACATTTTGGTTAACATACTGACCTACTCTGTACTCTACTATATGGGACAAATCCATCGGATATTAGTATGGGTACTAACCACCAGTTTGAACTTCCATAAAACTCATAAATAGAATCAATTTTATATGTTGTACATTTTGGTGCAAATCTGGATCTCTCTGTGCAAAAATGCAAATCACGCAGTTTTGTCAGTGTAAAGGTAACATCCTGGGCTCTAATTTCGTGTGTTGCGCAGCTTGGCGCAGGCTGCGCAGGGGTCATTTCGCCTGGCGTAACACCGTGCACAGCCAATTTGGTAGACCCAGGTGTGCCGCGATGGGTGTGGTGGCGCAGCAGGGGGAGGTGCCGACTGATTCACCCTGGCATAGTGACAATTTCGTGCCAAAGGGTTTGTCGAAAGTGCGCTAAAAGCTTGCAGGCTCCACCTTGTCTACGCAAGGCGAATCGCAGCCGGTCAGTGGTAATTTGGCTGAGTGGCGCACACGTCACCAAAACCCCACAGGCCGGTTTACACAATGTCAGGCACATTTGAGAGCATTTAATATTCACAACAACCACTGTTTAAAGTAACTATCTGAATCAGCACATACATTTTCATCTACATTGACTGTCCCGTCTGCCTCTGTCACGCTGTCTCCTCCACCTCATCTGGCCAGTGGAAAAAGTGATGATAATGAATTGGGTAATAAAATTCATCTCACATGCAAACACAAGTGACTAGGGCCAGACCACCAGCTTGGCAATGCGTCTTTTACACACAGTTGCTTTGGAGTTCATCCCCATTATGCATAGTTTTTGTTTATTCATATTACATATACATATTATATTTCATACTCATATTACAAATATAGGTTACTAAATATGAGTGTCTTTATTATTCATTCATTCATTCATTTTTTATGTCGCTTATCCTCATTAGGGTCGCGGGTATGCTGAAGCCTATCCCAGCTGCCTTTGGGCGAGAGGCGGGGGACCCTGACAGGTCGCCAGTCAATTGCAGGGCACTATAGACAAACAAAGACAAACAAACATTCACACTCACATTCATACCAATGGACAATTTAGAGTCACCAATTAACCTAACATGCATGTTTTTGGAATGTGGGAGGAGAAAACCCACGCACGCACGGGAGAAACATGCAAACTCCACACAGAGATGCCCAACAGAGATTCGAACCCTGAACCTCCTGACTGTGAGACCACTGTGCTACCCACTCGACCACTGTGCGGCCTGTGCGTGTGTGTGAGTGTCTTTAATAGTGGGGAAAAAGGCTTACCTTACCGGAGGCCACCGTGTGCCTCCGGTGCTCTGATAGTTTTTGTTTTGCCTTCTTCTGACATCACTGAACCGTTTTTTTACACAAGGCAACGATTCTCAGTACGCCAGGAAAACCTGATTTACGATACATGTAATCTCTACCCAGGCCGTTTTTGCATCATCAGCCCATGCAGGTCTGCTCACGTGACCATATATTCAGACACTCTGAGCTTGGACCTCCCGGATAAAAACATCCTTTTCCATCTGGGAGAAGTTTGGTCGTCTTCCACAGTCTTCATCCATATTCAACAAAACTTGCAATGTGCTTCGCCAGCGGCGCATTTAAAGGTTAGGAAAGTAGTTCATTTGATTGGTGAAGATTTGACCCGCCTGTGTCACAACTTTCCTCCTCTGTCATTACCACTTGCACCAGTAGGAGAGATGGAGGCGTACTTAAGCCAAGCTGCGCACGGCACGTCATTGGAAAAATGCGCCTAAAGCCCACTTATTGGCGAGGCGCAAGCAAAGGCGCGCCTCACTTGCGCCTGGTCCACGAAGAGCCTCCTATGTCATTCTACACGAGACAGAAATGAGCAGACAGCTAACCAACAAACAAAAATAGTGCACTCTGCAATTTTTGGTATTGACTACCAGTGTACTGGTTAATTTATTTTGTGTTACGTTGGGGCAAAAAAAATATTCGACCCAAATTTGGAATGGGAAAACAATTGTGTGCAGAAAGAATGTGACACAAATATTGACAAAAACATGCAATAAGAATGTTTGCCATTTTGTTACGTTGGACTATTGCCTATCTGTCCCAACGTGCAAATGATAATACAGTATATGTCCGAATAATATAATATATAATATTAATACATAACACAGAAACCAGAACAAGAACAACAAACCACAATGTTTTCAGACAAATAGTTATATTGTGTGCAGCAATCCAAATACCAGGAATAGGATGCTTATTCAATTCAAATGTGTTTGGATAATTGTACAAAAAGGTTACTTTCTAAAGCCGAGCAGGCATCAAAAGCAGCTCAGACTGTCGCTTGGCATTCATGTTGAATATTTGAATAAAGGCTTGGATACATGCTCAATGTCAGAAGTGATGCTCCAGGATGCATTAATAATGAGAAGAGTCTGACTGATGCTTCGGATTAATTATGTTATCTTTAAAAGCAGGCCTTTTCTTTTGTGTTCAGTGCAACAGAATAGTCAATACCAGTCACTTCTTTTTAAATTCAGCAAAAAAAAAAAAGGATTGGTGCTTATGTCTGCTTAAATAATGTTGATTTACTGTGACTGCATTTCCCAAGGTTTGGTAATGGTAATGATTTAATTTTATTTACATGCATGCAAGTTACACTGGAATATTTCACAGAATACAATTCACAGTTCCACATGTCCAAAAGAAGTAGGAACAAGCAAAGCTTATTTAAATCTACTCCCCATCTTTATACACCAATTTCAATACATTTTTTTCACGTCCTGTACTCACAATGTACCCTTTGCAATGTTGAAATACATAGGTTATGTAATGTGACAATGTGGTAAGATAGTCACAGTAAATAATTCACATAGCAGTCCTAGTACATGATAATAAATAGACAGAACAATGAATACAGAATAGTGAGTACAAATAATGTGCTTACAAAAGGAATGAAAAAAATACAGAAAAAGGAACAAATCATTTAAAATATACCGTAAATACATACATAAATTTAGTAAAGTTATAAAAAAATTTACAGAAAGTTCTCAGAATATTAAAATACATTTTTTTAAAAGTACATACTGTGTAATTTTTACTATCCTGCAACAATTTTAAACGAGTCTCACCAGTCCCACAATCGTGTAGAAGTGTGTTGGCCAACAGCTCCATGCTTTATTTTATGTATAGCAAGCCTGCTTTATTTTATTTTTATTTGTATTTTTTTAACCATGCAGTCCTCCATGAAGGTCAGAGGCTACATCATGTCCATGAGGAGGGTTTTTCCCTTCACCATGTCACAAAAACCCAGAACTTCAAAAGGGAGATGCCAATTTTGCAGAACCTATATAACAAACTACAGTCAAACCTCTGTTTTGAAATTTTGAAAATGACAACATTTTAGCCATAATTTCCCAATGTTTTATTGAGTGTGACGGCTAAATAATCTGCCATGGGGCCAAAGAAAGTTGTGAGTGCCATCAATTACATAAAGCATTTTAAAAACAATTAAAGTCAAGAAAGAACTCAGTACAAAGAATGAAAATGACGTTCATATGGCTGATCTCGCCAGAATATATGGGAAGTCCTCATCAAAAATAAGGTCCATACTGGCGAACAAAGAAGAACTCTTAATCTTAGTCTTAATGAAACAGAGATCACAAATGATCAAAGATGTTGAGATGTTGGTGTGGATCGTATCCTATCTTGGAATGGATGAAATTAATTAAAGTTTTCAGTTTTCATCTGATTGTTTACAACGAATAGATAACAAAAAAACAGATTTGGCCGCCGAAGGGGTCTTGTTCACGAGTGAGGGACGGTTGGAGCGTGAAGTCGACAGACGGATCGGTGCAGCGTCCGCAGTAATGCGGTCACTGTACGTTCCCACCCTCACCTATGGTCATGAGTTATGGGTCATGACCGAAAGAACGAGATCGCGGATACAAGCGGCGGAAATGAGTTTCCTTCGTAGGGTGGCTGGACTCACCCTAAGAGATAGGGTGAGGAGCTCGGCCATCCGGGAGGAGCTCAGAGTAGAGCCGCTGCTCCTACACATAGAGAGGAGCCAGTTGAGGTGGCTCGGGCATCTAGTTCGGATGCCTCCCTGGCGCCTCCCTGGTGAGGTGTTTCGGGCATGCCCAGTCGGGAGAAGGCCCCGGGGAAGACCTAGGACACGCTGGAGGGACCATGTCTCACAGCTGGCCTGGGAACGCCTTGGTGTCCTCCCAGTGGAGCTGGATAAGGTCGCCGTAGACCAAGAAGTCCAGACTTCCCTACTGAGACTGCTGCCCCCGCGACCCGGACCCAGATAAGCAGAAGAAAATGGAATGGAATGGATAACAAAAAACAAGGTACCACTGTAATCTCACTAACCATCTCATCACTCAGCTGCTCATCTTCAAACCAAACGAAAAAACTAAAACGTTTTTTAACATTATTAGTCATCTAGGCATGAAATCACACCCACATAATCACTTTTACATTTCTTTTACCCGATAAAGTAAATATAATCGGAGATAATAAGCCATCGAGACAGTTTACCTATTAGGGGAGTAGAACCGATGGCGGACAGGAAGTGAAGTCGCGAGTTCAGAGTTGAGTCTTAGCTTGTTGTTAGCTGGACTATGATATTCTTAGCATCGTGTCGGTTGTGAGATCGTTTCAGCCTGAAATATAAGTCTTGTCCTTGGATGGTGGTCTCACCAAACACCTGGTGACCAAGTAGAATACGTTCAAGTCGTTAGTGAATCTCTTACACACTTCCAGAGTGCATACTCAACTACATTTTTTGCAAGCCACCAAAAAGTGTAACGTTCAATAAAAACTACACTTACACTACAAGCTTACCACAATGTATTATGGTTTAATTGGATCCATTTTTTTGTTCTTCCAACAAAGGCCACATGTCTGATGACCACCACGTGAATGTGGCAGATTCGCCATCCTCCTCCATTCATCACCCTGACACGCACGTGCATCCCCCCCCAAAAAACGCTCATTGTCGTCTACTGTGGACTTGTTGTTGGTTTCAATTAGCAGACCCAACATCTGACACTGGGCCATAGTAGTCGTTTCTATTGATTGGCTGACGCCACATAAATGCAAGTGTCAAGGGCAACGGGGGTCAAACTGTGCAGGCTGAAAGAAGAAAAGATGCAACAAATGGCAGCAGGGAAGGGACGCAGGGGGAAGCAGACAGTCAAGGCCTGTCTCAGGAGGATGAGGGGGGATAGGAAGTGCTATTTAGCCAGGGAACAAAGGCATGGTGGATAAGTGGAGGGGATACATCGCAACATGTAGTGCTTCTTTGACACTTTTATATATTTTGTGCCTTAACCAACTGTCTCTCTACCATTTTACTTAGGTTGCATGTTTGTTGTGTTTCTGCCGTGGTCTTCACGCTCCTTAGAGGTCTTCTTGTGCAACAGTAATTGGATCATGTCTGTTTGTCCAGCTGCTAAACTGCCCCCCTTCCAAGTCTAAACTCACATTCAATAACAACACACTACTGGTCTATTTTTCCTGCTTGTGTCACCCACTTTCATGTAAATGCGTGATATCAGAATAATAAGCACTGGTGTTGATTCTGCTGGGAGACAGAAGGACCCCATGTGAAGATAAAAACAGTGGGTAGGTGGGGTACAATTAAATAATATCTACTTCTTCGTCCTCCTTTTCCAACACATTGAAGTATAATCATGTGGTGTGTTTCAATGTATCTTTAAGCATACTGGCAATCAGTGAAAATATTCCCAAAATCATGAGGAATTATGTTCGCCAAGAGAGCGCCAAGGGGAGGGAACACCATATTCAGAGTTTGTCATGAGTTCTCTCTTGAATTGAATTTTCTCACCTTCCTAATTAAAAGTGCTGGCACGGCAGGTTATCTGCCAGGTTAGTTAGCAGTTGCACTGAGTATGGTGCAAAAAAAAAGACATGCAGTCATGTGAAAGATTAGACTATGCTTATGGGAGTCCAAATGGAAATGGAATTTGTTGCGTCCACTATGGGCTGTGGTAAAAATGCTTAGGAAAACCCACGAGCATACACGTAATACAAATACTCAAAGTATTACAAACATTGTCCAAATTGATACGGTGACTATTTTGCAGTGTGAAAAATTTCAGGTCAGTCTGACTTCTGGGTATCCAACTTGGGGTCACCATGTGGTGTATTTGTTGCAGAACTAATAGGCAACACAGTAGGGGTGTCCACTTTTACACTTTTTGATCCGTTTGTGTGTAACTGTTCAGGTGTATAAGAGTAGCGTGCGTGGGACAGCATGGTTGTTTCAGGCCCTTCGTGTCTTTTCCTGACAAAAAGAAAGATAATCCTAAACGAGCATGGTCATAACCGAAATATCTCTTAGGGTGTTTGGACTCACCCTAAGAGATAGGGTGAGGAGCTCGGCCGTCTGGGAGGAGCTCAGAGTAGAATCGCTGCTCCTTCACATTGAGAGGAGCCAGTTGAGGTGGCTCGGGCATCTAGTCCGGATGCTTCCCGGCGCCTCCCTGGTGAGGTGTTTTGGGCATGCCCAGCCGGGAGAAGGACCTGAGGAAGACCTAGGACACGCTGGAGGGACTATGTCTCACAGCTGGCCTGGGAACGCCTTGGTGTCCTCCCGGTGTAGCTGGAAGTCAGGACTTCCCTACTGAGACTGCTACCCCCGCGACCCGGACCCGGATAAGCGGAAGAAAATGGAATCCTTAACGAGGGGTGTTTGAAGAAGAACGTAAGCCGAAACCGGAAATTGTCACTTGTTATCATAGTTAAGGCACTAATTTTTTAGTATTAATATTAACTGTGGCCGACTTATCACACTTGTAAGATAGTTATAGTGTGTTAAAAGTCACACTTGCTTGCAATGTTAACTTTCCCAGAACACATCTCAAGATGCATATTGACAAAGAAAGGAAGGTTTTCTGCCTAGTGTGCACACGCAGTACTTATGCAGAATGTGCTGCGTCAGGTTGGAGGAGCTAGATGTCTGCTAATACTATGGAGCGTTCTCATTAATGAACTGCTGATGGCTCATTGGAAAAAAGCCATCAATGTCCCTAACCTAAATAAAGGAATAACATGTACAAGTCTTATTTGAAAACTCTCTGTGGGAGATTAAAAGCAGAAACATTCTTTTATTGTGGCTGCACCAGATCAATCAAAGCAACGAGGTACAAATAGTTCTAATCAGAAAAGTCAAACAAACATTTCATTCATCCCTCCCTGTTTGTATAGCAAATGTGTGCACACTATTGGTTTCCTGTACTACACTGGCCATGGGCTAAAGGCCTTCACTTAATGGCTTCAACTGTCATTGACTATGAAAAAGTATCCTTTCTACAGTGCTCTTCTCTCCTATTAAAAAGAGCATCCAACACAAAGGTTAAAAATTACATCTCTGCCAGATCCCGTGAGTTTAAGAAACGAGTAATTTTAATCCACTTTTCAGGTTCACTACCAAACTCCCAGATAAATTTCAGCCTAAGTGGGATAAGTATTTCCTGTTGCACCACAGTTTATGGCCAGCCGGAATGTAGGAGGAATAATGCAGGACACGCATCAGGACGATCTGCACAGGGCTGTAGCTGTCATTCTGAACACGTTTGCCAGTCAAACTTAAGGCAGACATAATAATAAAATATTCAAACTCACATTCACATTTAAGGGCACTGTTTTGACTGTTTGAGAAGACACAGGGAGAACATGCAAACGCAGCAGAAAAAAACAGGAAACGCACCATGAAACACATCCCCTGCTTATTACTGTGACAACTGTGCTGCCTACCATTAACTAGCCATCAGGCAATAGAGAGATGACAGGTCTCCATCCATCCATTTTCTAAGCCACTTAGCCTCATTAGGGTCGCAGGTATGCTGGAGCCTATCCCAGCTGACTTCGGGCGGGAGGCGGGGTAAACCCTGGACTAGTCGCCATGACATAACCATTCTAGGGCTGCAACTAACGATTCGATCAATAATCGATGAATCGGTCGATTATTTTTTCGATTAATCGGATTTTCAAAAAGACACTTTTAATTTTCCCTTCTTTGCACTAATCACTTTAAGAATGCATGAATGGACGTTTTCTCTCCAAAAATCAGAGCGAAGAAGAAGATCTTTGTCACCGAAATTGAAGTAGCAAAGTATAAACCATCAGTTGACATACGTCACAAACACTCTACTGCAGTTTCACTGTTCTACCAGTAGGTTTTGTGTGTACGCATGTTAAGAGAGTGCAGAAATGTAGGCGTTTTCCTCAGCACAAGTACGAGTAAGGGATTTACTTTGCATGGGAATGATTTTACACACGCTCTAAGCACACATCTCTGCAGTGGTTTGCTTTGCAAGATATCCAAAAGAGGTTGATAACTCCAAGGTCAAAGGTAATGTGTGTAAAGTATCTTGTTTTGCCTGAAACACAAAAGATAATATGTCTGCTTTCATGGATCACTAAGGAAATTTAAAAAAATAGTTACATTAGAGTGGCTAAAATCAGGATATATATAGTACATTTTTAAACAGAATGATTAATCGATTACCAAAATAGTTGTCGATTAGTTGGATAATCGATTAATAATCGATTTTTCGATTAATCGTAGCAACTCTAAAAAACTCATTTTCATACCTTTCTACAATTTAGAGTGGCCAATGAAGCTAACATGCATGTTTTTGGAATGTTGGAGGAAACCGGAGTACCCAGAGAAAATCCACCCATGCACGGGTAGAACCTGCAAATTCCACACAGAGATGCCCGACGGAGATTCGAACGAGATGACAGCTTTTAATAGCAAATTTCATTTACAGCTCAAGACAAAAAGCAAGTGATGTGCAGTCCTTTTATGGAGAGGAAATAAAAAAAGGTACTCACAAATCAGGTATGACAAGCTATTAAATAATAATCACATCAGTTTCACAGGGGATGGGAGTATACAGCAAGAATGAGTGGAATGTCAGGATTCATTTTACATGCCGCTTTCCAAACGGCATGAAATATAAAGCCACGTTTCCTCCAAGTGCTGCAGGACAGTCCAGTACATTTAGGAGCAGAACTGTTTGAAGGCGGGTGCATAAAGCACTGGAATGCGTGGGCAGGATGGTGATGTGTCATTCGCATTTTTCCTCCCGATTCTTTGTAAACCTATCAACGGAAAGTTTTGCGTCCAACTTCAGCCATTAAAAACTTTGTAGTTGCTAAACCAACAGGAGGATACCAAGCAATGCCACTGTGTAGATCAGGCATTTTGATATGTGCATAATTAATTATAATAATTTCGAAATACATTATTTTTATGTAGGCCGCACGGTGGATGAGTGGGTAGCACGTTCGCTTCACGGTCAGGAATCAGCGCTCGAATCAACCTCTCTGTGTGGAGTTTGCATGTTCTCCCCGTGCTGGCGTGGGTTTTCACCGGGTACTCCGGTTTCCTCCCACATTCCAAAAACATGCATGTTAGGTTATTTGGCGACTCTAAATTGTCCATTAGAGTGTGAATGTTTGTTTGTCTTTGTTTCTCTATATGTGCCCTGCGATTGGCTGGGGACCAGTCCAGGGTGTACCACGCCTCCCGCCCAAAGTCTGCTGGGATAGGCTCCAGCATACCCGTGACACTAATGAGGATAAGCGGCATAGAAAATGAATGAATGGATGATTATTTTTATGTATTGTTTGTTTCTTAAGCCAACGTTGCTTTACCTGAAACACTGCACCTGAAAGGGTGAAAATTTGCAGCCCTGTGTTACGTGCGTTTATTTCTCTGAGAAATAAACCACACGGTGGCGCTGTTTTGTCTTATATTGTCTATTCCATTCCATTCCATTTTCTTTCGCTTATCCGGGTTCGGGTCGCGGCAGCAGTCTCAGTAGGGAAGTCCAGACTTCCCGGTCTCCGGCGACCTCTTCCAGCTCCACCGGGAGGACACCAAGGCGTTCCCAGGCCAGCTGTGAGACATAGTCCCTCCAGCATGTCCTAGGTCTTCCCCGGGGCCTTCTCCCGACTGGGCATGCCCGAAACACCTCACCAGGGAGGCGCCCGGGAGGCATCCGGACTAGATGCACGAGCCACCTCAACTGGCTCCTCTCGATGTGAAGGAGCAACAGCTCTACTCTGAGCTCCTCCCGGACGACCGAGCTCCTCACCCTATCTCTTAGGGTGAGTCCAACCACCCAACGAAGGAAACTCATTTCCGCCGCTTGTATCCGCGATCTCGTTCTTTCGGTCATGACCCATAACTCATGACCATAGGTGAGGGTGGGAACGTAGATAGATCGGTAAACAGAGAGCTTTGCCTTCCGGCTCAGCTCTCTCTTCACCACGACGGTCCGGTACAGCGACCGCATTACTGCAGATGCTGCACCGATCCGTCTGTCGATCTCACGCTCCAACTGTCCCTCACTCGTGAAAAAGACCCAGAGATACTTGAACTCCTCTACCTGAGACAAGACCTCACTCCCAACCCGGCGGGTACAGTCCACCCGTTTCCGACTGAGAACCATGGCCTCGGATTTGGAGGTGCTAAGTCTCATCCCAGAAGCTTCCCACTCAGCGGCAAACCGCTCCAGTAAACGCTGAAGGTCACAGCCTGATGAGGCCATAAGGACCACATCGCCTGCAAATATCATATATGTTTTGTATACATTTGTATGCATTATATTGTCTAATAATTATAAAAGGTTGAGGAGAATACATGTACACTAACATGTCTTCCAAACTTTTTTGATTTAAAAAGTACAGTAGTAAAAATACACTTTAAAAATCTTACAAATAATCCACTAAATAAATTACAAAAAAGACATCCAATTTTATGTAAATGCTCAATTTTGAATTAATTCCGGTTGCATAAATCTGGACCACACTCCAAAACGATAGTTGCAATAAAAAGCTGGTTGCGGATCACCCCCCGCCATCCATCTGGATGAAGAAGAACATGCAACACCACTGTGCAGACACGTCCGCGATGTACTGTGTTGAAGTTGGACGCAGGATATTCACGCCCGTAGCTAGAGCGCATGATTTCCCTCACTGGGCCCGGACTCCTCTGTCATGGTGCTGGGAGCTTGCACAGGAGGTGCCACTCTACCTGCTGATTGTTATGTTTAAAATCACACCACAAACTGATCCATAACCATGTCAAATGATTAGTCGTACCCTAAAAGTATTGTAATGACGGCTGAATAATTCAACGTTAGGATGGCTGTAATTCAGTTGGCCATTTATTTGCATGTCACCACAGAGCACTCACTCCTATGTCAAGTTGCTCCACTTGCTAGTTTTCTTCTCCTACGCACTTGAATCCAAGCGCTTGCTCTAACCACCATGCTGAACACCACTGCCCTCTATAGCCCACACACTAAACAGCAGCTTACGGCACAATCTACCTGTTGCTACAGTATTTTCCACGCCCATTTTTCCCAATTTTATCTTTTATTGCATGGACTCTGACTCACAGAGGTGTGTTACAAAAGCCAAACAATATTGTTGGTCATGCTGTTTATATTAAAAAAATATTATGTTTTTTTTCCAATTTTTTCCAATGCTTTGAAGGCAACAATATTGAATTCTACAAATTCCTATTTGTAAAATGTATTATAAAAAAAAAAGATCGGTAGTGGATCGGATCAGATCTGCAAGACTATAAAAAATATTTCATCGGATCGGATGCCAAAAATGTGGATCGGGACATCCCTAATTACTACCGTTGTCTTTATTTGATCCCAAATGCTGATACTATGTGTAAAGGCATAAAGGTAGGGTTTGGTGGCGTTATTGAGTGCTAATATGCATATTTGTTCTGTACACAACTTAATTCATTCTGGCACATTGCCTATCACCACACATATCAAACAGCAACGTATAATCTACTCTCTGGAAAAACAAACTCAAGGCTCATACTGGTGGATGGTGGGCCTGTTATCATTTGGTGCTTTTAATTGGAAGTTGTTGCAAAACTCAACATTGTAGCATTGTGTTTGAGAGAAACAAAGAAAAAACTAAACAAGCCGGAAGGTTTTTGCTGGAATTTGTGATTCAGGCCGTGGCAGAGAAACATAAAAGCCAGGAGAAACTCTTGCACGTGCTGCCTAATGCCGAGTGCCAAACAGCCTGGAGGGTTTTATCGTTTAATCGTCCACCTTATTCCCCTCAGCTTTCTGATTAATCAGTGGGAGATTTAGGAAAGGCGTTGTGCCTCCTAACGTCAGAGCGTAAAAAAGTGCATTTTAAGCTGATTCTCCAATGTAAACATCCTCTTAACAACACATCTCATGAAGGGAAAAACATAAGAAATTATCAAATGGAATTTGATAAACAGCCTTTTTGAAGGCATCTTTGTCAACAGACAGTAGAGAAGGTTTACAACAAGTCTTTCACTAGAGCTATGTTTATCACTACATAACATGCGCTAACTCTTGAAGATGTACTCAAGTTTGCAACTTGCAACATACAAGGGAGTCAACGTCATAAACACTGTTTAACAAGTATCCCAGACAGATGTGACCCTTAGGGGAGGAGATTCCAATTTATCCCACTCTCCTGAGTAGCCTAAGAAGATCTGACCCATGCATCTAGATTGACGCTCCTAAATCCCCTTGGCTACTAATGAGGCTGAGGATCAGATGAACCCTTTCATAAGAGCGAGCACCTGCAGTCCCCCAAAGTCAGCTTTGAGTGGAGGAGACTTAGCATTGGCCTGAAAATTTGCTTACGTGTGGACAAACACGTAATCCGCGGCCCATTCACTGAACTGACAGCAGAATAAAGCCGGGTTTGCTAGATCAATCAATTCCCTGGATGTTATCTTGACAACTGTGCAAATGATATTGATCACACTAACTCCTGGTAATTCATGACGGAAGATAAAATGTATTCAATTCCAGTTACTTTTGTGTTTGAGTTGAGAGTCTTCACATTCAGGTGCTGTAATGAATACGACTGACAGCTGCCAGCGCCACCTGATCATCAAAAAAATGCAATGAACGCACGTCTTCACAGCATGGAATTCTCCGGCTGCGAGGCAGTCCGATCGCTGGCATACTTCTGCAGAAGCAGCTGTCCAGGGGTTTGTCAGTGGGTGCTGGGGCCGCAGGCTTATGAGGGACGCAGATTTGACGTTCCTGGCTTCAAGCAACTGAGCTCACGTGGGGAAGCCACTCAAGGGATCGAGCGGAGACGGAACTGAGCAGTAATGGAAGACTCATCTGCCCTTAATTTATTGGTTTGTTCGATTCAGTCAATGATTGCAGTCGGACAAAAACAGGCAGCAATTTTTCCCTGAGAATCTGGACTTCCTCACATCTTGAAAAACATCAGATATGACAGTGCAGCTAGAGATAACTTGGATTGCGTAATAAATTAGATGATCATTTGTTTGGCAGATACGGATGGTGACCGGCCTGAGGATTAGGTTTTGGAGGTTTAAGTTATACAGTACGCAGGCTGACAGAAGCGGGTGCCAATGAACAACTGTGCACGGCCCGAGGGCTGCTTCGGTACAATACGACCACACCCTCCTCTTTCTCTTTCCCCCATCCCTGCTATAAACAGATTATAGTTTGAGAAGTGGATTAAGGTTTAATCTTGTCCATATTGCATTAGATTGTTGCAGATACGAACACAGGCGTATACCAATAGATAGATTAAACAGATTCCATGTAACTTGAACAAAATCACTAACAAATACAAAACTTACCACCACATGGCCTAACATATTATTAAACATGATATGATCTTTACGCCCACCACCAGGCACCCAAATATCTTTTTTTTAAATCCCTTCCTATTGACGATGAAAAGAAAGTTGCAAAATACACAGTAAACGCTGTCCTTTGTTTTGTTTTTGTTTTTTTAGAACGTAATTATATTTATAATATTTTAGGGGACTACATTTTTTGTTGCGGTCATTACACAACAAATGTTTAATATCACACAAAATATATTAGAGAGTATGGGCATGTGTTTAATGCTAATGTTGTTAAAACAAAAACAATATGAATTAGGAATGGGCATTTTGACTACATTTTTATGAATAGATCAACTGTTCGGTATCCCATAAAAGTGAGTTCACCCCTTACATGTCAGTTTTTTGCAGGGGTGGTCCACGGGCCAAGAATCTGGTAAAAGTGGTTCAGATCTGGATAAATGTTCACAACCAGAAGTAATGTTACATCTACAATTTAAACAATTAAATAGATGTATACACTTGCTCCTTGTTTATAGCGTTTAATTGGTTCCAGACCTGACTGCGTTTAATTTGCGCGGTAAAGGCGTATACGTTAATAAATGAAATATTTTTGGCACAAAAAACTCCACACAATCGACAGAATTCTGAACAAACAACAAATGTGTTACGTCCTTTCCAACTGTACCCGAGTACGAGTTTGACTAAATTATTTCACTAAATACACTGCAAAAAGTAAGGAAATTATTGACTGGCTGGCGACCAGTCCAGGGTGTAACTCGCCTCTCGCCCATAGTCAGCTGGGATAGGCTCCAGGATACCCCCGTGGCCCAGGTGATGATAAGGGGCACAAAAAAAGGAGGGATTTTGAAAAACAGTAGAGCAACTAAAACGTAAAAGAAATGCTGACTTCAAATTTAACTCTGTGCCCAAGCCCAGTACTCTTGTGCACGAGCTCCCCTCTTTGTGTACCGTCAACAGGATGAGGGGATGGTGTGGGATTTGCATGTAAGTACAGTGGATGGAAGCTTGCTGGTCTTGAAAAGGGGCATTCATTAGGCTGCCAATCTGACAGTCAGCCAAACACCCTCAAAGGCTTAATTAAAGCCTCCAGATTTCAATCCACTGAGCAGACACTGCACATATCTGAATCAAGCATTTGGGTCATGTCGTACGGACAGGAGAAAGTATGCTTTTGGGATTTCCTTATCCACCGACGAAGCCTGTGGTGCCCCAGCAAGTGCAAATTCTCCACTCCCACACCCCTGTGTAGCACAAACACCCACAAGAGAAGAATGCACCATGCAAGACCACCAGCTGCTGCAGGGGCCGATGGAGGTATTTTAGGGCGTTCCCTTAACACCCAGATTTTGTAAGCACATTCTCATAGTAGACACATAAGAACACACTGAACGTACCGTAGCAAGACTGTCATTTCGAGGAATTATTTCAGGTCTGTTGAGAAGACAGGTGCAAACGGAGAGAGAATTATTATGAAGTATTGCCATAGGAACTAAATTTTAATCCCAAACCAGTCCAGGAAGACTGTTTGACACGGTTTACATGTGCTTGTTCATCCGCACTCAGGTCAAAACTAGAAGGCTAAATTTGTCTTTAGACTTTCAATTAGATCAATTTTCACACAAACTAATCCAATGTTGATAAATGTGAACGACAACAAAAAAGAAGAAAGTCAATTTATCCAATCCAACCTCGGTTAGGGCCGCACGGTGGATGAGTGGTTAGCATGTTGGCCTCACAGTCAGGATGTTCAGGGTTCGAATTGGGCATCTCTGTGTGGAGTTTGCATGTTCTCCCCGTGCGCGCGTGGGTTTTCCCCGGGTACTGCGCTTTCCTCCCACATTCCAAAAACATGCATGTTAGCTTCATTGGCAACTGTATGTAATTGGCAATGACATGTCCTGTTGTGTTATTTTGTTGTTGTTCAACTATATAATCTGGTGTTAAGGAAACGCCCAAAATACCTTGCAGGTTTTGTGCTCATAGCACGTATTTGAGAAAATATGTCTCCAAGAGGGATTGGAACGTCACCAGATCTGGCAACAAAGTCACCAAGTTGTTGTACATTTTTACCATGCAAGCTGCTTATTAATAAAAACACAGACAACTATTATTAAAATTGCATTATGAAAATGATTTTTTACACATGAAAAAACATTTTATTTATTCTCTTGCCTGTAGCAGCCCGTTTTGGCATCAAACTCGTGAAAATCTATCATTTCTACACTGACTCAAAACAAAGACACCTTTGTACAAATGTCGGATTGCTGAAATCCCACATTATCATTATAATACCTATAATTAGTTAATCAATTATCAGGCCCATCCCTCGTCCTAAAGTCATTCACAAAAACTAAATGGCATTTTTCATACCCTACGGTGACACCTGAGATTGAACAGATGCAAGGGAGGGTTCCCTCGGCATCCCTTTTCAAAAGCAGAAATGACTCCTCGTTATTCATTGTCCTCATGCTCCTCAAAAGGCACCAGCCTGACTTGGCACCTATAAATTATACGTCTATGCTTCCACGGGCTTACTGCTATGATTCATAGAAAGGCTGAGATAGACTATGGAGCTTTCAGCTGCGGAGAATCACTTTTCAATGACCAGCTGCAGTTTAAGTGCCTTTCAACTTATTGCTGTGTGTGGTGTGGGTCTAAGGGGTTGGAGGTCCAGATGGTAACCAAACCACTTCCTGCATGCCACCTATTGACAAATGCACCATGGGGTGATGTCAAAAGCACTCCAAAAAAAGGAAGAATTGTCATGTTCCTAATATATCGGCTTGTCATCCAGACAGCTCACGTGGACTGCATCCGATGCACGCGCGAGTCGCCCATGATGATGATGCACGCTTGTATTCCTATCCGTTAAATAAGAGTGGGTAATGCGATATAGCACTTCTAGAAGCTAGCAGATGGTCAGCTATCCAAGAATGTCTGGAAGCTCGAAACATCCTGAGCGCAGAGAATGGCTCAGACTGAGGCTTGACATATGTCAGCATGAGATTCTTTACAAAACAGCATTGGATGCCATCTCTAAGGGCCCACATGCTCATTGTACTTTTAGGGGGTCCAATGTCCCTCAGTCTGGAAAACTCGGGAGTGCAACTATTAAAGTTAAGTGGACATTGAGGTACATTGGACCTCAACAGACAAAAGCGCCGCCTCCAACTGTAAAATCTCTAGTGGCTCCAACACCGCTCCCTCATTGTTTTTCAAAAATTAAGTCATGAATGATGGCTGTTTCGTGGTAGGCAACCGCCTATTGTTAGTCATAAAATATTGAAAGACAAGTCATATGTAGTATTCTGCTCACTAAGCGTCAATAATGTTACATAAATGCAGTGCTTCTCAAGTAGTGGTGGGGGAGGGGGGGTCAGACCTGCCAACATGTACACATTTATTGTACTCAACATGCAATTTGTTTCTTGGATACCATTTTGTCTCATTTTCCTGCTTTTATTTCCGAGGTCAGTCTGTACATTACAGACAAATAAATGGATATTATCAGTTTTTCAATAGTATTTCAAATCGGGGGGGGGGGGCACTTTGGTCACCTGGGGGGGCATGACAAAAAAATAATTGAGAACCACTGCAATGATGAGACATGAGGTTACAGTATTACTTTCACGCTACTTTTCACACCGCATGTAGTGCCATGGCCTGTCTGACACAGTCTGTGTGGAAGTGGTACGTTTTTGGCTTCTTGCTTTGTTGTTTTTCCCTATTCTGTTTGTATTTGTAGCCTGCGCAAAGTGGTGTAAACAAATAATAGGTGTTTGTGGAAGTCTATAAAGGTGTTATTTTATGTCTACAGGGCTCTAATGTTAAAACCGCCATTTGAAAGACATAAAGGAGTTCCCGTCTATATCTAGAAAAATATTACATTTATTATTATTGACTCCTACTTTGTGGAAATTCCGTTATTGCGGTTGGGTCCGGAACCAATTAACTGCGATAATCGAGGGACGACTTTTTTGTATACAACAGGGCAGGCGAATGCAACCAAACAACACGTGCCGGTGAGGGGCATGCAAGAGCCACACTCAAGCATCACCTACAGCCGCATCAGGACAGCTGAGACACCAGCAACACGGCTGTCCCTCCACACACGCGCTCCCAACTAGTTCCCGGTATCCCCTGCCTAATCAGAGGCTAGGGGTCGAGCACAATGACAAACTGTAGAGCACTCGCCTGCGTGGATGCAGAACCCGGCAAAAGCAGGATATTGCAGGAATGTCGTGCACTTTCCCACAGCACCACGGTATCCCGCAATCAAGATTTGGCTCGACACAGTTGACTTTGGCTTTCACACAAGCGCCGTCCCACTTCTGTTACAGCTCCGGTACTCCATCCAAAGCCGGAAAGTCGTTAGCGCCGTTCACACAAAGCAGTGGCGCGGCAAAATGACAACCTTTTCGGGACACACGTGTGACGACGCGCTGGCGACCGGTCCGGGGCGTACCCCGCCTCCCGGCCGAAGCCAGCTGGGGTAGGCTCCAGCATCCCCGCGAACCCTACTGAGGATAAGCGGCATGGAAAATGGATGAATGAATGAACGTGTGACGACGCAACCAAACTTCTCATCCCGATCCTGGCTTTGGAAACTCGGTTCCGGGTGTCCCGCCACCTCAGAAGGTGCAAAACCGCCGGCTCCACGTGGATTTTGAGGTTGATTGCCCCGAAAAAGGCGGAGAACGGGCCGGCTTTTGGAGGCCGCGTGTGAACGGGCCCTACTTTTTCTCCCACTTAGTTTGACTTTGGTATCAGAATCACGAGATGTTCCCCCCTCCGGAACCAGCTGATGTGCCAGTGGTGCTCCCAGTACATCCCAGCAGGAGGGACGTCCCAAGCCAGCACTGCTAGCAGGTGGACATGGACTTTGGCATTCGGTGCACACATTCCTTTGTCAACTGACACAAGGGGGTGCCCATCCACAGTGTGTGTGTGTGTGTGTGTGTGTGTGTGTGTGTGTGTGTGTGCACGAGACGCCTCCAAAGCCTGCAAAAGATGGAAATACCACCAAGAACACCAGTCCGAACCCGCCCTAACCAAACCAAAACTCGTCTAAGAAGAAGCTTCCTCTCCTCTTACTTACGTCACTGGGTTTTGTTCCGAACCAAAGCTTACCTGTCGCTGGGGGTGGAGGGTTGGGGGCCACTAGCAGTCCACGCGGATGTCCCGGAGAGTCCACGTCGGTCCACTTCCACGCTCGGCGACACCGGGAAGTCACCCGTTCGAGTTTAGGAAACCAACTCAGGCGGGACAAGCTGACACAGACTCGCTCTTCTGTCCGCCGGGCTCAATGGGGAGCGAGGTCAAGCCACACTCAGTGTGACCGGAAACGCCCGGTGCATACTTTCGGAATAAAATCCATCGCGAAGAAGAAAAAACAAAGTCCGCTCTTTAAGCGCGTTTATCGGATATATTTACTGATAGATCGTATGTAAAAAAACACTAGCACGAGAAGTCCCACGATGGGTGTGTTGAAATATGTTGTTTTGATCACGACAAACCAAAAAAAGTCACCAAATAGTTATTCCGCTGGTACTCTTATTGTGAAATACCCACTCGGATTCCGATTTGACCGTCTTAATGCATGACTTTAACTTTGCATGCTCTCTGTAGCTCATCCACTAATTGTGTATGGAGGCTCAAAAACAATTATACACTGTGCCCCCCAAAATGTATCTACTGTTGCTAACCTAAAGTTGAAAAAAGGTTCTAATCCCTAAATATAAGGAATATGGACCCGACTCAAAAGCTAGCTCTTTACCCGAATGAAGCAACAAGTACAAGCTAATATATACACACAAATCCAATATATGCATTCAAATAAATACATACACAAATAAACACACTGGTTTGCCACTTTTCTTGCTGCTATTTTGTGGTCTAGCTTTTGTCGCCCTCTGCTGGTCAGAAATGACATTGCAGAAACTTTATGTTTTTTTTTTTTTTTAATTATTAACACTATTAAGTGTTACAGGAAATGTGCCTGTTCCTTTATGGCCGGGTTTATGGAGCCTTTAGGAGATGTGCATATATTGACTAACCGACCGAGAGGAAGTGATTAAGCGAGGCTAAATGGTCCTTCAGACAGACACAGACAGATAGAAGAGTCAAATAAAGGCCTATTTTGATTTGACTGTGTCACTGGAGGGGCGTGGTTTGTTGGGGCGGGGGGCGTGGCTTTTCCCTCCAATCTTTGCGGCCTCTCTCTCTCTCTCTCACCTGTCAGGTAAGAACAGTTTATGTGTGTGAGTACCAGAGTGGACATTTGCACCATGGATTCTCCACCGAGTGAATCCCCGGTCAGGCCAGGCTTTCAGAGAGTGGAAGTCCAGAAGACGACCTGGGAAGTCCCTCACAGATACACTGCGCTGCGGTCTGTCGGCTCAGGTGCCTATGGGACAGTCTGGTGAGTAACTGGGATGCAGGATATTATCATACATACCGTGTGTACTGACCTTTTTCTGATGTACTGTTTTAAAGCATATACAGTACAGGGATATTAAAAAAAGATTTTCAATATAGTTATAAAATGATTTATTTTGTTCCCGACTGGTACGCCCACACCTGCCATAAAGCCAGCCCGAAGGTCCAGAAGGTCCCTAATTTAAAAGCTCTTTAAACCAAGTTGTTTTCAGGGCTGAGGCTATCTACATGCTCAAAGCGTGCATTCCACGCCATGCGCCCTCAGCTATCTGCCATCTGCAAACAGAGGCGGCATTGTGTGCCTCGGGCAAGTCAGCAAGTCAAGGCAGGTCCACTGATATGCGAGAACCTCCTCCGCAAACAAGAGCAGCACTTAAGGGAGGAAGGATACCACACGTGTAAGGATGAGCCGCCGCCAGCGACGGACAAGGGCGAGCTGTTCTCTTAGTCGTATACACCTTCTTGTCACCATACACTTTTTCACGCACAAGCCAAAACGGAAACTATAATATTTATATGCATGTACAGTGGTGTGAAAAACTATTTGCCCCCTTCCTGACTTTTTGTCACACTTAAATGTTTGTGCTCATAAAAAAGAGTAAACTATTAGTCAAAGATAACATCATTGAACACAAAATGATGACCGCCAAGACTTTTGGGAAAAGATCTTGTGGACTGACGAGACAAAAGTAGAACTTTTTGGAAGGTGCGTGTCCCGTTCCATCTGGCGTAAAAGTAACACAGCATTTCATAGCAACAGTCAAATATGGTGGTGGTAGTGTGATGGTCTGGGCTTGTTTTGCTGCTTCAGGACCTGGAAGGCTTGCTGGGATAGATGGAAGCATGAATTCTACTGTCTAGCAAAAAATCCTGAAGGAGAAGGTCCGGCCATCTGTTGGTCAACTCAAGCTAAAGCCATCTTGGGTGCTGCAGCAGGACAATGACCCAAAACACACCAGCAAATCCACCTCTGAATGGCTGAAGAAAAAC
>QODF01000304.1:106956-184625 GCA_024372805.1 Oostethus manadensis
GGGGGGGGGGGGGGGGGGGGGGGGGGGATGCTGGAGCCTATCCCAGCTCACCTCGGGCAAGACGTGGGGTACACCCCTGCACCATCACACTCACATTCACACCGATGGACAATTTAGAGCGGCCAATGAAGCTAACGTGCATGTTTTTTCAATATTATGAGATTTAAAGTCGTCAATTTACGCGATGAAAAGTCATAAATTTACCAGAAAAAAACAAGACAAGCTTTTATTTATAATGAGACAGCAAAACCGAGCAGTTGGGCACAAACAGGTTGGCTTGGGTTAGCATCATGATTAGCGTCATCTCACCGTTACCCTCCACGTAAGGCCCCCCTTTTCATAGATGTCTCAGGCAATGCCTGTATAATGACGTTATGAATTTTATTCCCGTTAAGTTGAGTTTTTACTCTCGTAAAATCTTTTCTCAAAATGTTGATGATTTGAATCCTTCATTGAACAGGCATTGGCCAGGGCAGCTATAAACACAGGGGGCTTGTGTGGCTCTTGACCTGGGTCAAAGGTAAATTAGGATTTTTTTTCTCTTAAAATTACGACTTAAAATCTCGTAAATTTACGAATTTAAATCTTGTAAACTTACTACTTTTACTTTCACTTGTTTAAATGTGCAAAAAAAAAACCTGTTTGAATGCGTTTGATTGTTTCCCATAATGCAGTAGGGTATGGCGTGTGCAGATGCCTCCGGGCTCCAAAAGGACGACTTCAGTTGTTTCAGTGAACAGGAAGAGGATGACTACAAACTTTTCTGCTATGTTTGAGCCGTTTTACTGCCGTGTTACAGACAATCAAAGTATATAAACGAACATTCACTGAATCTGTGTCTTCTATTCCTTTCTGCTTATCCCTTCTGTGTAAATATCTAATTTTGCAACGTACCGGTATACAGTAAATCCGCGGCATAGAGTCCGGTGCGGCCAATTAATGCGAAAAATACAAATATTTCTAAAAAATATATAAATAGTCCGAAAAATACGGTATTTCTTTTTTAGTCACACCAGTGAGGAAGTATGCATTCCTGTCTATACTTACTTTCCCTTCTTCCGCCGATAAGTTATGTAATTTTTTTTTTTCCTAATTTTGGCCCAACGTTTACAAACTATTTATTGAATTGATTCATTTCAACGACCTCGTTCATGTCCTCGTTTTTTGCATTCCCATGTAGAAAGTATTGTGGGGTAAACTGCTGTCTGGGAACCATCCATCCATGTTATTCCTGATATTACTGTTCGGAATGCTCCATTGTTGCCGTAATGTTTTTTTTTTTTTGTCTAATAGATTACGATACTATTCTCTCTTTCATACTCTTAAGTTAACTTGGTTTTGTACATCATATTCTTTTTTCTGATTCATTATTTTTTTGTATATTGAATCTCCTATGTGCCCTGCGATTGACTGGCGACCAGTCCAGGGTGTACCCCGCCTCACGCCCAAAGTCAGCTGGGATAGGCTCCAGCATACTTGTGACCCTAATGAGGATAAGCAGCATAGAAAATGGATGGATGGTATTTTCCTAAGATTATATGTAACATATCTTGCTTTAAAACAGGGGAGTTCAAAGTGCAGTCCGAGTGATTTTGTTGCCCGCGGCACAATCTAGAAAATACAATTCAACAAAAAACTCTAAGGAAACAGCAAAAATGTAAAAATGGGCAGTGATTTTATGAAAAAATAAAGTCAAAATATTAGGGGAAAGAAGTCAAAATATTGCAGGAATAAAGTCATAATTAAAAGAAATGTCAACGTATTAAGAGAAAAAACATCACAAACAGCACGTTGGCCTCACAGTCAGGAGGTTCAGGGTTGGAATCTCCGTTGGGCATCTCTGTGTGGAGTTTGCATGTTCTCCCCGTGCGTGTGTGGGTTTTCTCCGGGTACTCCGGTTTCCTCCCACATTCCAAAAACATGCATGTTTGCTTCATTGGCCGCTCTAAATTGTCCATTAGAGTGTAAATGTGTAGAGTGTAAACCCGTCCTCCTGCCCAAAGTGTACCCATGATCCTAATAAGGATAAGCGGTATAGAAAATAGATGACTGGATGGATATGGCTCTCACAAAAATACATTTGAACATATGCGTCGTTTATGGCTCTCTTAGCCAAAAAGGTTCCCGACCCCTGCTATAGAGGTATGGTATGGAAGATGACATACATGTTATCAGGTAAGATGCCCTCTTACTTACTTAGTGCAAGTGCTCAACGGTTCATATGGTTAATATGCAGGTCAGTTATGTAAATAGAACTTGAATTGTTGGTGTTTTTGTGCGAAATGTCACTAAAAACATTGCCTGTACAGTTAATAAACATTATGGAACAGTTCCAATGGGAATGGGAACAACTTGGAAGTCAACCAGTGTTATGTCCGTAAAGGATGTGTGCATGCAGAGAGGTATCTAATGGAGATGTCTCTGCTCCTCCAAAGGTGATATGTCTACTTGACGTCTTCACACCCGACACCTCTGTGGAGAAATTCCAGACTTTGTGAGTTGTTCAGCCACATTCTTCTGTCAGGTGTCGCAGCTTGTCCAGACCTTTTCCAAATGTGTACGCATACATATGTTACGGAGGTTCATGTTTTTATCAGCAAGCTTATTCATGTTTGTTTTGGTTGGCTTGGCCCTCACTTTTGTTGCCCTTTCTTTTCCACACGCATCCAGTTATATGGTGATGCCCTTTGTAGCGCAGGATCTGGGCCACATCATGAAGAGGCGGAGATTAACTGACCGCGTCGTCACATACCTGTTCTACCAGCTCCTTAGAGGACTTAAAGCAAGTGCCTTTGATACGTTATTTACATGCATTAGCATCACTGTGAGAGCCAAAAGTGTTATGTTTATGCATGTATTTTTATTAGCAAGAACCAGGACATGGAAGCATAACAGGATGTTCTAGGACTTAACGGGATGGTGGCTGATTTAGTCTAGTTTACCTTTCTAGTAGTATCCAGCTAGTCAAACTGTGTGAACCAAACCAAGATCAAATAAAGCAAACCCTGCAGCTCTGCAGCTAGGGGTCTAAAAAACACTCCGATGTGCACCAACCATCATGTCAAGTCCAGGTGGACTTTAAATGTGCCCCAAAACTGGTTGCCACGCAACTGCGGATGAAGAAAAAAAAAACAAAACCACCATACGTACATGTTGTCAGGGTAATGTGGTGAAGTTAGTTTGACTTTGGATGCTGGATATTCAGCTCCGTAGTTACAGCTAAAGATCCCCCTCACTGTGCCGGGACTGCGCCACAGAAGTAAACATCATATCCGGTTATGTATAATTAAACGTATAATAAGTATATGCAACAAAATAACACATAAATTGCAGTGATATTTTAATGTAAACAACCATAAGCAATGAATCTAGAGGATTCAGATTTTTCTCATCTAGCAAGAACATGCTTTTGTCTGCATTTTTTCCCTGGCGAAAAAAAAAATGATGCAGCCCGGATCAACACAATATACCCGTCACTGCAGTATTTTGCACGGCCACTTTTTCCAATTTTATTGATTGTTAGTACTATAAAAAAATTTAATCTATGAAAAAAAAAAAAGTGGATCGGATCCCCAAAAATGTGCATCAGAATAGCTATATAGCACACAGTTACATACGTGAACACACTTCATGTATTGTCCAGTTAGCATTTGCTATCAAACACCACGGAAATATAAGAAATAAAAATGATTATGACATCTATGACATCTATTTGTTTATGCGGTTGACCCATGCTACGTTTGAGATCCAACCGATCTGCATAATGGGAACCCCCGGTCCAACATGATGGCCCCAAGACAGTAATAAAACCTGCCTGGGTTGCAAATACACTGAAAATCTACGAAAACATAACCACACAGAAACCTCACATAAAAGGCCCTCTTTATACCTGCTGGCTTCTTGGAAAATTATGTAATGAAAATCTATAAGTATTTATGGTAGAAATATGCATTTTAAATCGAAAATGACATCTTTGGTCATATCGATGCAGCACAGCGTGTAAACAAGCAAATATTTCCACATTTTTCTTGCATATTTAACTGGTTTTGATCTGATGTCCTTTCATCTGTGCTTCCCTTCTTTACAGTACATCCATTCTGCAGGGATTATCCATCGGGTTTGTACTTTTTCTAATAATACAGAGGCTATTAGTGTGTACTATTTTTTCCTACTTCATCCCATACTTAGCAAATACGTTTGCGTCATTTGTTTTGAATGTTCCAATGTTTTCACTCCAGGTTGTGTCTAGTCTTTGAATGCTTGCAATTCGATTTGTAGGATCTGAAACCCGGTAACATTGCTGTAAACGAGAACTGTGAACTGAAGGTACATGGGGGTAAAACGAATTCAAAAAGAACAGGCAAATATTTCAACCGCAGTGGTTTTATGTTGGGTTTTTAACGCGCTCCTGATGTTCCATTATGTCAATCTGTCAGATACTAGACTTTGGTCTAGCTAGGCAGACAGAGAGTGAGATGACTGGCTATGTGGTGACTCGCTGGTATCGCGCTCCAGAGATCATTTTCAACTGGATGCACTATAGTCAGACAGGTAGCACAGTGTTGACATTATTTTCGCAAACGGACCATTTTTCATCATTTTAATCGCAAAGTTTGTCTCTGTGAGTCACAGTGGATGTCTGGTCTGCAGCCTGTATCCTGGCGGAGATGATCACTGGAAAGGTTCTGTTTCCTGGAGAAGACAGTATCCTCCAACGCGGCACCACAAGCTCATGCTGTCTTTTAATGTTCATATTAGTACTTTTTTTGTTGTTGGTAGCAGCAGGATACGAGTGATGGCAAAAATGGAAAATTGTGATGATCACCATAGAACAGGGAAAACAGTAGAAAAAAGGTTGCATTCATACATTCCTTTTATGCCGTAAATGCTAACTTTAATTGCACGGAGCAGAACGCACAATCGCTAAAGGCTACGAGTGCAAATATTTTTGCTGAGTAGTTTTGCCTATTTTATTTTAGCCCCTCTTTATACTTAAACTCGTATGACAGTTATGCATGTAAAAAGGTATAACTTCAAATATTTCCTATACAGTAAGTTTCCTTTCGGCTTATCCCTGCTTGTCCCTTCAGGGGTCGCCACTGCGAATCAACGTTCCTTCGTTTGATTCACATGTTTTGATTTGGCAAAAGCTTCACGTCGGATGGCCTTCCTGACTCAACCCTTCATATGAGGGACATGATCTTCTCTGATGATCATTGAGAAAGAAAGCATGAAAGACAAAATGACAATGCGTTGAACCATATTTATGAAATATGTGCTGTTGAATCATGCTTATTCGTATGATTGTATTCTGGATAAAAGGCCATCATCACACAGCAACTTAACACGCCAATGGTAGGTAAGACCTATAGAAGACAAGTAATACATTACAGAAATCACGGTATTAGAAAAAACATTCAAAATTGTACACATGCTTGTAGCTTATAATTTGATCCGTCCTTAACCATGCTGTCCAGGTATTGATCAACTCAAAAAGATCCTCCATTTGACTGGAACACCAGATTCTTCCTTGGTGCAGAAGATGCAGAGTAAAGATGTATGTTTTTATTCATATCCGGCACATACGGTATTGCTGCACACTGTTGCCAGCAGGGGTGTCCAAAGTGCGGCCCGGGGGTCTTTTGCCGCGGGCTGCTGTTTTTTACTGGCCCACGACAAAAGAACTAAAATAAAAAATAAAAAAACAGAAAACAAAAATGGAAAAGAAAAGAGTGAAAATATTAAGAAAAGAAATTGCATACGAAAAAGTACTTAAATTCTTAAGAAAACGCGTTTTGTTTTGTTTTTTAGTCGTAATATTATGATGAACTAACAAAAAACAAATGAAGTTTTAATTTTTGGAAAATAAGATTGTGGGAAAAATTTGTGTTATGAGAATAAAGTCAAAATATGACGAGAAATAAATTACAAAAAAAACGTTTAGTAGAAAAAAGTTTAAATGTTTGGAAATTTCAAAAACAGAAAAAATGAAAAAAAAACAGCTGTAATTTTACCCCCCCCCAAAAAAAAATCAATTTACATTTTTTTTAGAATGAACTTATAAAAAAGGAAAAATAACGTCATTTTAGTAGCATGGATTTAAAACATATTTTTAATTATTTTTCAAAAGTAATAATATTATGACAAACAAATTAAATCTAGAAAATTAGGTTGCTGCAAAATGTATAATAATATGTGAATTAAGCCATAATATTATGAGAATAAAGTCTATATAATATTTTTAAAAACATTAGAATGATTTTGTTTAAATAAATTAAAATGTTTGGAAAAAAACAGCAAACATGGGAAAAAAACAACAACGGGTGAAGTTGCTACTAAAATTAGGCTTCTTTTTTTTTTTACGTCATACCACAAAACCGAGATGCAGTTTTTCTTAGCATATCTGCATGTGTTGCTTTACAAAATATCAAAGTGGCCCTCTTTGGAAAAAGTTTGGACACCCCTGGTCTGCAGATACTTGACAGATGGTAAGATGATAAGTAAGCACCTTTTTTTTCCAGGCACAATCATACGTTCAAGCTCTCACTCCACAAAAGAAGAAGAACTTCAGGGAGGTGTTTGAGTCCATGGAGGACAATGGTGGGTTGAGATCATTTTTTAAATTGAATAGTAAAACATTTTAATGTAATTGACCGTTGTTGTTCTGCTTGTCCTAGAAAATGCCTCTAATTGGCTTAAAGGGCCGTGTAGATTGTCCATATAAGCAAATGACTGCCATAATTAAAAATAAAAATAAAAAAATGATTGGCATTAACAGCTGCCACTACAGGCAGATGCCCGATGTTGTTTTCTTTTGTTTGTGAACTCCAGATTATATAAAAGATGAGTTATTTTTATTTATATTTGCAATAAAAATTCAAAGTAATCAAACAAATCAAAGTAGCTCTGACAAAATCATTGATTTTGCAGACTTTTCAAAGTGCGGCCCGGGGGTCTTCTGCTGCCCGCCGCTGTTTTTTACTGGCCCACGACAAAAGAACTTAAAAAAAAAGGAAAAATATGCAGTAATTTTATGAGAAAAGAGTGAAAATATTAAGAAAATAAATGGCAATCTAACAAAAAAAGTACTTCAATACTTAAGAAAACATGTTTGTTTTGTTTATTAAGCCGTAATATTAGGATAAACTCACAAAACACCAAATGAAGTTGTCATTTTTGGAACATTTATGTTATGAGAATAAAGTAAAAATATGAAGAGAAAAAAATTACAAAATCAACTTTTATAAGAAAAAGGTTTAAATGGTTGGAAATTTAAAAAAAACAGCAAAAATTGAAAAAAACAGCTGTAATTTTACAAAAATAAAGTAAAAAAGTCCCAATTTAAATTTTTTTTAATGAACTTATACGAGGAATATTATGAGGATATTATGAGGAAAAATAATCTCATTTTAGTAGCATGGAGTTGAAATATTTTTGAATTATTTTTCAAAAGTCGTAATATTACGACAAACGCAGCCAAATAAAATCTGGAAAATTAGGTTGCTGCAAATTTTGTAATGTTATGGGAAAATTAGAAAGTTGAATTAAAAAGAAAAAAACAATGGGGAAAAAAGAGCAAAGGTTGAAGTTGCTAATGAAAATGAGGCTTTTTTTTTTTACGTCACACCACAAAACCGAGATGCAGTTTTTCTTAGCATATCTGCATGTCTTGCTTTACAAAATATCAAAGTGGCCCTCTTTGGAAAACGTTTAATACTCGATAAATGTCTACGTGGTAACGAGAGCTACGTCTTCCGCCTGCACTTTCTCGTGTACGCATCTGAAAGACACAACGAGCTGGTGATTTTGGGGGACTTTTTGCAATTTGTGTGCCTGCAGCTGTGTCACTACTGGAGGGCATGTTGCTGCTGGATCCAGACACAAGGCTGACAGCCAAGCAAGGACTGTCGCACCCCTTCTTGGCTGAATATCATGACGCAGAGAGCGAACCAGACTCTCAGCCTTACGATGACTCCTTTGAAAGCCTGGAGCTCGCTATCGGGGAGTGGAAGAGTAAGAGCGACCGTTTCATGTATTGTGTGTCTCGGCTACTTCTATCCCTTAAGAAGGATGATGTTCTTTTTTTTCCCTCTATTCTCTCAGGTCTCATCCATATGGAGATCATGACGTTTGACCCTGATGATCCCAGTAAGACCATATAGGGCTGATGTGTCAGCACAACAATTAACTTCAGTGTGAAGGTCAAATTTGCGTATGATTTGAATATGATATTAGGAAAAAAAGCATAACCTCATAGAAGAGAGTGAGTAAAAACACCTTCATTATGTTTAGACCTACAAATAAACGCGATTCTTGCTTTGTCAATTCCGAATTGGTCATCATTTCATCAAAACCAAAACAACCAATATTTAATAATCCGCTTATCGTTTGACAAAGAACGAGTAGCAACAGAGTGAGAGTAAAATACATCAATCAATCAACTAATGAAAGCATGCATGGCCATGTCAAACTTAACACCCAAATTATTCACCACAAATTTACAGTAGGGGGCAAGAGAATCCAGGCCCGGGACAGCACCAGTAGGCAAATTTGAACCAAAAACAGAACATTCAGTTTTGGACCCGCTTAAATGTAAATATAAATCTATGATAGCCATTTCTAGGTGTCTCCAATGCCGTTGAAAATGGAATCCAGAGAGTTAGGACTGTTTGGAGGAACTGGCAAGGAGAGTTGAAGGTCATCAGCGTGAAAAAGAGGCCAACAGTCCGAGCGAAATGTCGGAGGAGGGCGGAGTGGTCCACGGTGTCAAAAGCAGCAGTCGGGTCGAGCATCACCAGCAACAGGTTTTTTGGAGTTTTGAACTTGAAGTTGTGCAGAAGTTGTTCCGCGATCTAAAACCTGACCGAAATGTATCTAAAATAATATTGTCTTCTAAAAACGACTGGTTATAACGGACTTGGATCAAGGCCAGGTTTTTTGACAAGAGGTCCGACCATTGCATTTTTTCGAAACAGTCAGAACCAAAAACTGAGACAACTGTTGATAAAATAAAGGAGACATGGACCAACAGCGTGAAAAACATCTTTTAGCAGCTTGGAAGGAATAATGTCCAATAGGGATGTGGCATTTTGTTGACGATTTCAGTGAGTTGGGCCAGAGAGACCCGCTAAAAGCTTTCAAACACAACCGAGCACAACCGTGCTCAGTGAGAAAACAAATACCTGAAACGATGCCAAACGACCAACAATGCCACAAAAAGTAACTAGATTTGTCGCTAGTCGCTTTTGAGAAAATGTGTCCTCCAGGGCGGGTTGGAATTCCGCCAGATCGAATGACAAAATCGCCAGGCTGGCAACCCCGGAACAGGGTTACCTCCAAAGGTACAGGTTTTGGTGCATGGCAAATGATGTATTTTTCTGAGACATGATCTCATATGAAGCGGTATGAAACATCAAACATAGCAATACTAACAAATAATTCTGTTGTTGGAAATTGAACAAACGGCACCAACTGTCAGACCTTTGGGACGTATTTATAAGTCAAACTATTTATTTGCACTGCATGTCCATATATTGCTTTCCTTCAGCACCAAGACAGCACCATTACCCGATGCACCGCATATAAGCTCAACATCAATACGTCATATAAACATTGTAACAAGCTTTTTGTCTGGGTTGCTATATCCTTACATGGTCCATTATCATTCAATTCTTTTAAAGCTGAAGGGTTTATACTGGATTTCTTGTTTTATTCCTCTTGATTTTATTCTTCACTTATGTTGGTATTTCCTAAGGGTAATGATGGGGTAGTATGCTTTGGGTACTTGCCGTAGTCATACAAATAAATACTGTTAAACTATAATTATGAAATGTGTTGCTGTTTAATAATACTTCATCATACTTAGTCATATCATTGTGTTATATTTAAAACAGACCTCTCACTTTGTTCTGTTTAAATCTTTTATGGTTGTGTTATTTCCTGTGGGAATCTGTACCAGGCACAATGGAATGTTTTATGGCAGAGGATTGCTCTGGAAGACCGATTCTTATCAGTACCGCCAATAGATTACAGCACCATCACATACTGTAGCTCTAAGAGAATAGTGTCACCTTATGTTTCCATGCATGTTTGCCATACATATAATCACACTTGGCGATAGAATACACACACATAGTGCAATATTAATAGTTTCATAGTAAACTTATCATTTTAATGCAGAGGTCACGTAGAGTTCATAGTTGTTAGTGGCAGATTGATGGTAGAAAGAGGGGGTTTGGAATGTTTTCTCCTAAACACTCACAGGAAAGGAGATAACGTGTTCCTGTGGTCAATGGATCTCCAGCCGAGGTGAAGGTACAGGTCCGCACAGAGGGCAAGGAAGGAGTCACACAAGCCCCCACCAAGCAAGTCATCATGGGATGCTACCTGAGAACAGCAGTCCTCCCATGCAAAGAAACCAACCCGAAATCATCCAACCGGCACCGCCCAAGAACATCTGATTGGTCCCCCAGGATTGGAAGTGAAGGGCGCTGTCTTCTCCCATTGGCTATCGATCAAGCTACATTTGCAGCAAAAATGTATAAGAGCCAGGCAGGGATAGATAGCTGGGCTTTTTTCGTATGACTCCGTGTTAAGACCAACGTAGGTGTAGGCCTGTAGGGAACCACACCAAGCCCGGAGCTCCGTTGCATTAGGTTCGTTTGTTAGGAATAAATCCTAACCTTGGATGACGTTGTAGTAACACAGTCTTCTTCCTCCAACTCGACACCCACCGGGTTTGTGGGCCTAAAGATCAGGAGGCCGCAAATTCAACAGAGCCTACGGATGGTCATTATTACCTCCGCCAAGTTTGTTGTTGTCTGCGTTTATCTGTCTGTTTGTGTTCAAAATACCCCAAAAAGTTCTGAATGGATTTGGAGGACATTTTCATCAAACGGGATATGGTAGAACTGATCAAGTTTTGGTGGTGATCCGAATCACTATCTGGATCCAGGAATCTTTTTAAGCATTCTTTAACGTTGAGAGACCATTTTCTGAATAGGTGCACATCTCGCCACAAAAAATGGTCAGAGCACCTGGAAAAAAAGTACCGGACATGTTTCCATCTGGTTCTACAAAACATCAAAAACCGAACCAAAAAAATGTAGGATTATTATTTTGGTGTGAATCACATTATGGAGGGAACTTCGCTCTCCTAGTGCTTTTCTAGTTTGGGAATCAAATTACGTGTTTAGGAATGATAGAATGGCTGACAACCAGTCCAGGGTGTACGCCGCCTCTCGCCTGAAATCACACGGGACAAATATGGACCAAATAAGGCCACGACTGCTTCACGGATGGGGGGGGTGAGCAAGCATGCCCATGCGGGAACAATGTGTACTGCGCTCACTTCATCGTAAAGTAGACATGAGCAGTACTTGGCGTGGGTTTAAAGAAGTTCTGGGGGAGCGGGGATATTCATGCCAAAACGTAAATAGAAACAAACATGACCTAAAAGCACATAAACTAGTCCGTACCATCTAAATGGCAATCATTAAATTGCGGGGCAATGCGGGGCCAAATGGGTGCAAATGTCAAAATGGTAAAACTGGGCCAAGAGAATAGCTGCTAGCTGGCTAATATCCAATGTAGTAATGTGTTCGGCCACAAGGGGGCAGCATTCATCCAATATATTGTGGCAATCTCTTGGAGCAGGCAAGAGTCAGGAAGGAATGTGCTTGGCCTACAATAGGAATGAAAGGGGTACTACAAAAAACACCAAACAGGGTCATGGTGTCAGACAAAGATAAAAAAAAGTAGAAAAGCACTTGGAGAGTACCAAGCGCTGCACTTCCCCCCATATTGTGATTTACATCAAAATAATTGTCTCTTGTTTGTTTGGAGCCACACAAAATACACAGGACAGACCATAATGAACACACAGCTATACACAGGAACAATTTGGCCCCAAAATCTGGCTCTTTATTCAATTTAATAAAACCTGTTATATTAATGCAATATGCAGTAATACATGAACAAGAGATCACACCTACACACACATGTATAATATACATTATTATTCATGTCTTATACCTCGTACAGCTTACTCATTGTTATACCATCACCACATATCAACAAAACATGTTTTAAAGATAATTCCTGGGTTTACTATACAGTAAACATACAGTATATATACACATATATACATGTATACCCATGCATACATATAGTATACACACACGTATACAATTATTTAATTANGACAGACCATAATGAACACACAGCTATACACAGGAACAATTTGGCCCCAAAATCTGGCTCTTTATTCAATTTAATAAAACCTGTTATATTAATGCAATATGCAGTAATACATGAACAAGAGATCACACCTACACACACATGTATAATATACATTATTATTCATGTCTTATACCTCGTACAGCTTACTCATTGTTATACCATCACCACATATCAACAAAACATGTATTAAAGATAATTCCTGGGTTTACTATACAGTAAACATACAGTATATATACACATATATACATGTATACCCATGCATACATATAGTATACACACACACATACAATTATTTAATTATGCATACAAGAGATATTTCATTAAAAGATATAATAGTAATCAGTGTTGATGGTAATAATAATTAGTATGGATAGCATGTGTCCCGCATGAAGAGAAGCCAAGGACTTTGTGGAACTGTTGCCAGAGAGGGACTGTGCTCTAGCAACACCAGCGCTCCTGGCCAAGTGTCCTATGCTCTGCATTAAAAGAGACAAGATTTTGGAGGTCTACTGCGAGGTGGATGATCTCCTGCAGCCGAGCCTCAGGTTGTTTGCCCTACTCTGATGAATTTTGCTCTGAGTGTCCTATCCTGTGCATTAGGGACTGTGCTCTAGCAACACCAGCGCTCCTGGCCAAGTGTCCTATGCTCTGCATTAAAAGAGACAAGATTTTGGTGGTCTGTTGCGAGAAGGTGGATAATCTCCTGCAGAAGAACCTCCACTTGTCTGTCCTAATCTAGGGATGTTATTGCAAGTGTCCTATACTGTGCATTAAAAGAGACAAGATTTTGGTGGTCTGCTGCGTGAAGGATAATAATAAAACATTTTTAAGCATTTTATATCAGTGACCACACAGCATGCTGTATGCACGCTGCAAAGAACAGATTTCTTTGTTTAAAAAAAAAAAAAATCTTCCTATGATGAAAATTCCAAAGGTATTTTTTTCCAAGCGCCGTGGCCATTTTTAGTGGAATAATATGCACAAATGTCGAAAATGGTCCTATCTTGCAAGAATCCATCGAACGATATTTGGATCCAGACGGTGTAATCAGTTCTTACAGAACCCATTTCAACGATTCTTGAACATTCCATCCAAATCCATTCAGAAAATGTCATGTTATTCCTAACACCAACAAAGAAGCAGACCGGCAAAAAGCATAGGCAATAAGCACTACAAAACAGACCTAACCAACAGACAGCAAACACACATAGAGGAACCAGCAACACCACACGGAATGACAAACAACAATTCAAATTGAACATAATATTATAATAATAATCATATTATTTCCCCCATATTGTGATGTTACTCCGTAATTGTTCGTCCTACATTTCTGTAACCATTCCTTGAGCATGACAACAAATCATTAGCAATGCATAATTATATCAATATTAGTTCAGTGGTTTTTATTCACAAAAATAGATACATGCCGGCGAAAACAGAAACAGACTAACTAAAGCATTCCTGCAAAGAATGCTGTCAGCAGGAAGTAGTGCCAGCAAAGCATGCTGGGATGCACGGATGGCTCCCAGTGATGCTACAACATACTGCATAGTCCAGTGCAACTGTACAACTAATGACAAAACCATTTAAACCAGTAACAGAATATATATACTGTATATTCGAGTGTTATATTGTACCAATATATTTATACAAATTCCAACAAGCTGGATTCATTTGAATGTGAGTATATATGTAACATATACTTGCATGATATAAATTTATATAGTAAGTACTTTATAAAGTAACTCCAACTTGCATTACCAGCTTTACCTGCATTTCGTGCAAACTTCGTGGTTTTTATTTGTACTACACAAAAAAGACCACAAGAAAACAACTAGGTCTATCTACACCCATAATAATTCTGTCATCCAATCATTCTCTTGTAAAAATTGCAGGACCTTTTTTTGGGTGTCAAGAGTGTGTCTTGGCCTAATTTTATTTTGGGAACGGGTGTGGCATCTGTTTGGTGACAAAGTCCTTTGCATGCTTTTTTTCTACATATGCTGCAAAATAATACCTGTACTGTAGGAGTTGGACTCTGTAACATGGATTTTGCATCGTGTTTATATTTCTTGCATCTTTACATTACTCCCACTCTGCGCCCTGAGAAGCTCCCAGTTTCGATCCACCTCCTTCACCTCAAATGGCCCAGACGCTGAAGTGCTGAATGATGGAGATTCAAGAGAGGGTTTTATCTGTCAAGTTTGCATGCCAAATATGAATCCATGTGGATCTCTTAGAACAACATCTTTGTTGTGGTTTACATACCGGACCATCATCGGACTTGACGTTGACACCAGTTGTTGAGTCACTTTTGAAACAATCTAATCAGATACAATCTCAGAAGAGTGCGCACGCCCTTCACATTGGATCTGGATATCTTCTCGAGGGACAAAGATATAGAAATATACTTATAAGTAGTCGGTATTATGCTGAAAACGAGTCAACACACGGCTGTTATTGTCTCTGTGGCTGACAGCACAAGATAATTGTGTTTTGCTTGCAGTTAAGTACGGTCGTGTCAGTGTCTTGATCTGAGGATGCACAAGTGCTGCCGGCACTGGGGTGCTGCGGTTCGTAAGTGTCAAAATATCGACACTTTTGGCCCCAATTTGACCATGTTCACTGTGAGGTACGTTCAAATGGGTTGCGATAAGTCAGTACAGTTCAGATAGTGTAAATGCATTTTTGAGTAATAGTCCATCCATCCATTTTCTTCCGCTTATCCGAGGTCGGGTCGCGGGGGCCGCAACCTAAGCAGGGAAGCCCAGAGGTCCCTCTCCCCGGCCACTTTGTCTAGCTCTTCCGAGGGAATGCTGAGGCGTTCGCAGGCCAGCTGAGAGACATAGTCTCTCCAGCGTGTCCTGGGTCTTCCCCGAGGCCTCCTACTGGTTGGACGTGCCCTGAACATCCCCAGGAAGGCGTTCGCGAAGAATCCTAACCAGATGCCTGAGCCACCTCATCCGGCTCCTCTCAATGCGGAGGAGCAGCGGTTCTACTCCGAGTCTCTCCCGGATGACAGTGCTTCTCACCCTATCTCTTAGGGTGAGTCCAGCCACCCTGCGGAGAAAACTCATTTCGGCCGTTTGTACCCGCCATCTTGTCCTTTGGGTCACTACCCAAAGCTCATGACCATAGGTGAGGGTAGGAACGTAGATCGAGCGGTAAATCGAGAGCTTTGCCTCTCAGACCGGTGCAGAGTCCGCATCACTGCAGACGCCGCACCAATCCGCCTGTCCATCTCGCGTTCCATTTCCATTTCTTAAATATAATATAATTTACATAATAAATTTTTGGTAACTTAAGTCAAAGGGAACATCAGTACAGGTGTGTCTCAACTCTCCACAAATGTGAATATTGTGCAAAAGGGAGTTCGGTTCAGACTAAGAAAGCACTGAAAGGACACGGGAAGTTGTTGCAGTTCATTGGATGAATCCATAGGGGTCTCCAACGGGTGGCTTGGGAGCTACCAGGAGCTCTCCACCTGATTTTGGTTGCTCACCAACTTTGATGTCCCTTTATGACTGTTCAATTCAGACAGGGGGCCTCCGGAGAAATGACCACCAAATAGCATAAGGACAAGAACCACACTTTGCATCGAAAATAAGTCAAATGTTGCCAGTCATACAAAAAAAACCAAATATCTCATTTCTCCTTTCTTATGGTGAAAGTAGCTTGATTAGTAAGTCATAGACCCCTGCGTCACAGAATATACATTAAATAGGACATACATTTCACTTTTTTAATCGAACTACTGAAAGAGATTAACAATATTCTATATTATTGAGACGCACCTCAACAATAACCTCAGTTAAATCCTTTTGTCTGCACTTTTCAGCGTTGCCTGGCAGGTTTCTGATGGATGACTAAGGAAGCCAAGAAAGCCAATAACAATTCCATGTCCACAAATGCAACAAACACACCGAAGCCCCGCGTTGTTCCAGACTTAATTGTTTATTTTTCAGTTCAGAGTGAAGCGGATGTCGACGCAAAATGAGCTTTTAGCAAAAATAGTGACGTACGTTGTGTGACCGCCTCCTGCACACGAACATGCAGTGATTTCCTTTTATTGATCATGTCTAACGTGTGTGTTGATTAGTTGCATTGCATAAGTGCGCTCTTGTCTACATGGGAAGCGTGCCTGGCAACCGAAAGACAGCCACGAGTACGAGAGAGGACCGTTTTTGTTAGAATGACTCAACCTCTGCTTGATGGAACCTTCACTGAAAGTGTGCTGCTCAGACTAAGGACTAGAGAACTACGAGGAACAGGCAATGCTTGTAAGCGAAGATGTGTAAGCTGTGGGACGTTTTTGGAGGAGTGGCCGGATGGTGAACAGGAGAGACAAAATGGGCTGCTTTCAACGGCGAGAGATGCTGGTTCTTGACGTCTTCACGGTGCTGCTGCTGCTGCTGCCGATGCCCATGCCGCCAGTGCCCATGCCGCCGTAGCCCATGCCCGTAGCCATGTTGCCGCCGTAGCCCATGCCCATGCCGCCCCCGATGCCCATGCCGCCCCCAATGCCCATGCTGCCCCCAATGCCCATTCCGCCTCCTGCGCCAGCACCACCTGGTGATTGAATAAGAGAGACATAAATATGTAAAAAAGGTCTCATGTGTGTCATGAAAGCATCTCTCTAGAAGAAAAGACATGGAATGAAATGGAAGCTGTTTGACATTCATTGCAAAAAAAAGTGAATGTGAATGAATTTCTTGCGGAAAGACGAACTGCCACATGACTAGGTCAGAATACCTGGGTAAACTATTTCTCCAATCTTTCTCTCTACCCAGCTTTACATCTAGACAGGACTGGAACAGGAGTACTTAGTAAAACCTAACATTAAAACAGCTCTATCCATCCATCCATTTTCCACCGCTTATCCGGGTCCGGGTCGCGGGGGCAGCAGCTTCAGTAGGGAAGTCCAGACTTCCCGGTCCCCAGCGACCTCTTCCAGCTCCACCGGGAGGACACCAAGGCGTTCCCAGGCCAGCTGTGAGACATAGTCCCTCCAGCGTGTCCTAGGTCTTCCCGGGGGCCTTCTCCCGGCCGGGCATGCCCGAAACACCTCACCGGGGAGGCGCCCGGGAGGCATCCGGACTAGATGCCCGAGCCACCTCAACTGGCTCCTCTCAATGTGAAGGAGCAGCGGCTCTACTCTGAGCTCCTCCCGGATGGCCGAGCTCCTCACCCTAAAACAGCTCTATATTGATCATAATTATTATTATTGTAATATTATTTTCTGATATGCATTATATTATCAGTCTGTTTTAATTGATATTTTTATTATCATTACAAGAGTTACGAGACAAGTCGGCGATAGGCGGGGTCAATCGCAGGGCAGACAAACAACCATTCCTACCAGTTCACCTAACATGCATTTTTTTGGGAAAGCGGGGGGAAAATGGAGTCTCCGGAGAACATGCTAACCACTCGACCACCGTGCGGCAATTTACTAACCTTCATTAATACTTTAGGTAATATTACATGGATAAACAGCTCAAAATGGAAAGTGAAAAGTCCCATACCGTAGCCGCTGCCGCCGCCCGATCCCGTGCTTTGTATGTGGATGGTCGCGTTTCCCCCAACTGCACCAATCCTGCAGAGAACGTCCCCCAAAAAAAGCTATAACCTAATGCACTTTTAGGAGAGGATTACACGGGGCAGAAGATGCATACCTCTCTTCCTCGCCCTCCAGCAGTTTCCTGTAGGTGGCGATCTCAATGTCGAGAGTCAGCTTGATGTTCATGAGTTCCTGATATTCCCGGATTTGGCGAGCCATGTCCTGTTTAGCTCTCTGCAGGGCATCCTCCAGGTCCTTGATGCGGGCCTTGGCGTCCTTCACCGCCAGCTCGCCGCGCTCCTCGGCCTCTGCGATCTGAGCCTCCAGGTTGGCACGCTGCAAATTAGGAAGGTTAGCAATGATGTGTTCAGGATCAGTCGTCTGGTAAAATATTGAACAGACCTGACCCTTGACTGCCTCAATCTCGTTCTGGAAGCGGCTAATCATACGGTTTAGTTCTGCGATCTCGTTCTTGGTGTTGCGGAGGTCGTCTCCATACTGGCCAGCAGAGGCCTCCATGTCCTGATACTGAAAGGAGAATATGATGATTGACGTGATGTTTCTCTGGACAGATGACTATTATGACGATTACTTCGATCTTTTTAGTTGCTTCACTGTAACGTCTTTCATTGTTCACCACAATCTTCCTAATCTTACCGTAACCTTCCTCTGATAAAATGCTAACAACCTTTGAGATACTCTAATTCCACCAGCAGGTCTCCGTGTCGCAGATGCATCTCTCCAGGTCACCAGTGCGTGTGAGTGACAGGAAGAAAATCTCTGACATCGTGAGGGTGAAGTTGTTTAACTCTGTAGATGTTCATTATGAAATAAGCTGTCTTTCTGCAACTTATATTCAGGTCAATAAGGTACATTGGAAGTTATTTTGGTTTTGTTGTAGTTGTCTGTTTTGAATAGCTACGTTTGGTGTGCATTACCGCCACCTACAGGACACGAGTAGAACAACTCGCAGCCATTTCCCATTGGACGTGTTGATAAACAACTCCAATAGCACCTGACGCCTGTTTTTCCCTGACTTTCATCACCCGGGGTTCATATTGTTTTCTATAATATCTGATGGACACCATGCAAAGTCCCACTGTCTGTATGGAGATCTTCCAAAACCGACCTTCTGTTGATACCATGCTTCTGTGTCGAGACGGCTGCGGTTGGCAATGTCCTCGTACTGAGCCTTCACTTCCGCAATGATGGCGTCCATGTCCAGGTTGCGACTGTTGTCCATCTCCACAATGACGGAAGTGTCCTTGATCTGGCTCTGGAGCTCACGCAGCTCCTAATGTGAAGAGGCATAAAGTGTGTAAGGCTTTATGGAGATGAAGTCCACTACTAGAACTCCCCCTCATGCCGCCATACGGTCTTTAAAGGTAGAGGTTTCTGTTACGTACTGCGTCGTAGATCGCCCTGAGGAAGTTAATCTCATCTTGAAGACTATCGATTTGAGCCTCAAGATCAAGCTTTCCCATGTAGGCATTATCAACCTCCTGTTGGTAGATGAGAAGATGCCATTCAGTGTTGTTTCATTGGCTTAGCAGTTGCAGAAATAGAGAACAAATATTATTTTCTGCAACCTTCTTTATGAGAACAAAGTCGTTCTCCAGGTTACCACGCTTGGTGATTTCATCCTCGTATCTGAAACAGTCGCAAAAGGTGGACAGATCAGTTTGGGAACAGCAGCAAGCAATGGCGGCTTTCTGGCGTTCTTACTTTCCTTTGAAGTCCTCCACAACTCCCTGCATGTTCTTCAACTCTGATTCCAGCTTGATCTTCTCGTTGCCGAGTCCGTCCAGTTGCCTGCGCAGGTTGGCGATGTAGGCTTCGAACATGGCGTCGATGTTTGAGCGGGTGGTGGTTTGATCCTGCAGCAGGTCCCATTTGGTCTCCAGCATTTTGTTCTGCTGCTCCAGGAAGCGCACCTATAAAAATAGAATTTCAAATCGAGGGCTCGGGTTAGGGTAAAGATTTAGGGTTAGGATTAATGGTAAGGATACGCCATCATGTCTTTATAAAGACATTCCCGTATTTTCTTTCTTATGTCTGGTGCCAGTTTTGGCCGCCGAAGTCCAGGTTGCCCAGACACCCGCCCACGGCCGCCGCCCAAATCGCATGCCTCCCGGGCGCCTCCTTGGTGAGATGTTCTGGGCATGCCCAGTCAGGAGAAGGCCCCAGGAAAGACCTAGGACACGCTGGAGGGACTTTGTCTCACAGCTGGCCTGGGAACGCCTTGGGGTCCCACTGGTGGAGCTGGAAGAGCTCGCTGGAGACCAGGAAGTCTGGACTGCCCTACTGAAACTGCCGCCCCTGCTACCCGGACCCAGATAAGTGGAGGAAAATGGATGGACTGGAATGTCTGATGCCCCTTGTTTACCACATTGCCCATTCACAGCCCCACCCAAAAAAGGCTTTTAATGTAATTGTGTTTATTTCAAACATACATAGGGTTTACTTGGAGTGCTTCACATCACAATCCACAGTTCCACATGTCCGAAATGGGGCAGGAAGAAGCAGAGCTTATTCAGTCCTACCCCTTCCACATCTCACATCAATTGCAAGTACACATATTCACTTCCTGTATTCAACATGCACCAGTTCAAGTAGTAGTCAGTGGCTGTATTGAAATCATGTAGTGATCTGAGAAAACATGTTTGCACTTCTGCTCACTAATAATCAGAGCAGATGTAGTCAGCCTGGAGGGCCAAGGTTGGAGCACATCCATCTGTTTTGTGTGCCACACCTCACCTGGCCCCTCCCTTTTAACACACCTCGCATATTTGCGCTCCGGCTCCTTTTGGGAATCCATGCAAAAACTGTCAACGTGGAGCTAGGATGACATAGTGGTTTACATTGCTGGCATTCTTGGAAATTGTGTGGGATGAATTCTCTAGGCTGCAGCCACCCTGAGCCCAGAGAATTTAAGACTGGAGATAATTATTAGAATTCTACTACACTGAACATACAAAGCTTGGTAAGCTTGGTAAGCTTGGTAAGCTTGAACCTACTCACAAATACCATCTGTTGCACCATTAGAGGACTTTGAGTCCAATCAGTTGAAATCGGATCACCCCTTGAGTTGGGAGACGTCGTACATTGGATATGACTACTAGTGTTTCTGCCTCTCACTGCAAGACAGATGGCAAGGCTCCAGCAATTCTAGCAATTCTAAGCATCCAAAGTCAGGGAGCTCCATCATTATTTATACAGACTTGGCATCAAACCTACCAGAAACGAATGTCCTCATTCTATGCCTACCTTGTCAATGAAGCTTGCAAAACGGTTGTTCAGAGTCTTGATCTGGTCCTTCTCTTGGAGACGCACGGTCTGGATGCTGGGATCAATCTGAATGTCCAGTGGAGCCAGCAGGCTCTGGTTGACTTGGACGTTGGTAATGGGAGGCATCGCCATACCGTAAGCTCCTCCAGATCCCATTCCACCAAAGCCCATCGCATAACTTCCTCCACCGACAGAACCCATGCCAAAACCTCCAGCACCACCACCACCGCCACCACCACCACCAGCAGCAGCACCACCCATGCTTGACCTTAGCATTAAGGAGCTAGAGGCCATTACTGGCGTCGACCTGTATACAATTGCAGAGTTGGAGGTGAAGCCCTTTCTGCTGCCCCCGCTGCGGCCACCAAGGCCACCAATGAGGCTGCCGCCGCTGCTGCCGAGATTCCCATAGCTGGTGGTCACGGTTTTAGTGGAACGCATGGACCTGGCCATTTTGAAAGGCAACGGAGTCACACAGAAAAAGGGAGGGGGCAAAGAAAGCGAGGTTCAGCAGAGCAGAGGAGTCCACTAAGAGGAGAGTCAAGTCCCTCTAAGTACCTTGTCCCTGTTTGTGCTGGTTATTTATGGGCTCCTGAGCATTACTGTCCTCCAATGACATGGCTGCACCTGCAGGGAGGCGGGCTTAGGTGGGCCAGGTAACACCTCTGTAAAATGATACAGACTTGACACACCCGCGTGGTCACAGCAGAGCAGCTTCAGAGAGAGAAGCAAAGACACACTGGCAAAGACTTTGCTGGTTTCATTAAAGAAAATGGTGTCATTATTTACCCTAGGTATTTTTCATCCTGAACTGTTGGATCTCTTTTATCTTGAATTGTCAGGACTCAGGAGGTCTTGGGTTCAAAGCTCCGTTGGGAATCTCTGTGTGGAGTTTGCATGTTCTCCACATTCGTGTGTGGGTTTTCTCCGGGTACTGCGGTTTCCTCCCACATTCCAGAAACATGCATGTTAGCTTCATTGGAGACTTGAAGTTGTCCAGATGTCCATAGATATGGATCAAAGGTCCCACAGGTATGAATGTGAGCGTGCATGGTTGTCTACATGTGCCCTGCGATTGGCTGGCGTCCAGTCCATGGCGTACCTCGTCTCTCACCCTGAGTTAACTGGGATTGGCTTCACTGTGATCCTAGTGAGGATATTGGATGGATGGATGGATATATTTGTTGCACTCCTGAATTCATGTATTCATTTACATTTAAACTGCATGTATTTTAACTCCAACTCTGTGGTCACAGATGAAGCAATCCCGAGTGATGGCAACATCTGGAAGAAGGAGCACCAAGAGCTGGACAAATACTAAATAATAATAATAAGGGCTGTAGGAAGAGCTGCAGAAAATGTGGGTTCCGAAGGCAACAGTGGTGCCAGTTAGTGATCGGGGCACTGGAGGGAAGTAACCCTAAAGCTGGCTGGATGGCTCCGTTTGATATCTCCAGAAAAGAGTGATACAGGAAACAGCTAAGCTCCTGCACAGAACCCTCAAGATCCCAGGCCGCTGGTAGATGACCCGAGCTTGAGGGGGATACCATCCAGATGGGTGAGAAAACTATTTTTAGATTGTCACAAATGAAGTGACTCTATGGATAACGAAAGGATGCATAATTTTCAAGACCCAGTGAAATGGGCAGGTTTGTTTTATGCGTGTCTAAAAATGCACACACACACACACTCACACTCTCTCAGTCGATCATGCGTTCATTGCATGAATTCATGTAATAAAATATGAAAAGAAACACTTGACTGGTTGGCAGCCAATCGCAGGACAACTAAATTAAACACGAAAACTGAAGAAAAGCAAAGAAATCCAAGCAATAATAAAAAGATAAACTTGGGGTAAATTATACTTATTATTGTAGTAATTGTCATAGTATGAATTCAAACATTTGCAATTACATACACCGCTTTATTTGCGGGTCAGCGAATAAGTCAATGAATTAGTGTTATGCATGACCTAACAAGATTTCCTGCTGTGTCACTGCTTGTTGAAACGAGGAGTGTCTCTAGGGTCCAACATTTCTAAATGAGCCTCCCTGTTGCTGTAGGGCAAGTGTCACGCCCCGTAAGAAATAAATACCAGGGCTGTTTATTTTTTACTGTCTTCTCTCATTGAAGCGTTTTTTTTTTTTTTTTACCTGCAATAGTATATGAGTTTATTCTTCAATGTCTTTCCCATTGAAAAATACAAATAAGCCATCACTATGAACCGCTCGGGCTTTTCCATCATGCCCTTACAGTCATCTGAGTGTACAAGTGAGTAAGATGTAACCCGGCCTTGACTTAGTCCACCCACTTTCTACGCCAATTATCCTCATTAGGGCAGCGGGGTATGCTGGAGCCTATCCCAGCTGACTTCAGGCAGAAGGCGGGGTACACCCTGGACTGGTCGCCAGTCAATCGCAGGGCACATATAGACAAACAAACATTCACACTCTAATGGACAATTTAGAGCGGCCAATGAAGCTAACATGCATGCTTTTGGAATGTGGGAGGAAACCGGAGTACCCACAGAAAACCCCCACATGCACGGGGAGAACATGCAAACTCCACACAGAGATGCCCAACGGAGATTCCAACCCAGGCCTTCCAAAGCTCCTGACTGTGTGGTCTACATGCCAACCACCTGACCACCGTGTGGCCCCTAAAATGCCCCAATGCCTACTAAAGTGCTTTTCATTTGCGTTCCACGTGGACGCTAATATGGATGACACGATATGTCTGACATGCCATCAAGCGTGCCTGTTACCACACGCAGTGGAATGCTTGCGGGCTAAAAGGTTCTTTGCCAGAACCTTCTCGGAGACACGATGGGGCTCACCCTGCTGAAACTTGCAGAACTGAAGTGATCAGTGAGAGTACTGCAAAGCAATTCTCTCACTTAATAGCCTTCTGCGTTGCTCTGCAGAGAACTTGCACAATATTGCAACAATCACAAGTGCAGGTTGAGGAAACCAAAGGAGCATGAGAAAAATGTTTTACTGCAAAAAAAGATGTCTTGTTAGTGTCTGCTAGTTACCTAAAATATTTACATTACCAAATTTTAACATTCCATTGTTTTAATTCAATTTCTTCATCTTTTAAATGCTTTAAATCACTTTTAACTTTAGACTAGAAAATGGATTAGACAAGCTGTTATTGTCATTGCATTGAGTGTAATTTCCATTGAAATTGTATTCATACACCACGCTGACCTGCACCATCTGACCAAAGTGCTGTACGAAAAGAAAATCAAACACAAAATAGTGCAAAAACATCATTCACAAAAGAATGCGTTTTATTTTGCAAAAAGGAAACGCACCTATCAAACTGATACAACCTGCTTGAGAAACAAACACAGCATGTTTTACACATACAAAGGAAAATATTTCTTCAACTACACCAAATATCATTGACGTTCAAAAACAGAACAACTATCAAGTGCAAAAAATCTTTGAAGTACAGAAAAACATTTTTACAACTAGATGTGACTTTGGGCATCATATATATACCGAAAAGAAACAATAAATAATCCATCGATAAATTCATGCATTCATTTTCTATACCGCTTATCCTCATTAGGGTCGCGGGGATGCTGGAGCCTATCCCAGCTGACTTTGGGCGAGAGGCGGGGTACACCCTGGACTGGTCGCCAGCCAATCGCAGGGCACATATAGACAAACAAACATTCACACTCTAATGGACAATTTAGAGCGGCCAATGAAGCTAACATGCATGTTTTTGGAATGTGGAAGGAAAGCGGAGTACCCGGAGAAAACCCACACACGCACGGGGAGAACATGCAAACTCCACACAGAGATGCCCAACGGAGATTCGAACCCTGAACCTCCTAACTGCGAGGCCAATGTGCTACCCACTCGTCCACCGTGCAGCCCAATCAATCAATCAATCATTAAATTCACTTCTGTAAATTGCAGTGCCAACAAACTCACCTCAAACATAAATTGCATCATACTACAGCAGTTAGAAAAGGTGCTTTTAGATCATTTGGGAGAATATCAGAGTATCCATTAGGAACAAAGCGTTTTTGCTGAGCAGAAGCATTAAACAAGTACAGCTCGTCATTATCCGTGGATTATCCTCCCAGAACTCCATTTCAAAATGCGCTCGTTGTTGTTCCTTGTTTGTTCATTTATTACTTTATGACTAATTAAAAGGTGTTGCCGTAGGTTTTGGGGTTACCTTGATTTTGGCTGCATTATTTTCTCTCCTGCCGCACGGTGGATGAGTCCATACACCACACTGGTGTATGGACTCAACGTGTGGCTCCTGACAGCTTCCATAAATGACCTTCTCCTTCTCTTAAACACAACAAAGACGGGTGTGTTTGTGGTGTAAGCCCATCACATCAGAAGGACATGATCCTTTCTCTGCCTCTCATGCACGTGTCTATCAGCAAGTCTGATTCATGCCAACCACACCTTTGACCACAGTCGCCAAGAGCAAAGTGGCAAAGCTGAACACGCAACCGAGATCACATATTTCTCTGCATCTTTTATTTCAACAAGCAAATAAAACACAAAAAAAACCTCCGAGGATGTGAGTGGGTGTAGAGAAACGTCACGCCGCCTGCACAGTCCAAATACTGTATGGACAAACTCCAGACCTAAGGATGGTCGGTGAACAGGACAGGTTTCGGGTTGTTGCAAAGGGAGGCCACAAAATGGGATTCATTGCCTGAAATGTGTACTGAAGTGATAATGGAGGGGGATGGAGAATCGGTCCAAGAGTACTACAGTTCTCGAATGACCGCTGTCAACATTCAGCCGTCACACCCCGAAAACTTCCTGAATGAATGACTAAACATTTTTCGTCACAGAAGGCGGTTGCATTGCAACAATCACATGCAAAAAACTGATGTACTGATACTGGCCCCGGACGTCCGGGTCTAGAATCGTAAAAATGATTGGAAAAATGGCCGTGGAGGGAGAAAGCCTTGATATTACGCGGCGCCTTGAAAAGCCTCATGACAGAGCGACTGCAAGAACATGTAGCTCAAATAAGGCTGCAGACTTTGACCCTGTACGCGCGTTGGTGGGTATCTCATAAAAGGAAGTGATTTTTCCATGATTTGGCCTCCCATCTACACAAGCCGTCCCACACATGGACGCCCTCAGAACGGTGTTGTTTGTAGCAATTGCGCAAGAGCTTTCAGCTTGCTTGATTTTGCAAGCCCAGATACTGCTTCAAATCGTTTTGCGGAAGTGACGGGATGACAGTGGATGAATCTGATTGGGTCTCAGATTCATCTGATTGGGTCTCTTCCTCAAGAAGAGAAGTTTACACAAAACACACAGCACAGAAAATGGGACATATTAGAAAACAATTTGATAACATTTTTTTTTTGTTCTGTTTAACATATAATGAGCAACCTCTATTAGCGTTTGAAAAATCTCCAAACCAGTCAGTGCAGTGAACCTCCGAATATGTTATTAGTAGAATCATGGACATCTCCACGGCAACTGCGCCTGTGCACACACATCCCTCATGCCGATTATGGCTGCATTAGCTGTGGCTGGCTGCTGGTCATGTTGGGAATACCTTCCCTACTCCATTGGTGCAAGTCTCAAGTGTGCCTATTGTGCCTATGCATGCAGGGTTTTTTTTTTCCGTCCCACACTGTGCTCCCCCATAGGAGCTAAGTTTGGAATTGTCTTTTTTTCCGCCCCTCTCCTCTTGCTGTTCCCTTTCCTCCCCCTCCTTTCATCTAAGCCCTGTCTTCTCATATAGCATGTTACAGATGATTGCACGTGTTCGCCTGTACCTCGGTATAAGCAACAAGTAAAGGCCATCCTGAACCTCACCTGCAAAAAGCAATAACGAGACAACTATATTAACTTCACCTACTCATGCTAGGCTTAGCAGCATTTCTGAGGGGACAGATGGAGAGGAATTAGAGAATAAAAAGCAAGAACAAGAGAGAACACACAAATTCTACCTGGCAATAAATGGAAATGAAAAAATGACACGCTAAAGACTAACTAGCATTAGGCAGTAAAACAAGCAGATTGTCATGCTCTGGTATTATGACCCCAAGATGCAGAGATTGGCACGGGCAGTGTAGGTAAAAAATATTGAAATGCACATTAACAGAGCAAGAAAAAGGGAATCTACACAGAGGTAATGGTACTGCAAATTTGAAGTTACCTGTTCTGAATGTATTTATTTATTTGTGTTCTATTTTCCTATGTCTCCTACCTTGCCTATTTTGTTTTATTTTTAAGTGTTTAAGTTTATTATGATTTATTTGCACACCTCTAACTCACGGTACTATATTTGTCATCATTTTTGTATGGCTAATTGCACCGCATAGGATTTTTATTTCCAGTTTTTGCAACAACTAGAAGCGGAGCCCTAGTGTAAGTATTCACATGAGTGTAAATCAGACACACAATCTGGGAATTATTAAGCCAGTTTTTGATGATGCCTTGCCTCTACCTGCTCGGTCTGGCTACATGAGGGAACTTGCTGAAGGCTTCAATTGTTACATAAGACTCACAGCAGCTGCATCAGCCTGCGGCACAATACAGACCCACGTCTGCAAAGAGATGGTCTCCATGCATCATCGTGGAGACCACCGCAAGGCCAGTGTTGCATACTGCATATACATGATAGTATATTTTCCCATCAAACACAAAACAGGTTCCCGGAATGTTTAGTTGTATATTCTCATGCTGTTTGACACGTTTTACAGTCACCTTTGTACTTTCTTTGTCCCACACCTTTAGGTTAGGGCTCTGCATTTGGGGTCAATTAATAGGCCAGATCTGTCATTAAAGAATGCAAAGCACCTCAAGTCAAAAACCACACCTCCACACATATAAAAAATTAACCATTCACACTCACATTCAGACCTTTGGACAGTCTCCACTTAACCTAGCATGCATGTCGCCGGCCGGTCATGCAAACTCAAAATGGTCGGGGTTAGGATTGCGACCCAGAATCGTCTAGCGATGAGGTGGATGTGCTAAGCGCGCAGGCTAATATGCTGCCAAAGTCAGCAGACGAAAGACAAGTGAAAAATGTCCTTTTTAAAACTTGCATAGTGATTTTACATTGTAGGGGCAAATAGGCCAGTGCCCCTCCGTGTTCAGCAGACAGCACTGTGGTCTTTACAATATCTACTCTGAAAACATCACCTGCTAGTGCTCCATGACTTTAACAGGGGACAGTCAAAGAGAAATAGACAAACAGACAAAAGTGATTTAATTGTGAAGGGAATGTGTATAAATGGACCTATTTTTAGACAACGACAATTTCATGTGCCCCTTACTAACAGGGGCTCCAAAATTAGACATTTGTGACCAAGGGTGGCCGAATGTGATTTTTTTTCTCATGGGGACCAGGACTCCTGGCAGCACCCATACATACCAGTACATGTTACAACTTTTCTTCCTGTCACTCACACACCAGTGACTTGAGAGTGAAGGGTCATAATGGTACACACAAAATTGTTCCTGGGATGTTTTGGGCAAAATTTGCGTCCACACTGTGGGTGATTAGTTGCATCCAGATGGGAACGTATGACCGGGTGAAAACACAAGCCACGCCTGTAAACAGACACGCAGACGGAACCACGTCACACCAAAACTATAGAATAAGAAAGAATGCATGTGCAACAAAAAAAATCAAAATACAAAGAGAAAAAAAAAGTAGAATAAAGCTCAACTCACTCTTTAAAAAAAAAAATCATGTGCATAAAGTCCTCTGCTTTAGCGGGAATGCAGTACTTACATTTAATGGACAGCAACGTTCCTCCTTCATGAAATTATTATGATAATGCTTATGATAACACTAAACCAAGCAAGGTTAGTTGGTGCTTGTGTGTCTTAAATGAAGTAGTTGTTGGTTTAAGTCTGCATTCTTGTATTCCTTTCATGGGAACTCACCATGCCCCGTGATTAACAACTATCAATCATTTCTTTGACAGCTGCCACAAACTTGGCACCAATTTTCCTAAGGCTACACTCGCTCGGTGAGCATTTGGAAGGCAGTGATGCACTCATCTGTACTGCAAATCTCGAAATATCTGTAAATAAAACCATCCATTTTTTATACCGCTTATCCTCATTAGGGTCGCGCGTGTGCTGGAGCCTATCCCAGCTGACTTTGGGCGGGAGGCGGGGTACACCCTGGACTGGCCGCCGGCCAATCGCAGGGCAGACAAACAAACATTCACACTCTAATGGACAATTTAGAGCGGCCAATGAAGCTAACATGCATGTTTTTGGAATGTGGGAGGAAATCCGGGGTACCCGGAGAAAACCCACGCACGCACGGGGAGAACATGCAAGAGATTCGAACCATTATCTCCTGACTGCGAGGCCAGCATTCTACCCACTCAGCCTTATTTAGCGGCTAAATAAAACTAAACGCGACTTATTTGAAAAGGCCCGCACTGACCTCTTCCTTCCGCAGCATTGGGTACTTTTTGGCGTTTCATCGGAATTATCACTTAAGAAAGCAGATGTGCTGCCATATACTGCATATCATAGGAGTGGCACTGATTTGAGATGCACACTATGATAATAAGTGCTCTTTTTTGACTTCTTTTATTACACACACAATACCAGTGGTGGCTGCTGGTCATTCAAGGAGGGGAAGCTCTTATTTTATGTATATGTAAATTCTACCCTATGTTTCTGGTGGTTTTTAACAAAGACAAAGTCGTTGGGGATCGGTAATGTCTCCGGATCCGTTCAAAACGACAGAAAGAAAACTTAGAAAACGCTCGGGTGGATGTTTGTACGTCAGGGTTGCTGGTTTGCCAATTTTACTGTCAATCAAAGGGACTCCGCCTCAGACAGATCAGCCAATCATCAAGCAGAAGTCAAGCGTCCGGACCAGCCCACTTCCCCATAGACTCCCAGTGATGCTCTGCGTCCGATGGGCGGGACAAAGTCCAGTTTCCCGCAGTGGAACAACCCACTCTATGGCCATCAAATCAAATTAACGAAACAGCGACTGACTGTGAGGCTTTATTAAAACGCTGTGACTCTGCGGGGATGGATGAGAAGGAAGTTACCAGCAAAAAGTAGCTGCTTTTGAACTAAGTTGAAGACATTTTAGCGGACATTTGTCAATGAAATGTACACAGCAGTGCAAATATCAGCACTTCTTTGAGACAAAGCCTGGCAATCTTAGAACATCGGTCACTACACTGATACTGATTGTGGTTTAGATCAGTGGTCACCAATCACCAGGATCCCTTGTCTGGGCCTGGTCTGGATCTGGTTTAGTTTTGTCAAAAGCTAATAAAAAATGCATTCATAAATAAAAACAAAGCTTTGTGTTATTACCACTTATTGGTCGTTGGTGTCGACATTTCAGATTGTTCTCCTGTTTGACTATTTTGCTTCATTTTTGCTGTTTTATTTGTATTTATTTTTTTGCAACGGACCTCGGGCCAATGACAAATGGGCCACGGATTGTGGACATCCCTGCTTTTGTGGCTCTTTGTCAGGGTTCGGCGTGTGTGTCAAACCGCAACTCCGCTTTGCTTGAGGCGAGCAATTTTGGTTGAGAGTTTTGTTGCGTTTGGTCGGAGCATTACAAGAGTCAGCCTTAACAATGCACTAGCTCGAGGATTTGTTGGACTGGTTTTGGGGGACTGGGCTCAAATGCATGCCTTTTGGAATGTCTGTCGGTCACCCTTTTATGGGGGGGGGGGACGACAATGTCCATGCAATAGCCATTACAGATGATACATTTGTTCAGATTTGACAAAATGCGCATCCATGACCTCTTTCTCATTCGCCGAGGTATGGTGTCTTCGTGCCTGGACCTGCTTTCAGAAACCTTGGCAAAAAAGCAGCCCGGCCCACAGGGAGTAGTCAGTGAAGAATGCAGGCTGAAAGAACAGCGCCGAGTCTAATCAAGAGTGACATTTGAAACAAGGAGAGCAATGAGAAGCGCACGCTCATAAAGAAATACATGGTGAATAGTAAAATGGCGTTGCTTGCAGGCCCATAATTAGCCCATCCGTCATTGGCGTTTTTTGTTCCGCCCACTCTTTTTGCACACAAGGTGGAGCCTCACCCACCCAGACAAATTTGAACTCACATACCTTATAAGGAAATGTATCTGTTCATGCTGCTTTTGATCAGCGGAGTGAAAACCTCCTCAGAACTGAGCAATCTAAAGCTGTAGAAGAGGCGGGACAAGGTACCACCACATACTCTCACTGGCGTCAACATCACGCATCAGATGACCTTATGTGATGCTGTGGTGGCAAAGGTGCTGGATTTTGCCCGCTTCTGCCTCCCCAGTGGGCATGGCATCTGTAAAGGTGTACATCGGTGTTTAAAGAGAAAAGTTCGGCTGCCTGCAATGTTGATAATACTGCACATAATTATGTTATCATGTTTATTCAATAATTGAATGTTGTACTGTATATCACCTTCAATATGCATTTGATTATTTCTTTTAATGTGTAGTAAATCATTCATTCATTTTCTTTACCGCTTATCTTCATTAGGGTTGCGGGGATGCTGGAGCCTATCCCAGCCGACTTTGGGCGAGAGGCGGGGTACTCCCTGGACTGGTCGCCAGCCAATCGCAGGGCAGACATACAAATGTTCACACGGGGAGAACATGCAAACTCCACACAGAGATGCCCAACGGAGATTCGAACCCTGAACCTCCTGACTGTGAGACCAAGGTGCTACCCAGTCAGCCACCGTGCGGCCTGTGTAGTATTGAATAATGTAATATATAATGTATATGATAGTTAAAACTGTCAATAGCATTCCTGTTTCTCAATCTTTGTCCAGATCGATCGTACATATTTATTTTCTAAAATACTCCAATCGAGTGCCAAATTTCGAGGAAAGAGTCTTTCTTTTGGTATAAAAGTAAGATTAGTAATCCTTCTTCTGGGAAAGTGGAAGTACACATAAGTACATTCAAGTTTCTACATGCACTGCCTCACCCTTCACGGCATTCGACTTTAAAGGCCTTCTTCTGTTGAAATTAGACACTTAATTGTGCTTTTCTAATCCTTCACGGCGGCGTCTGTTGTTGGGGTTGGTGACTTGTTCGAATCCCGGCTGGTTTAAGTGAGAGGCACCCTTAACCAAAATGACTACCACAGCATTTTGCCGGCTCATGCAGAACTTTCTGCTACGCGCCTAGTTGGTAAGGGGTCCAACCTACAAAGACCCCAAACATGTCAAAGCTATGCCAGATCTACATAGAGTGGCCGGCACAGTCTCCGGATCTCAACCGCATCCAGCTGGTTAAGAATGAACAGAAGAGTGAAAGCAGAGCAACCTACAATGAGACCTTGAACTGAAGCTGGTTTTCAATAAAAACAGGAAAAATGGGGTGTTCTAAAAGTTTTTGACTTGTTTTTCCATGTTGGACTTCAACACCAGTTTATGGGAAAGTGTCATCCTCTGGTGGCCATTTGAATATAGCACAACCACTGGTAAGTTGTCTTTAAAATGAGTTTAATCCACCATAGGGGGTTATGTTTTTCTGGAGGATATGTGTTTATTAGTGAGCAAATTTTCCATCCATCCATCCATTTTCCTCCGCTTATCCGGGTCCGGGTCGCGGGGGCAGCAGCTTCAGTAGGGAAGTCCAGACTTCCCGGTCCCCAGCGACCTCTTCCAGCTCCATCGGGAGGACACCAAGGCGTTCCCAGGCCAGCTGTGAGACATAGTCCCTCCAGCGAGTCCTAGGTCTTCCCGGGGGCCTTCTCCCGACTGGGCATGCTCGAAACACCTCACCAGGGAGGCGCCCGGGAGGCATCCGGACTAGATGCCCGAGCCACCTCAACTGGCTCCTCTCGATGTGAAGGAGCAGCAGCTCTACTCTGAGCTCCTCCCGGATGGCCGAGCTCCTCACCCTATCTCATAGGGTGAGTCCAGCCACCCTACGGAGGAAACTCAAATTGTACAACACAGTTCTGCATTGTTTTTTATTTAATTTTTCAAAAATATTTCACGGCCAATTCCTGTCTAAAGCCAATCTTGCAGGTGTGGTCTTTTACACGGGTTCACATAAGGCAGAGTCCGCTTGCATTTTGCTGGGTTTGTTCCCCCTGAACTAAAGAAACTACAGAAACACCAATAGATCTGCTTCACGGGGCACTTTTAAGGTGTTTTGTGATTATTCAAAGAGCCTGTCCCTTAATTTATCCTCAAGGATTTTACTGGTTTGGCACGCAAACAGTGGACTTTGTGTCTGAGATGCAGAGACATCTGTGAGTTGAATGTATGGATGTCACAAAGACAGAGGAACAAAGGCAATGGAAGGATGAATGCCAAGCCGTATAGTGGTTCCTCAGCAGCCGCTCCGGTCTCATCCTAAGAATCCTGCATTGCAAAGGACAACTTTCTTTCCCTGAAAACCGTAAAGCTTACAACTTTTTCCTTTCAGTATTTGGAGCCTACGCCTCGACCTTCCAAACATGTGGTTTCAGCAAGTTGTTGTTAAGCTCGAGACATTTTTTTATCGACCAAAAATACTTGACCATCGATTTTCTCGCTGGAAAAAAGTCTGAAAAAGACACTAAAACAGATTCACAGTAACACACAAGAATTTATACTTAAATTGCTTATTTCATCTACTACTGTATATTGAGTAATACCAGTGTAAAGGTGACTATAGGGTTGTTATTTCTATATTTTAAAAAATATATAGAAGGTTGTAAACAGGTTTTCTATGCTGTAACTAGAAAAATATTCCATTCATAAAAAATCCAAAAAAAACCCTGCTTTGGGTAAATTCCTTACTGTCAACACACATGACTGTAACATTAAGGTTACCTTTACTTTTGGAAGCTATTTAGTTTTTTCATGTAATTGAAGTTTAAAAAATGGGTGTTCTTGGTGAAAGGAGCGTGCTTGAACCAAATATTGTTTTTTCTATTTTCTTAAATATGTAATAATAGAAGAAAAGCTCCGACTCGCTAAGGGAGAAGTTGCATTTTTTCAATGGCAAAATCATGGTCTTAGTTTTCAGGTCTATGCGACATTACAAGAAATATTTTATTACCACTATTAGAGCATGTCCCTCATACAGGGGGTTGTGTCAGGAAGGGCCTCTGACGTAAAACTTTTGCCAAATCAAAACATGCGAAAATGATTCGCTGTGGCAAAAGGAAAAGAAGAAGAAGATTGTATTACAAATGTTTATTCATTAATTTTATCAATAGCAACCGACAGGCAAAGAGATTGACTGAGGATCGATCGGCTAAAAACACAACGTTTGTACCTTTGTTTCTTTCAGCTTACTTCTCTGCCTCTGGTGAACTTGGTAAAACTGGGGTGGTTGTCAGTCCTGGTGAGTGGTAAGTTTTTGGCTTTTTACTTTGTCCTTCTTCTCCGCTCAGTTCAAAACCCTTTCTTAAGTTTAGAACAAACACATTGTAGGCGAATGAATTAGCTCGCTAGAATGCTGGGTCTCTGCAGTGCGCCTTAGCAATTGGGTAAAGGGAGAATAATAAGGTGTGAAAAGGTGATTCTGGGGTGTTATTCCATGTCTACAGGGCTCTGAAGAAGGTGATTGAATATTAGAAAGTCATAAACAGGTTTTCTATGCTCTAACCACAGTGTGTAAATATTACAATCAATAATATTGAATCCTATTTTGCGGCAATTCACATACCGCGGTCAGGTTTGGAATCCTCCAGCATTCACACAACAATCACTAGAGCTGTCAAACTTAGCGCTTGAAGTGTTCTTGAAAAGCATTCATGCTTTTGTCTCGCGATTTAAGTGCTCACATCCTGTTTTACCCTCCGGCCTCACCTAGTTTGAGGAATCGCAGCAGCAGCAGCAGATTTGGGGGAAGATATAATTAGGAGAAAATACTGAGCAGAAACGGACAAAGAAAAGGCTATTTTGAACGGCAACATTACCTTCAAAGTCCTGGCAATTAGCTCTCTCACCGAGGCCAAAGTTATTTGTGTTGTTGTGACTTGGGTTGTCACCAAGTATGTCGCCTCTGGGAGAAGTGAGAAGTTACTGGCGCACTTGGCATGATTCTGGTCATCTTTACATCTGTTGGTGTATGTAATTATATATATATTTTTTTTTAACCGCAAACGTTTATTTTATTAGTATTTTTCTGTTTAAAAAAAGTCAGTTATTTGACATATTTGAGTTATTTGAAATATCACCAAAGTCCGTTTCTTTTATTTATTTAAAAATATTTATTGTTTGCATTTTGTATGCTAAAAGCATTTGAAGTCATTTTTTCTTCCTTTTTGTACCGAAAATTAACCGAAACTGAACCAAACCGAAATTCCAATTTAGTGTACCGTTACACCCCTAATCCTTTTTACAACTGTTACTCTCACTCTGTGCTTCTCAAATATGTTCTGTTACTTCTCCCCAGGAAGCAGAAAATATTTACAAGAATTTACAGGAATAAAGTCATATTATTACGTGTTGTACGTGTCAGAAAGAAAATAGGGCACCGTTTTTCAGGAAAGGAATGGAACAGCAAAACAGAGCATTCCATACCCCGCCCCCTCCACATAAGTCCCCTCTAAAGCTGTCTCAGGCAATGCCTGTAACAATTGTAATTTCTAGTAAATGTACAACTTTATTCTTGTAATATTATGAGTTTTTTCTCATAAAAGTATGACTTTGACGATTGTAAATTTAATCTAAATTTTTATTCTCAACCTCGCAGATTATTTGAATACTCCTTTGCAACAAGCATCGCCTGAGACACCCATGAAAGCAGGGGGTGTTACCTTGGGCCTTGATCAAAGGTAATATTACGACTCCTATTCCCTTTAACGTAAAACGTCTATTCTAGTAAATTTACAGCTTGTATTCTCATAAATTTGCGTTTAACTCATCATAGTTGTACGGCCACAGGAAAAATATTCCAGTTAATTCTAGCCAAGCAAATTTTGGTTGCACAACGGAGACTCCCTTAGACATACGGTATATACCGCGCTGCGTAAACACCTCACTGAGATGGTTGGCCTATTGGAGCGATACGTTTGGATGTGGCAGATCTGGCCTAAAAACGCCCCCAAAAAAAGGACCAAACTCAAAGCGCCTTTCCACGAAGATTTGGTTTCCCCACGGGAATGTAGTGTTTTGCCACAAAGTGAACAAAAATCTGTAAAATGATATTATAATGGCCAAATACAATGACATTACTTGTGAAAGGTAATCCGTGACCTCTTGTTTGGACTGATTGGTACAATTCCAGGCAGAGCGTGAATTAGGCATCTTCCCGTTCTCTCTTGCCACATCCAATATGGCGACCACGTTGCCGTATGATTCAGCGCTCAATGCAGCGTCTACGTCCCGTCAGGGCGCCCGGTTCCCAATTCCCTTGTTGGCACCCTCATGCCGAGGTTGGCGAGTGAGTCTAGGTTTGTTTCGAGGTGTTATTGGAGTGCTTGGCTTGGCGTTGGCAAGCAAACACCTCAGACAGGAACAGGAAGTGGCAAGGAGCAGATCTGTTGCTGTTTCCGGGAGGTTCATACATTTATGCATTTGAAGAAAAACAGAAACAAACACCCCCGAGTCTCTGTTCAATACCCAACCATCTCTCTTGTGGCGTTTTTGGGGTGGTTGTCCGCGCTGGAGGGGCAGAGGAACCCAGTGTGGGCCAAGGAGGTGCCGTGGACAGAGTAGCGCCAGTCGATTGATGACAATCTTCATCCCGAGGCAAAGATTTTCGTGGCCGTCCCTCCAAGCGAAAGCTTCATTCGTACCCATAGTGGAATTCATGTTTCCCCTCAATTAACCACAGTAACCACAGCTGCCGGCACCACTCGTGCAGCCCCAGACCATGACGCCGTGCCTGACTGCCACGTAGTCACATGTCTGCGAAGCCATAGAAAATAATGGCTGTTGACTCGTTTTCTGTTGATAGTGCTGGAAACCCATACTGGTGTAAAGCTGTGCACGGATTCTTCGAATGCATATTTCTCGCGGTAACAACAAACAAAACCAGCATGTTTTTCAGACACTTTTTTTTATTTGGTGTGGTAGCAAAAACGGCACCTCGGGACCGTCGTCACACGGACGCTCTGCGGTTACGGGACGCGCACGGGCGGGGAGGGCAGACACGCACTACCTACAGTAGCAGGAGTTTGATAGACATTAGTTAGACCGCGGGCGCTTGGGTACGTTCACATTCCTTCGACAATGCCACTGTTCACCACACGGAGGCCGAGGGCGGCATCCTTTAGTGAGGGGAGTAGCCGTATGTTCCGATTTCGGAGTTGCCTTCACTTTTAACGTCACTTTCCAGAGACTGCTATCAGACACACAATAGATTCTTTGGTCCCTTTCATGTAATTGGTAGCATTTTGGATTGTTTATTACGGAACTGGTAAGCTTCAGACATGTTAATAAAATGTTACGAGTGTGCGTGGGCGGGCTTGAAGTGTAAGTGGGAAAACTACCAAAAATATAAGGAGCTCAAAGGAACCAGCTCAATCCTCGATGACCTCGGAGGACTCGGACACCACTCGGCCGTCCTTGGTCTCGATCATCTTAATGACCACGTTCTTCTTGCTCTGGGTGCTGGTGCCGTAGCTGCTGCCGCTGCTGCCCCCGCTGAAGCCTCCCAGGCCGCTGCCGTAGCCGCTGCTGTAGCCGCCGCCGTAGCCGCCGGAGTAGGTGCTGGAGTAGCTGCTCTTCATGTCCATGGGGACGTAGCTCGCTACAGAACCGGAACAACACATACACTTTTAGCACCTATGAAATGGAAAGGATGGAACGCGAGACGGACAGGCGGATTGGTGCGGCGTCTGCAGTGATGCGGACTCTGCACCGGTCTGTCGTGGTGAAGTGAGAGCTGAGCCAAAAGGCAAAGCTCTCGATTTACCGGTCGATCTACATTCCTACCCTCATCTATGGTCATGAGCTTTGGGTAGTGACCGAAAGGACAAGATGGCGGGTACAAGCGGCCGGAATGAGTTTTCTCCGCAGGGTGGCTGGGCTCTCCCTTAGAGATAGGGTGAGAAGCACTGTCATCCGGGAGAAACTCGGAGTAGAACCGCTGCTCCTCCGCATTGAGAGGAGCCAGATGAGGTTTGCTCGGGTATCTGGTTAGGATGCCTTCCGAACGCCTTCCTGGGGAGGTGTTCAGGGCACGTCCAACCGGTAGGACCCAGGACACGCTGGAGAGACTATGTCTCTCAGCTGGCCTGGGAACGCCTCGGCATCTGCTGGGAAGAGCTAGATGAAGTGGCCGGGGAGAGGGACCTCTGGGCTTCCCTGCTTAGGTTGCTGCCCCCGCGACCCGACCTCGGATAAGGGGAAGAACATGGATGGATGGATGGATGAAATGCAATGGAGACAACCAGCAGGGTCAGGCAAACAAACTTAAACTAAATGAATTACATGTAATTGCTAATTAAATAATTACTAATTAAAACGTAAATACTCATGGTGTTGCTTCTGGAAAAGAACTTCCCATTTGTGAGCACGGGTTAGACGGCACTATGAATTCTGCCTAGCAACAGGCACGAATGTATGCAATCTAAGCAGTATAAACCAATTTCTGAGAAATGTTCATTGAGACAAACATATCGGGAGTGCGGGGAAGGAGACTTACTGCTTTGTTTGGAAATGTTGATGGACTTGATGCCGTTAACCAGTCTGTCCTCCTCGCCCTCCAGCAGTTTCCTGTAAGTGGCGATCTCGATGTCCAGAGCCAGCTTGACGTTCATCAGGTCCTGGTACTCGCGGATCTGGCGGGCCATGTCCTGCTTGGCTCTCTGCAGTGCCTCCTCCAGGTCCCTGATGCGGGACTTGGCGTCCTTCACCGCCAGCTCGCCGCGCTCCTCTGCCTCGGCAATCTGAGCCTCCAGGTTGGCGCGCTGGAAGAAAGTTTTATCAGCAAATATGAAGGCGCATATGAATGTGGGACTTCTCCATCGTCATACCTGTCCCTTGACGGCATCGATCTCGGATGTCAGCCTCTGGATCATGCGGTTAAGGTCTGCAATTTCCGTCCGGGTAGCCCTCAAGTCATCTCCATATCTGTTGGCGGATGTCTGCATCTCCTCAAACTAGAGGGAAAAGTCAGAAGACAAACATTTTCAGGCACAAACTCTGATTTTTTTAAAAAATGTCCATTTCTTTTGTACCTTGGTCTTGTACCACGTCTCAGCCTCAGCCCGGGTGCGGTTGGCGATGTCCTCATACTGAGCCTTCACTTCTGCTACGATGGCGTCCATGTCCAAGTTACGGCTGTTGTCCATCTCCACAATGACCGACGTGTCCTTGATCTGGCTCTGGAGCTCACGCAGTTCCTAAACACAACACCGGAAAATAACCTCTTAATTCCAGCCTTGTAAGGAGCGCTAAACTACAGTATACAGTCCGAATATTACAAGTCTTTTTGGGGTCTGTACCTCCTCATAGATGGACCTGAGGAAGTTGATCTCGTCTGTCAGACTCTCCAGCTTGGCCTCCAGCTCGACCTTATTCATGTAGGCCTCGTCAACATCCTGGAGACAACATACGCTTTAAATGTCACATATGAGAATAACAAAAAATGCAGATAGTATATATTAAATAAATACGTGCACCTCAGCTTTTTTATTTTGTTTTTTCAAAAAAAAACGCGTATTTCCAAATGTACCCTTTAAATAAATTTAAAAAAAACAAACATAAAAACCCAAAACTTCTGATACAAAAAGAAAAATACATGATGTGGTTCTAAATACATTTTTTAACATTATTAGAGCCATCTAGACATGAAATGACACACATGCAGTCACCTTTACTTTCATATTACCCAATATAAGTAATATATAATCAGAGGAAAAAAGCCATTTCACCTTGTAGGAGAGCAGACAGGAAGTAAGTTGGGTAACCCGTGATATTTTTATGATTGTTGCATTATTATTATTATTGTGAGCTCATTTAAACTTGCAATAAAAGCCACTTTGGCTTGTTCTTTTTAATTTGGGATATTATTCATTATGTATATTAATAATTATATTAATAAATAATAATTTAGTTAAATGTGCATATTTTTGGACCATATTTTTGGACTATTTTGGCTTATTAATAACAACAACACAAGTTTGTTGGCTGTTTTGGGTTGCTCCGATCAAAACAACGCATTTCCAAACAAAGACAAGGAAACCCAAACACTGCCTTCTTGTATTTTATATCACTCAGCTCTACTGGTCGAGGCAGACGGCCACACTTCATTGTAAAAGTAAAACCATTGCGTGGCCTCCGTGGTTCTTTTGGGTTGTGATGTAAAAGATGGGGGGTGTGCTTCATATGAGAAGTGCTTCAACTTGAATTAAATGTTGCTGACCTTCTTGATGAGGACGAAGTCATTCTCACACTCTGTACGCTTGTTGATCTCATCTTCATACCTGGAGAAGAAAAAGAGCGTGTCATACACCACTGTACCACCAGGGGGTGCAAGTTGACTGTCCTCCCTTGGGAGTCCTCAGCTGGTTGGTGGAAACAAATGAAAAGTGTTGTGATGCAGACATGCTGCAGTGTGTGATGTGCAAGTGTTCTTCTATGAAGTCCGTCGTATGCGCTCACTTGTTCTTGAAGTCCTCCACCAGGCCCTGCATGTTGTGCAGGTCGGCCTCCAGCTTCATTTTGTCATTGCCCAAGCTGTCCAGCTGTCTGCGCAGGTTGGCGATGTAGGCCTCAAACATGGCGTCGATGTTTGAGCGGGTGGTGGTCTGACCCTGCAGCAGGTTCCACTTGGTTTCTAGCATTTTGTTTTGCTGCTCCAGGAAGCGCACCTACGAGGATACAGCAAAAGAGACATGCGGTACATGTTTGGGTGTTTTGGCCGCGTGTTTTATTCACCACGTGCTGTACAGACGTAAATATATGCTTGTTTTCTTCCTTTACTGCGCAGTGGTTTGAAACAGCCAAATCATATTGTTATTATTTTTAGAAATCGCTCAATGTATGCATTTCATTACTAATATTAGCAATAGTCTTTTCAATGTATTGTAATACATTGATAATTAATAATAACTTAAAATAAAATAAATATGGGCACAGAGTATTTTTTTGTATATGTTTCAATATATAATTTCACATTTTAAAAATGTGCTCCTGTAATGGAGAGTGTATTTATTTTATTTTATGAATAAAAACATAGAAGAAATATGTCCTGTATGCATATTTTGATGTACATCTAAATGTAAAAAATATACATAAATATGGGCTGTGGTCCTAAAGTAGAGAATATGTTTAAATCTTTTTTATATCGTTGACTATTTTGGTAGATATTTCTCAGATATTTAAAATATTATTAAGAGTAATTATTAGAATTATAATAATAATATTCTTTCCACTTTCCTGCCAATGACTGGTGATGGGGTGGGACTGGGGTTTGTGGGGAGGGGCGGACGGGGGGGTGGTCAACCTGGCCATGTCTCCTGTTCGCCTTCTACAGTCATTGTTGATCTTATCTGTCCGCTTTGGAACTTTGCTGGCTTGCCTGCGCCTTTTTAGAAAGGACGGCCTTGACGTGGAACACGCATCCTGACAGGAGACGGATGGAGGTGGGCTCGTGGGTGGTTGGGTTTGGGTAGGGGGTGCGGAGGGAGAGAGAGAGAGCTCGGTGGAAAAAGCTGGTGATGGAGGAGCCCTTCTCCTCGTGTGCCTTCCTGTTTTTGTAAATGGAGCTTTGCAAAGACATATGCAGAAGGGAAAGGAGGAGGAGGGGGGATAGAGCAAAGTTTCATCTGCAGGCAGATAGAAAGAGGGGGGGGGGTGGTAAATAATTAACCAAGTTAGAGGTGTGACAGCAAAGGGGACACAAGTATATATCTTTTAATTTGAAAAAACGACAAGGAAGTTTCACCTCGTTGCACCAAACAGCTGCTGCTGAGCGAACACGAAACCAGCAGCCTTTTGAAATATTAACTCCGGCCTTATAAGCTCGCACTCGCCTAAAACTGAAGCATTCCACCGCTCCAAAGGTCAGAGCCGGGGGGGTGGGGCTGGGGGGGCAGCGAAATATGAAAGAACCCCACCCCTGCCAAAGGGAGGAAACCAGTCCCAAGGTAACTGGTGGCCTGACACACCCTTGGCTATCTCGCTCGCTCTCCTTTGTCCTCTTTTCTGCGCAACACGAAAAAAGCCGCCGGGGGTGGGAGGGTGGGGTAGGGGGATGGGGAGCATTGAGGCGGGGGGGGGGGCGAAATGCTAATGGTGAAGTACGTTTCAAATCTGGTCTGGCAAGGTTACGCTGAAGCGCAACGCACCCGAAAAGGAGTCGGAAGAAGCACAGCTGAAGCGTGCATCGCTGGTCCTACCTTGTCAATGAATGAGGCAAAGCGGTTGTTCAGGGTCTTGATCTGCTCTTTCTCCTGGGTGCGGACAGCCTGGATGGTGGGGTCGATGGCCAGGTTGAGTGGGGCCAGCAAGCTCTTGTTGACAGTCACGGCGGTGATGGGGGCCTGGGCGAGTCCCATGGAGCCTCCCATGCCCATGCCCATGCCCATGCCCATGCCCAGGCCATAGGCGTTGGAGCTGGTGATGCCCATGCCGAAGCCCCTGCTGCCGCTCCCGCCATAGGAACTCTTGACAGTGTAGCTCTTGCGGGAGCTGATGCCTCCCGATCCGGCGTAGGAGTTGCTGCTGAAGTTCCTGGGGGCGGTGGAGCTCTTCACGCTGTACGTGCTGGTCCTGTAACTGGCTGCCATGGTGAGATCTAGAGGTGGTTCTTTGCTTTTGTTCTGGATGACAAGGTTGTTTTGGCAAGGCAGGCCAGCAGAGGGAAGCGAGACCAGAGTGGATAGGAAGAGTCGGGACCAGTGAGGAGTTTTAAAGCGCCTGTTGCTGTATGGGAGGAGACTGTGCTGCCCTGCCATTGGCTGCAGGCCTGAGCAAAGGCCCGGAGGCCGGGCTGTAATATTACACTCCTATGACACACTGTCAGCCACTGCAAACCATTACCTGACCTTCCTGCCGGCCTCCATGTTGTTACAGACAACGTTTTTGGATGCTTTGCCGCTTACTGCAGTACTGTGAACAATGTTGTCAAGGGTGTTCCCGAGGCAAAACGTGCGTGTCTTGGAATATTCCACCCTCAAGAGGACTTTTGAAAAAGTCACACATTTGACGCCAATCACAAAAAATGTCAGCTTCCCAAAAACGGATGCAAAGTATTTTAAATTAGCATCATTTTCAGTTGAAGCTAGTCAATTTCTTGGAACTACTTACAGTATATACACGTCAAACATGAAATATACGTTTTTACTGAAAAAACAAATACATTTAAATGAAAAAAATTGAAAAAAAGAAATGAAATATAATTATTATCAGGTTTATGCCCTGATATGAAAAACTCACACTCAAGGACCAAATATGTCAGCTTCCCAATAACTGCTGTAAAATGACCATATATTAATATTTATTATTATAATAATTATTTATTATTATATCAATGTATATGGCGTATATCAACCTTTTTGGTTATTGATAAAACCTCCGCGTTAGCAGCCTATTTGCTCGACGTCGTCAGCAGTCAAGGTTTTTAATCAGGTCAAAGTGCATCTGACATTTATATGCATTTATAATTGTTTTCTGCACGTAAAATTACAACTGTGAACCTATAAAAGCATGTTTTATGTTCATATTTTCCTGGAACAGAAGAATTGGATTTAAACCAGTATGGAAAACGTAAGTCTTAACTGTTTTCTTTTTATCAGGGAAAAAAAATGAAATCAATGGAAAACATGCACCCATACAATCGCTATGTCGCTGTTTGAATAGCCCTCAAGTTTTTGCATTTTTTGCCCAAAAATAGTTAATGAGGGCCGCACGGTGGCTGAGTGGTTAGCACATTGGCCACACAGTCAGGGGATCTGGAAGACCTGGGTTCAAATCTCCGTCGGGCATCTCTGTGTGGAGTGTGCATGTTCTCCCCGTGCGTGTGTGGGTTTTCTCTGGGTACTCCAGTTTCCTCCCACATTCCAAAAACATGCATGTTAGCTTCATTGGCCGCTCTAAATTGTCCATTAGAGTGTAAATGCTTGTTTGTTTGCCCTGCGATTGACTGGCGACCAGTCCAGGGTGTACCCCGCCTCTCGCCCAAAGCCAGCTGGGATAGGCTCCAGCATCCCCGTGACCCTAATGAGGATAAGCGGTATAGAAAATGAATGAATGAATGAAATAGTTAATGAATAAATGATTGCTGTTTCATGGTTGACCGTGTCCCATTATTAGTCGATATTGAACACTGAAAGACAAGTTATAAGTAATATTCTAGACACTAGACATCGGTAATGTTCTAACACATGACTTTAGATTACATTAATGGAGACTGGCTACTGAGCCAGCAGAACCAAGCCGACATGCCATGACTGAGATCGAATGGGGGAAACAAAGATTATCCTCTTGTTATGTGTGGAAGTGGTACATTTTTGGCGTATTTGTCCTTCTTCCCCACTGTTTGAAACACTTTCTTAAGTTTAGAATAAGTAAATTGGACAGGTTAAATAGTTAGCTCGGTAGCTTGTAATGCTATAGCAGCAGCCGTCTTTTACCTGCGCAAAGTGACGTAAACAAAAACAATAGAGGTGTTAGTTAGTCTATAGGCGTCTAATATTGTTAAAACCCATATTTAGAAAGTCACAAACAGGGTTTCTATGCTGTATCTACAAAAATATTCGGATTTATTATTATTATAATCAATCCTACTTTGTAAAAATTCTGGAGCCAATTAACCTCGATAAACGATGGATGACTTTTTAAGGCCCAAAAAAACAAATATAAAATGTTTTAAGAATTAACATCCTCTGACAAATTCCACCTGCAATCCAGTTTGTTATTATCTGACTAAAAAAAAGAATAACAGATGTCGCTAAATGCTTGTTTCTGTTATTGTTGCACTTTCAGCTTTTAAATGTGCAGCTTTAATACGTCCCGATACCTCCGGGCGCCTTAGGATTGTTTTAACAGGCCAATTTCCTGTCTTTATTCTGTATCGGGGTGGAGATCCTTTTTCCTATCTGGGTCTGTTTAAGTTTTTCTAAAGTCCCAAATACACTAAATACTACTGTAAAATATACTACATTCATGAAAAACATATGTTGCAACAATCAAGCTAATGTTTGTTTCTATACTCTGTATTATAAGCGCTTTTGTTGTAGTGTAAACAAACATCGTAATAATCATATCATCGCTACCTAAGTGTTTTTTTATTTTTTTTAATTGACTTGAATATTTATATCTAAAAATAACAGTATACAAATAACTACAGACGTATATTTTGTCCAATGTCGCAATATTCGGTACCTCTCCTCAATCTAACGATTGTTATGTGTGGAAGTGGTACAACATTGCATTATGTATTAATGCACATCAATAAAATAAAAATCATTTTTCCGCATGTCAAATTTACATACAGGAGAATTAACATTTTAGCATCCTAAAACTGTAAACATTTCCAAAAATTCCAAATCAAAAAATATGAAAAACACTTAACTAGATGACAAATAAAGCATCGCTCGCGTTTTAACACGTTTTGTTGCAGCGTAACAAGAAGTTAACTCCTAAAAGACCTTCGGTAACAGGTGGTAGAAAGTAGCAGGGTGGTTGAGGACTCACGTGAGCAATGCCTGGGCTGCTACACGTCCTACTTCCAGTAACCTGCAGTGTAAGTTCATGTGGAGGCTGGTCCTTCCGTCAGACTACAAAAATAGGCACAAAAAAACAAGAAAAAGCCGAATGACTGGAAGCTCACTGAACTCAGGTGGACAAACATGAGCACCTTCCCATATCTGTTCCTAAAACCACCCTCCCAGAATGCGGGCATATGTCCAGCAATGACGTCCATTGATGTCGAAGATTAAGAGCAGCTCCTGATAAAAGATGACCCGAGAGCGGACTTGTTGGCTTTGGCTCGACCAAGAACCTCCATCGCCGCTCGGGTATCCTTCACGCGGACATGTTACACTTGTGTTTGCACTCTTTGGGAGCTTTAGAGCTCAAGATTCTTCGGTTATTACCTGCTGGTTCTCGATAGAAGACCGAGCCGTCCACTTTCGGCCAGCCGGATCCCGTTATGATTGGACCTGGACTCTGTCGGGCTTATCACAAAGCCAGTTGGTTTGGATTCTTTTGTGCTGCTATGAAGACGTTCGGGACAAGATCCTACTGTTATGTGTGCCAGTTGACACCACAGTCACAATCCAACATGTGTGCTATTAAGTACCAGTTAGGACTCATCTTTCATTCAATGGCCGAAAAAATTGTTTCCAATGGAGAGCCTCTAATGGTAAAATAATAATAAAAAATAATACATTTTGATTGGCAGGCAAGAACATTAGGCACCCATCGGGGGCGGTGCTAAAACCAAACCAAACCCGCACAACACAAAAACAATTATGCGACTGTCATGATGTGTTTATTTATTAAAGCTTTATTATTTTATTTCATGTCGTAAGGTAAGAATTTGTCCCAAAAATGAAATATAATTACATAAAATAGCGTTTTGGTGGGAACGGTGGGATACTATTGATTGAACGATAACTTCGTTGTGGAAGTTGTAGTGGGAAAATTCGAACCAAATAAAAACTCCAAATACGATTTTGATCAGAGATGGGAGACTCGAGTCACAATTTTTCAGACTTGTGACTCGCAGCCCAGCCTTTTGAAATCAGTAGGGGGGGAAAAAGTCGTGATTTAACAATTCGACCCAGGTCAAGGGTCACACAAGTCCCCTGTGTTTCTAGCTGGCAATGCCTGATAATTGAAGCATTAAAATCATCACCATTTCCAGAATTTTGTCTTAAATTGACGACAATAATGTTGTGTACGTACGTACGTGTAAAAGATATATTACAAAAGTACAAACGTAACTTTACGGCGACAAAAGTCGTAACTTCGTTTTATAGGCATTGCCTGAGTTATTGCTATGAAAGGGAGGGGCGAGTAATAGAGGGTAGCGGTGAGACGATGCTAACCCGTGCTAACCTGGTGGTACCCAACTGCTCTCTTTTGCTGTCCCATTCTAAACAAAAAGAAATAAAATTTAGATATCTTGATGTTACGACTTTTGATCTCGAAATCCTAAATTATCAGGACAACTAATTGTATTCATTATTTCATTTACTGTATTTATTGTGGGTTTTTTTTTTACTCAGCTCTGTTTAGCCCTACAATTTGTTTGTATTTGTTGTACTTACGTATTTTTAAACTTTGAATTTGTAGAACTGGTCTATTTAAAACGCGCATGACTCTAAGGTAACTTGAAGGTAAGGCCTTGGTGCTCACTTGTGACTCGCACACGAGTGACTTACTCCCACCGCTGGTTTTGATGGATGATATCAAAGATAATTGAAGGATGTCTTTATTATTGTGGGTGTAGTTTGCACTGCCATGCATTGCTAAGCGTTTTTCAGCCGGAGACCCAAATTATAGACGTGGTTGTATATCATGCGTTGCCGTTACTCTGACATATACTTGAAGAAAACTACTGATAAAACACTTCCAATTCCTGGAAACATAGGAAAGCTCTTTTTCCACAAAAACGATGACTGATAGAACGTATTGTGAAACCAAAGCTGAGCATCACAATCTTTGTTCAGTTTTAGTAGATTTTAGTAAGCAGTGCTTGTAAAGGATTGCAGGCCTAGTCATCATTCTTCCGTGCTGATATCACTCATAACTTCCAGCAGCGCAACTTCACTTTTTTCCCTCACTAGGCTGCAATCCACCAAGGCTCACCCCGCCCCAGCGTTCTCTCCGCCTCCCTAGCCCCTCGCCGTGGTGACTCATGGCGCAACATCAGCCAGTCCAACCCTCGACGCCATAACCTCTCCTCCTCTAGCGTTTCTTTTTCATTTCTTCCTTCTCCTTTCCCGCCAGTGGCACTTCTCCCGCATCATCGTCATGGAAATGTACCAAAATAAAACTCCCATCCTCCCCTTCAGACCGCAGCAGATGCCAGCCAGAGCAGAGGCATTCGACACAGGGCTGCAAAGCAAAAGAGGGCTCTGACCCAAAGCCTAAAAAGAACGTGTGGCAATATTGCTACCAGGTTGCAAATGTGACTGAGACGGAGAGAAACGAGCATCAAAAAGGAAACCAACACGACAGCAGAGCAGGCATTGCTATTGCATTATAAGCATGTATAAAAATCGACAGAAACAGGAACTTCCAGCAGCGCTTGGAATGATTTCACCAATTCTGAGTTTTTAGTCATCCTGTGGTGGACTGTGGCCCGTCTGTGTCCCCTCCGCCCAAATGCTCACCAACTTACTGGGTTGTGGCAGACACGCCAATGTTCACAAACAAGTAGTTCACAAAAGTGAGCACAGTCCTCTCATTTCAGCAAACATTTGATATATATATCAATATTTGGTATATCATTTCAAGGGACAATAGTATAGAAATGAAATGTGCATGTACTGGTAGTCATTGTGCAGAGTGTATAGCAGGAGATCCAAACGTGAAGATATTTCTCAGCTGCCTCTCATGAACAGGTGAACCAGATCGGACTGTGAGCTACGCCATCGCTAATGTGAATGATAATACACGTAATATGGAAGTGGCAGTGCGAGAGGCAGGATTGGGGCCGGACATTGAGTGCTTTTACGCACACTATAAACCTTGCAATCCAACCTATGGCACCTCGGTGTTACCAATGTCGTTATTATGTGCTCTCCGTCGTCAGAGTTCAGTTGTAGTAAAATCTACATTTGATCAAACTTACTTAAGATTTGTCAGATAAAGACAAGATTGCTGCCTATGACTTCTATCAAAACATGTGATACGAGCAATTATTACGGACTGCGTAAACATAAAGCTAATGTACTGCAATATGCAATATACTGTATTTTACATGTGACATAACTACATATCTACATAGTTAATAGGGATGATGGTGATTGACGGCGGTGATAGAAGTAGCAGCGACGATTAATTGAACTTTTTATCATTATTTTGTTTTTGTTCAAATTTGTGAAAAGAATTTGAAAGCGGCCGCACGGTGGATGAGTGGGTAGCACGTTGGCCTCACAGTCAGGAGGTTCAGGGTTCGAATCTCCGTTGGGCATGTCTGTGTGGAGTTTGCATGTTCTCCACAGGCGAGTGTGGGTTTTCTCCAGGTACTCCGGTTTCCTCCCACATTCCAAAAACATGCATGTTAGCTTCTTTGGCCACTCTAAATTGTTCATTAGGGTGAGAATGTTTGTTTGTCTATATGTGCCCTGCGATTGGCTGGCGACCAGTCCAGGGTGTGCCCCGCCTCTCACCCAAAGCCAGCTGGGATAGGCTCCAGCATACCCGCGACCCTAATGAGGATAAGCGGCATAGAAAATGGATGGATGGATGAATAAATTTGAAAGCCTCACGTTTAGGCCATACATGCCAATTGCGTGTAGTGTCGTCTTGTGAGCCGAGTGTAACCTATCCACTGACATAACTCAACACACAGACATTCTCGTCAGAATAAATGGCGACACAAGCGAGTACCAAGATAATCGTGGCCTGCATGGTGATGGTAGCGCCATGGCCTGGGGCTGAATGAGTGCTACCGGCACTGGGGAGCTGTGATTCCAAGGAAAACCCAACATACACTTTTGTTGTGTGGTTGTAGTGTCCTTACCACAATAGAAACATCCAAAGAGCCTAATGCAGGAATTTCCATCCATCCATCCATTTTCCACCGCTTATTTGGGTCCGGGTCGCAGGGGCAGCAGTCTCAGAAGGGAAGTCCAGACTTCCCGGTCCCCAGCGACCTCTTCCAGCTCCATCGGGAGGACACCAAGGCGTTCCCAGGCCAGCTGTGAGACATAGTCCCTCCAGCGTGTCCTAGGTCTTCCCGGGGGCCTTCTCCCGACTGGGCATGCCCGAAACACCTCACCAGGGAGGCGCCCGGGAGGCATCCGGACTAGATGCCCGAGCCACCTCAACTGGCTCCTCTCGATGTGAAGGAGCAGCGGCTCTACTCTGAGCTCCTCCCGGATGGCCGAGCTCCTCACCCTATCTCTTAGGGTGAGTCCAGCCACCCTACGAAGGAAACTCATTTCCGCCGCTTGTATCCGCGATCTCATTCTTTCGGTCATGATCCATAACTCATGACCATAGGTGAGGGTGGGAACGTAGATCGATCGGTAAACAGAGAGCTTTGCCTTCCGGCTCAGCTCTCTCTTCACCACGACGGTCCGGTACAGCGACCTCATTACTGCAGATGCTGCACCGATCCGTCTGTCCATCTCACGCTCCAACCTTCCCTCACTCGTGAACAATGCAGGAATTTATTATTACAATTTAAGGAAAGGTCTACCTGCCCCACCGCTGTCTGTCAACATCCATACAGCATGAAGTTGCCTGCTATCTAACAAAGAAAATACATTCCAAAATAGTTTTTGGTCGTTTTGTAAAAAATTCATCCTTGGCGGAGGTTTGTGCTCTGCTAAGTGACATTCCTCTTCTAGGTGGTCATTAACGCATCGCTAAAACAACACATGTCAAGGTTGCCCGAAACACTTGCATAGTGCTCTACTTTGTTACAGAAATTCAAAGAAGTATGTCTTTAAACATCTCCAAGTACTTTTGTTCAGCATTATGCTTCCTTGTCAAAGTATCAAGTTTTTTTATGTTGACCACAACACTGGTAGACTTCCTTCTTCCCCTCTAAAATCGTGTGCAAACACACAGTGACATGTCACAGAGAGTACGACCTCGGCTCTCATCATTGGAATCGTGATTAAACACCGCAAACAATTCACCGTGTGTGTATTTTGAGGTCAAGAGAGCAGGTCACACCCATCAACACTCATCACAGTCAGCACTTACGAACACGCACACACACTCGATGGCAACTTGCAACATACTTTGCGGACAGGGATAGGTTCCCTGGGTTGTCTACTATGGATTCTTAGCAACTAAAGGTCCACTTCCAGTATGTGCGTACTTGCATGTATGTAACTATGTATGATACACAGTCATGCTGCAAACAACATGCCACTCTTGTTGTGCCATCACTTATATGATGAAACAGACCAATAATAAACATAATTAGATTTCTGATATGGCTGTTTTCACCATAGGAAATAATGGAAATGGAAAGAATCTGTTGCAGAATCAAGCTGTGGCCATCGAAAAAAAATGATCACCTGAACCAAACGCCGAGTGTTTCTTGCGACTGTTACATTGGATCACGACGGGGTCACCAATGTAGCATTTGGTCTCAAGCAGAACTTTATTTTCCAACGGCTCACAACAACACAAAAAGACTGAACATCCCCTTTATATCGCTGGCACTTGCGCGGCCAAACCTGGCATACAAACCACCTCCCCCCGACATGACTCCCGTCTGGGTGAGAGACATGAGACACTCGTATTTATGTCATAAAAGTGTGAAAAATAAGATAAGCCCTGTTAATATTAGTACGGAAATTGCCTCATGCATTATATTTAAACACATAACTGCATAAAAAAGTCACATTTTAAAAAACCTCTCCATTAAGCTTTTAAACAAGTGAGAATCTGCATGATCAGGTATTGGGACACACGTGAAGTTTCACTGCTGACCTATTGGTTTGGATGTTGCACACAATTCCACAAAATGATGGATGAACGGATAAAAAGACGTTGGTGCCGGAACAACGGCTGTGTTGGAAGCACAACTTCTTTAATATGAAGCAATGAGGTCTTGTGATAATTTACGAAGAAGGAAATGGTACAAAAAGTCAAGCACACATTGAGCGATATATTTTCAGCCCATGGCACCAACAATAATAAAACCACCCATCAAATGTAACCATAAAATATGTTTATGTAGCATCCCTGAATCATTTGTCACAAAAACAGGCATCACCATTATTGTTGGTTTACACATTTGGCTTAGTTTAGGTGAATTTTCTCTATTTTTTTTTTCCTTTTTTTCCCAGTTATCAATAACATCAGGTTGTCCGGCAGGCTTTCCTGTCAGGATACACAGTAATTACGATGCACATAACGAGCCTTTGTGTTTTTTAAGACCCCATTGTGTTGTGTGTGTGTGTGTGTGTGTTTCAATACCGTACAACATTAAGTTATGTAAAAAGCACCCTCCCTCTTGGATGGCACTGAGTTCTTTTACTACACTTTCCTCCAGAACAGCAGGCTCCTTGGTAAGTTCTGGAAAAAATATGAGTGGAAAACACGGGGCAGTGACCCTAGGTCTTGGATTTTAGCGTTATATGTCCAAATGTCAAATTCATATGTGGAATAATGATGAAATAAAACCAAGTATCTGCACCAATGCACAGAAGGTTATGCAATCTGTTTGAAACAGTTTTTGGGTGACTTGAAGAAAAGCTTTTTATATTAATAAAGATAAATCATGCACAATAATAGTCATTTCTTAAAATCTTAGGTTACAGTGACTGCTTGGGAATTTTTTTCCGAAATGTCATGCTAAATGGTTGTTAAAACATTAATAATGTACACTACTGATCAAAACTTTAGAACCAGTTGAAAAATTGCAAGAATTTACATTTTGCACTGCCTTAAAAAGGTTCTAAGTAGAGCTTCAGAATGCAAAAAGAAGAACTGGGAGTGAGACTAAAACATTTTTGAGTCAGCAATTCATTGCAAACAACCATTAAATGCCATTGACCTCCGTGTGGTCGTTGAGCCGCATAAGCGAGGCCTCGTCCTGCACACCGTTGCTGCTGGCGTCGGACGCCGTAAAACCTCCACTTCCTAAAAGATCCTTTGTGTTGTGGGACAAAAACGTCAAGCGGTAGACTCAAAAACATGTCATGGGCCAATGGCCCTGATGAAGATGGGTGTTACTGATGCCAAGTGTAGTCCAATAACCATCAGAAACATCTGCGATAGAAGGCTTTTAAAAACAAAAAACTCAACGTTTGGAATTTGCAGAGCACCACATAAAGGACACTGTGAGAAAATGTGTTGTTTGATGAGAAAATATGGAATCTAGATAGTCCTGATGGCTTCCAAAGTTACCGACTTGACAAGGAGATCCCACCAGAGATGTTTTCTACATGGCACAGTGTCATAATAATAATAATAATAATAATAATAATAATATTTGTAAGCGCCTTTCAAGAAACCCAAGGACACCTGTACATAGAGCTTGTAGATGGCCTTGAATTTATACAGAATAATTTTGAATCCAATTCTAGATGTGACGACCGGGAGCCAATGGAGGCGCTGCAGGATGCGGGTGATGTGATGAAAAGACGAGAGCGGTCCAATTCTGAATCATTTGAAGCTTATGGATGGATTTGTGAGGGAGGCCCACGAGGAGAGAGGTGCAATAAACAACATGGGAGGTAACCAGGCTGTGAACGAGAATTGAGGTAGTATGGGGGCTGAGCGGGGGGCGTAGGCGATTGATGTTGAGTAGATGGAAGTATGCAGACCGGGTATTGTCATTGATGTGGGATTGGAATGACAGCAAGCTATCCGGGATGACACCCAGACTCTTGAGAGGAGGGGGAGACTATGGTGCTGTCGATGTTGAGGGAGATACTGTTTACTTTGGATAGTGCAGATTTAGAGCCGACCATAAGAACCTCTGTTTTTTCACAGTTAGCTTTAAGGAAATTCAAAATTTGAGGCGAGCTAGAATTTGATTTCAGTTAGGCAGATGGTGAGGGAGGAGGGAGGGAGAATGGAATGTTGTATATGTGGAAGATATGGGCGAGTGGGAGAAGGTAGATGATGAAAAGGAGGGGTCCTGGGAAATAGCCCTGAGGCACGCCTGAAGTATCGAGGGAGGACTGGGATGTGTGGGGGGTTGAGGTCTATTGACAAGGATAGAGTGAGACGTATCAAAGGCCGCACTCCGATCGAGGAGAATGAGGATGGTAAGTAGGCCAGAATCCTCTGCCTCGAAGTGGTCATTGGTGATCTTGAGGAGGGTGGTTGGTGTTGGGGGCAGAAGCCAGACTGGAACTCTTCATAAAGGCCATTATGGCATCATGATCTGGGGTTCGCTTTCCTTCGCTGAAACAATGGAGCCTCCGGTTGCGGGGGGGCGTCATATTGCTGACAGCTATGTGGAGATGTTGCAACGGGCATCCCTTATGACTGAAGGCCCTCGTCTGTGTGGTAATGACTGGCTTTTTCAACAGGACAACGCTGCAGTTCACAAGGCCACATGACAAAAGACTTCTTGCAGGGGAACAACCTCACTCATTTGGACCATCCTCATCCTGCGTGTTTTCCTGATCTAAATCCAATTGAGAGCATTTAGGGACGAGTGGCAAGGGAAGTTTACTGATATAACCATCAGTTCCAGACAATGGATGCCCTCCGTGAAGCCATCTTCACCACCTGAAGCAACTATCTATCCTGCCATTTTCTATGCCGCTTATCCTCATTAGTGTCACAGGTATGCTGGAGCCTATCCCAGCTGGCTTTGGGCGGGAGGCGGGGTACACCCTGGACTGGTCGCCAGTCGATCGCAGGGCAGCACGCACGTTCATACCGATGGACAATTCGCCAATGAAGCTAACATGCATGTTTTTGGAATGTGGGAGGAAACCGGAGTACCCGGAGAAAACCCACACACACACGGGGAGAACATGCAAACTCAGAGATGCTCTTTGGAGATTCGAACCCTAATCTCAAACAAATTGTAGTAAATATAAAAACTTTTTTCAGAGAGTGCTTTACTTATCCATGTTAATAAAAAATATTTTTCTCACGGCAAGTTATTTTGAGACATGTTAGATGGTGTTTTATCTTGACATGATGAACTGTTACCAGGAGTCTTCCTCAGAAGTGTCGATTGACCAATATGTGTTGCTTATCAGCTGTACTTTTCAAGGCGTGGCCAACTTCATACACCTGACAGATCCACCTTGTCGTCCATGCCCCCCTGAAAACCTCGTCTAAATATAAGAAACGAAATACACATTTGGCCGCGCGGTGGCCTAGTAGTTGGGATGTTGGCCACACAGTCAGGATTGTGATTGGCTGGCGACCAGGCCAGGGTGTGCCCCGCCTCTCCCCCTGAAGTCAGCTCCAGCATACCCCTGAAAACCAGCAGTACAGAAAATGGACTGATGCATGAACATATATTTAAGAAGAAGACAGAATGAACCTTATCACCTATAATGTCTCATCCTCTTTAGAAGGTCATTATGTGACGTGGAATGGTAGGATATACAGTAAACACACAGATGCATCATGGTTTGAAGATGGACCAGGCGCCACGCCCTCTTTTTAAATATTCAACGTGAAGATGTTAGAGTTCATTTTTTCCATCTTGTCACAGACAGTGGAAGCTCACAGACAGTTTGGCACATTTTATTTGAAAAGTTTGTTTAAGTGACACCTTCTGGCAAGTGATTCATTTCAGGCGTGACATGGTCCTTCGAGGAACTCCAAGTATGAACTTGTCTTCCATAAAACATGACGAGCATACAACGTAATCCTGAAGTTCACTATAGGTCGTAAGATTGTCTTATTGCATATTTATGTTCTTATGGTTGTTTCAGCGTTTTTATTCAAATAAAATTAAACCTATTAAAGTCATGTGGATATTTGATAGATGTAAGCATAATAGCAAAAAAAGATTATATTAATATAACATTAATCTTTAAAAAAAAAATTCCTCACTATTTGCCAAAGACTGTTAAATATTTTTCAATAATTTTACAAAAAAGTGACACAAATTTAGAATCTTTTTGTACAAAATGCCTGCTAAGTGCATGTAATATCAGCCTTGAAGAATTCAATGAGGGTGTTTTTCGTGTATGCAACAACGCAATTCAAACCATTTACAGTCCCGGCAAGTGAGGTAGGTGTGTTTATTTTGTTTTGGTTTGGTTTTTTTTACAAGTTCTGACGACAAAGATTACACTGCGTCCAATCAACATTCTGTTTTGGAATGGCAGGCACGTCTATAATAATACACTAGGGTGATCCTGTAGGCCTGAAGAAGTTTTTACTGCAGCAGGTTCGGATGCGTGTGTACACTTTGGCTCACTAAAGCACCAGGTGGAACATATTCGGTAGGCGTGTAACGATTCATTCACTAGACCGCTTGAATTTTTGGGTAAAAATGTCCTGAATCGATTCGAAGTTACTAAATCGTTTCAGATCGGATGGTTTTAAATGACCAATATCGTCCTCGAACCGAATCAGCAACCACGAATCGTTGTGACAACGAATCGTTGCACCCCTAATCCTTACACCCCTAATACACCCTGTATTACACCCTGTCAACATCACAAAATCATTATCAACAGTTCACGTTTGAACATTCCCATCTGTTGTCAAAGTGGAAAAAGATGTCCATAAAAACATAAACATGATCAAATGTGTACGAAACCTTTCAAGTGTACGTTGCGTGTCCTTTTTCTGTTATTATTGTCAACTTATTTACGACGCGGCCAAATTGCACTGAGCAGCCTGAACAGAGGAGTATGGCAAATTCTATCCTTCTTTTCTTATTACTGTTGTTGACTTTATGTCCTTTTAGCAGGCCCAGGTGGAGACCCGTACCACTTCCACTACAATGCTAAGTCACAGTTCTACTATCATTTCACGCTCAATATGTCCACTTTTGGCCCAAGGCAGAGAAACCAGGACTATTTTCACTTCAATGCAGTAACTTCAATTTCTTAAATATATATGCTGTGCTGTGCGATATGATATGATATGATATGATATGATATGATATGATATGATATGATTCACCACAATGACTGAGCATAAGGGCAATTCACTACTGTATTCATTGTTACTGGGTAATTACATTGCACTTTTTTTTTTTACAAATCACATTGTTCTTTTTCAACCACAAGACTCGCTTCCGGCTTCGGGTCACACTCTCGGAGGGAAACCGCAACCGCACGGAGTGTGGCCCAGTGTTTTTGCCGTCACCATGGCTGCAAAAGGGCGTCAAAAAGGAAGTCCCTTTTACCAGAGCACGCTAGCCCTAGATGCCTATCGGAACGTAGATAACATGTCCGTAGGTTTGGAAAAACACGATACAAGCACACATGGAATACAAGTTTGTCACACGGATGCTACTTTTCACGTGGTTGCCACACGGCCGGGATTCTTTACTTTGCTCATGAATGAAAGCACGTCAAGCAGGAAAAGCAGGCAAAGACGGAAAAACCTGATGGCACCACCGGCGCTACACCCACCAAACATCCCTGATGGAGTCCTGCTTTCTGCTACTACCTAAATGATTGAATGTAAACTTTGTGCGTACCACGTGTTTCCCCCATGTCCTCCCGTGGGCCCTCTTCCGCCGCCTACCGCACACCCACCATCGCTATGGCAACGGGGTTTTACCACAGTGCACTGCTGACTAGACCAGAAGCATATGTATGCACGTGGGGTCACCATGGATACGGGCATACACACAGAAGCCCGACTTACGAGGCATGATGGCGATTTGCTGTGGCTCATGCACGTTAATATTGTGATGGGTTGTGTTCCCCTTTTGCACTTCTTCTGTGGTGAGGAATGTCTGTGTTCTAACCCAAAAAAATCCCTCGGGGCTGCGGAACAATAGAAAGACAAATAAACATCACAGAAAAGGGGAAGTGTTTATTTTTCCTTTCCCTACCTACGCGTCAAAAAGGTGCTGAAATGCGTTGTTCTCTTTCTGTCTGACAAATCCCCTTCACGAGCAAACTATGTGAACACAAAACTCCTTTGTGCTTCCTCGTAGACATAGCCGTGTGGACATGGAAGTTTGTCAGAGCAGACGTAGAGCGGAATGTCACCAAACCGAGTGGTGCTTTGTGTAGCGTGCACCCAGGAGAGACACTTTATTGACTTGGTTTTGCTATACTTGTATGCTTTCTAACATGAGCTGCATGTAGCAACAAGTATGTTATCTATGTACAACGTAGATAAACACCTGAGCTGTGGTGTGCAGTCAGGCCTTCTCTGCAGATCATTACCAGAAGAACTTTCAAACTTAAATTCTAGTATTTGTTTATATTTTATTGTGTTGATTTATTTAATTTATAATCTGTATTTTGTGGCAGATTTTTGTAGGAGTGGATGTGTAAAGTAGTAAATTAATGTGTTCCAGAAGGATTTCTGTAAGCCGAATTTTTTTGTAACCCGAACAACATTAAATATGAAAGTTGGCTAATTGGTTCCACTGACCCGGAAGACCTCTCATACAATGGAAAGAAACACTGTTCTGCACATTTAATACTGTATAAATAATGAGTATTGTAATACAAATGTAACATAATAATAAAAGCTGAAATAGAAAGTATATTGAGTTAAAATTCTAAAAAGTTTATTTCCTTTAATACGCAGCGAAGTGCAGTATGGCATTTAAACTGGCACCGATAAACCAATCAGAGAACATTACGTCATACGTAGCGTACGTTTGCTTACCTCCAGTAGGTATCCTACCCAAATCCTGCAAAACAACATTTTTGCTGAGCGCCGGGAGAGTTACGTCACCATCTGTGAATGGATTGTGGATGCCCGGGCTAAGGTATCTGCTTTAACTCTTGTCCGAGATTTCACGAAAGCCGGCATCTTTGCCATGTTTGACGGCGAAATTGCCCAGCTGTTCAAGTCCGATGCAGAAGATGGATTTGTGGGAGAAGAGGAATAAAAAATACAGTGAGTGTATTGTTAAATAGTAGAATTAAGCTCAACTAAACTCGCTACCGTTGCCGTTTTTGTAGACTGTATGTTTTAGCATGCGCCTTCAAATGCGGTAAATCCGGAAAATCCAGAAAAAAACAAGTTTTGGTAAGATCGCAAAACTTTTCTAAAGCAAATTATCTTTTGTAAGCCAAAGCGGGAAAAAAATCTGAAAGGTATTTTCATATCCCAGATTTTTTGTATTCCGTATCCCAGGGTTCCACTGTATTTTTAGTAATTTTTTCTGTCTTATCAATTTTAATCTGCTGCTCCGTTTTATTGTCTGACTTCATATGAAATGACAGGGAATGTTAACTTATCATTTTGGAAGTTAAATGCGTCCAAGTTCCCCCTGCAATGTGCTTGCGTACATTAGGGGTGTGCATACCCCTGGTTGGGAATCACTCCTTTAGATGCCTGTATGGGACGTTGCTAACCACTCTGTTGCTCTGCACGGGTGACCCTATTTTAAAACCCTACTATGGAAGATATACAGTAGTCAATGTGCAGCTTGTATAGCAGTATAGATTTACTAGTCACTGAAAATGAGCTATTGTTTTTTCTGCTTTTCTGGCAAAACAAGTAAGTGCCAAGATAATTGTCAGTCTTTGGTCTGGAGTCTGGTCTGGTCACGAGTGCTGCTGGTACTGGGGAGCTTCATTGAGGCAAAACATGAATTTTAACCTTCCGTAGCAAAACTAATCCCCCTCCTTTAAACGTTACAAAATTTTAAACATCCAATATATGATGCAGTGGTTTTCAAACTGGGGGGGCGTGCCCCCTGGGGGAGCTCGGCATTGTGACGGGGTGCGCGGGGCTACCATGCACACTTTTCATTATTACCGTATTTTTCGGACTGCAAGCTGCTACTTTTTTCTCCCCCTCAGAGCGCCTTTAATAACAAAACATCTTGTTTATGGATTTATGGACACTTCGGGTGTTCAAATTCTCCATTGACTTATCACTCTTAGGTATCCGTGTGTATTCGCGCAAGCTCAGATTCTGTTGTTCGACACACCCTTAGCCGGCTCGGCCTGGCCTCTCCTGCCTTACTCGACGGGCACCGATCCGGGACGGGAGTTCAGGGGGGCAGGGTGCAGCATCAGCGGCCGGCGGTCCGGAAGCACGGATTCTCTCTCACCCGGGCAGCCGCGGCGGCGTTCACTAAAGGGTTTCTAAAGGCTGAGATGTCTTACTCGGCAAATAAAAAACATTTCCAATGTGTTTCTGTGTGAATGTTCTATTTCACGGCGTTTGGTCTCCAAAAGAGGGGCGCGGCAAAAAACGTTTGGGAACCACTATGCCAGTTTTTTTTCCAATTGTCTTCACTGACCCTCCAACTGTGCTTCAAAACATGCATGTACCCTCAACCCCTCTCTTTGTATTAAAACTCTCTTTTTGGTCCATGAATGACTGAATTTGAGATGATGATTGACAACACAATGCATACTCTCACTGAATCAAGTCCTATTGATGCATGCAGGTCAAAATTAGGTTACAAAATGAGCCTTTCAACTATGAATTACTACCCATCTTCCCTTGCAGGTTAGACTTTAACAACAACCCAACTTATTGTATTTCAGCTTTCACATCCTCCACCTCATTAGGTCCATTTCTGGTGTCCGGGCCTGCAGCGCATACCAGAAAGAATGGGGTACGAGCGCTTCAGGGTCAGCACTGGTGTGAAAATGATGAAACAAGCATGTGATTTGAAACAGCTGACTGTTTGAAACACAAGCAGCATTAAAACGCGACAATAATACAAATGGACAAACAATCCCCAGTTTATACACTGCATTGGAGACTACTTGGAAGTTTTATCCCACCTGGAGCTTGCAAGACTTGGCTTTGTTTGTGCAGACCTGAAACATATCTGGCATAAAAGATAATGAAGCATCATCATACACATAATTATTGTAGCTCTTTAGCACCCGTCAGTACATTTTTTTAATATCCTGTATTGATTTAAATCATTTAAACTTACATATCTTAAAATAGACATGTTGGTAATGGTACATATCAGGGAATGCCTGTTGGCTTTTTTGACGATATGCTGATACTCTCAAGTTCGGATTCCGATATCAACCGATACCGGTGTGTGTATTATTACATATCCTGTCGTGGAATTACCAGTATGTGGTGACCCACAATATTGTTGCAGACATTCACCATTCACCGGTTGATGTAGCCACTTAGCTGTGGCTAAAGAGTTGTTGCTGGTTGTTGAGAAAAGAGTAAATTGATTATAGTGTATATCAAGGATGGTGAAATATGAAATTTGCTATGTAGGCGATTTGGTTGAAATTTTACCTCCAGGTCATTAGCTGGCAAATTTGATTGTCCAAAAAAAGCCATCTCAACTCATGAATGCGGCACAGTGTAATTACAGTATTGCTAAAAATTGAATCTCATATGGAGTCATTTGCAGTTCTTGCGTAACAACCAGTGTCATACAACACAGATGGTCTTCCATCAAAAGTGCACATTCTCCCATAAACATATGACTGAATGTCCACTGAGACAATATTCAATGATGGCCGGAGTGACAAAAGTCTTGTACAGTCAGCGGAGTCACGGAACAGAACAACGGTACCAGTGTGTGCAGTTGAAATGTCACTGCAGTGCTTCCAAAAAGACTTTATAGCTGAAAAAAACCCACACGCTGGATTCAAGCCTGGAAAACAAGAGTGTGTGAGGTTCCAACTGGAATGCGCTACGGTTGCCATAACTGGCCCAAAGACATATGGCACAGGAAGTGTAAAATGAGTGGCATTGTGACTGCTCTGGGAGCGCTTTTTACAAGAATGGCCATATGGACCTTGCTCCGTGCACTAGCAAACTTTTCCAAAACTCTTCCCACAAAGTTGGAAGCATACGTAAGTTTATATCGTCTAGTTTCGAAGAGTAATTTCTTAGGCGTGTATATCGGGGTCCGTCAACGGATTTATTCACGCCTGAGGAGTGTAAATATGTTCATAAAAAGATATCAGACGGATAAAACATGAAAGGGGTTTTATCATGAGTCTCAGAGCCACAGACTCTGAGTCATTATGATATAACCAAATGATATGCCTGCAAGAACAGCGTAAGTAGCATTATGACCACAAGTCCCAGAATGCACTGTGAAGAGTCACTTTTCCATCCTGTCCAGCCACTGGGGCAAATAGTAATGCTGATCTGGATGCCCTTGCATGCTAAACAGATTTGCTCTGCCCGGGAAAAGCATGAGATACTCTTCTCCTGTCACATGGATTTGTTTTGACTTTATTGATGTTTCTTGTTATGCAAATTTGGAACGGCAGGACCGGACCAGGAGGGGAAAGAGAAGAAGACAGAAGAAGATGGAGGGGGGAGAGTGGAGAACCAGCATTCATGATATGCATGCTTTTAAGGTTGTGCAACTGGGTAATTAGTTGAAAGGGGTGTGTTAAAAAGCACTCAATCAGTCATCAGTGATCAATTTTGTGAAAAAAACAGGTGAATCAGGTGGCCCTTATTTAAGGATAAAACCAGCACTTGTTGAACATGCATTTCTCTTTGAAATCCTGAGGAAAATGGGTCATTTCAGACATTGTTCAGAAGAACAGCGCACTTTAATTAAAAAGTTTATTTGAGTAGGGAAAACTTATGAAGAGCTCCAAAAAATGTTGGCTGTTCAAATGGAGAGCAAAACCAGAGACTCGGGGCAGAAAACAGAAGACAACTATCAAAATGGATCAAAGAATAACCAGAATGACAAAGGCTCAGCCAATAATCAGCTGCAGGATGATCAAAGACAATCTGCAGTTACCTGTAAGTACTGTGACATTTTGAAGACGTCTGTCTGAAGCTTATTTACAAGAATCCCCCGCAAAGTCCCTCTGTTAAAAAAAGGCATGTGCGGAAGAGGTTACAATTTGCCCAAGAACACATCAATTGGAAATAAGTAGATAAGTAGATAAGTAAAATTGGGTCCAAAGACCGCAGACAGTTTGTGAGACAACCTCCAAACTTTAAATTCAAGTCACGGTACACAGAGAAGACAGTAAAGCATTATGGTAATGGCATGTTTCTCCTACTATGGTGGTGGGCCTATTTATCCCATAGCAGGGATCATGGATCAGTTTGCATATGTCAGAATACTTGAAGAGGTCATGTTGCCTTATGCTAAAGAGAACATGTCCTTGAAATGGCTGTTTCTACAAGACAATCACCCCAAAACACACTAGTAAACCACAGAAATCTTGGTTTCAAATTGGCCAGCCCAATACCCGGACCTTAATCCAAAGGACAACTTGTGGGGTGACATCAAAAATGCTCTTTCAGAAGCAAAACCAAGAAAGATTAAGGAATTGTGGAATGTTGTTAAGGAATGTTGGAGTGGAATAACTGAGTGGTGCCACAAGTTGGTAGAGTCCATGCCACACAGATGTGAAGCACTTATTAAAAACTACATATTAGTTTAGTGATTCACAGGATTCCCAAATTCTAGAAACAAAAAAGTTTGTACAAAATAGTATGATTTTGTAGAGTCAACGGCAGACACTGCTATTTTTTTAACACACCCCTTTCAACTAATTGCCAGATTGCACAGCCTTAAGAGCGTGCATATCATAAATACAGGCTCAAACAGCCCCATTGACAATAGGTATGTCTTATTTTCTGAGAATCTACTGCACCTACTGGTAACTTGTTTGCCATGTAGCAATAAAAAATATACTAATAACAGTGATTCATCTGGTCAGTCACATTGGACTGCTATTTTTAACACAGCCAGCACGAGCACCCAAGCCCACTGAACTCATGAGTGTGGGCAGAATGAAGACTGCCCCTCCCAAGACCTAGTCTGCAAAGCCAAGAATGCTTAGAAGTGGTAATTTTATGACACAATTATGCACTATTATTAATGTATTTTACGTTCAAATGTTTTTCTTAAGTAAAAATTTGCAAATGTCTCTAGAGTGTTATTAGTTTTGCTCCTGAGGTCCTTATGTCCTGCAACCGGGGTATTTCCTGGCAGCTGTTTGGCATTCTTGTTTTATGAATGTTTTGTTTCTGTGCTAATTGACATATGTTCTCCCCGCGCATGCGTGGGTTTTGATGATGTGATTGGTATGAATGTGATTTTGAATGGGAATTGGCCGCCTCTCTCGAAATCACCTGGGATCATTTCCTGCATACCCCCGTGACCCTAGTAAGGACAAGCGGCATAGAAAGAGAATGAATGAATAATTGCAATTGTATCCCTAAAAATGCAAGAAAAAACGGACTCCTATAACCTTTGAGCTGAGGCACGTTGTCTATCTTTCTACGATCAATGGCGTCTTTATTTGACAAAGGATGATCAGCTGACAACAATGGAACGTTTACGGATTTGTCCTTTGCCCTCAGCTATCTTGTGTCAGTAAATCAATGTAAAATCCCCACTCCTGAACAAGAAATCTATTGACTTACCCATTTGAAGTCGATTATATCAGACTGCAGTCCACTTTCAGTGCATTGTTTTCTATCTGCAACACGAAACCTATTGATTTGGACAAGCATTCGGTCAGAATTACTCGCGAAAACAGGGGTCAACGTTTTAACCATCACATGTTTGCCATGCAGGGACATGCTGGAGCCTATCCCAGCTGACTTCCCCTGGACTGGTCGTCAGCCAATCGCAGGGCACATGTAGACAAACAATCTTTCACGTCACATTTATAAGTATGGCCAAATTAGAATCCCCAATGAAGCTAACATGCATGTTTTTGGAATGTGGGAGGAAACCGGAGTCCCCGGAGAGAACCCACGCACGCACGGGGAGAACATGCAAACTCCACACAGAGATGCACAAGTGGAGATTCGAACCCAGCTCTTCCATCACATGCTCTTCCATCTACCTCAAAATCTGATTAGACAGGCTCAGAACGGCCATTAGGGTATTTTTGCTGTGAAATTGGATTGCTTTATCCGTATCTAACTCCGATGTAAACAGTGTGTCGCTTTGGAGATCTCACAAGGGAATGAGTGACGGCTTCTCCACTCTTCCCATCAGAGTACAGTCGCAAGTCTTTTTCGACAAGCGTGACATTCCGTTAGAATGCTCCCCACCAGTCAGCACCACTCGTGTCTGATGGCAAATATTAGCGTCAGAGCGCGTCATGTGACATCCCAGTGTAGCTCAATTGATTTGTAGAGCACGAGGGTGCAGAAGGTCATCTGCAAGATGCGTGCAGGATCATTATTGGCTGATGTGTTGTCACATGTCTTGTCCTTTCATGACAAGTCAGTGTTAGTGTTAGCTTTGTATGTTCGCCGGGTGTGTCTGCGTTTGAACACACTTTAAAAAGTGCAAGAAATACAAAAACGGAGTGCAATGTTTGCGTCGCGCTCCCAATATTGGTGGATCGTAACCATGTGGCCTTAAAGAGTGACTGGAGGCTGCTCCACTACTCGTATGGGAGGGAACACAAGTTACATAAAGTCATGCCACATCTAATCTTTTGCACTTTGCGTTATGGCTTCAAGTGTTTATTATGGTATTAGAGTGAAACCTCAAACCAAAATGTCACTGAAACGCAAACAGAATCCCTTTTGCCCTTAAGAAATCATGTAAACCCAATGAATCCATTCCGCACACCCAATCACAAGTCACTTTTAATATAGAACAATTAGTTGTTGTGTTTATTTGCCGGAAAAAATATGGAATATACAGTAAATATGGATTATGGACAAATGAACATTTAACGTAGCTTTTACCTTGATTGAAGATATCAAACGAGTTATTTCCTACAAGGTAGCTTTTGAATTCAACGGTGCGTCACACCTTTATCAAAATGCTGACACTTTAACTTAGTCTGGCACCAACGTGGCTTATTTTGCAGCCGTCATTGATAAAAAATGTTCATTAAAAAAACAGAGACTTATGGCATAACTGTGGTAATTAGCAAAGAACTACATTGCGTTCTTGCATTACAATTTTGCGGACTCATGTCATTTAATTTAGAACAGTTGGCAACCAGAAAATAACCAGTTTGAGTGGGAACCTGACCGGATTGTATGCAACCATTTGGTGTAGCCAACTGGCTGGGAAGTTGGACATTTCCGACCTCCAACAAGTCCACGGAAATGCTGTTTGATGTTCTCCGAGATCATCATCATCGAGAGCATTACTGGCACAGTCTGCATATAACTGGTAAAGTCAATTAGAAGGTTATTTAATCGACAATTGTGCCTGTTTATTATTATCTATCTAATATTATCTATTATTATGATTATTATTATTATTATTACAAGACAGTTTAGACAAGCGTAACCGGTTGACAGCTAAACAATACACTTACACAGCTACTACTTTTTACAGTATTTACCTTTGAGTTTGGACCACAGAAGCTTCAGGTGGGGTGTTCTGTTGAAGCTGTCTGGAACGTACCATTCTGACAAGTACTTACAAAATACAAAATGAATTTATTCCGTAGGGGCTTTCGTGTCTTGGACTTTGTGTTTTATGAGACCAGCCTTACCATATAAATGGTGTAATTCCCCAACTGTCGCATAACATGTAAATATTTCCCACCCAAAAGAAATATGTGCATTAATGACGACATAATCATTTACATGTACATGAAAGAGAAAATAATAAAAGCAAAAATAATAACATTGTTTTGAAAAATGACACTTTACCGTTTGGGTCAAGCGAAGTGAGCTTCTGCGTACTGTAACTTCATTTACATGACATACTAAACTATGATTTCTTTCATTTTCACTTTTAACCATGGACATGAGCTTTTTGGTTCGCTGAGCGAAGGGATGCCATGATTGGCCATCGTTAGGGATTCTGGGAGGAAGAGGATGATGGCAGGTAACTGAGATAACCAACGGGAGGGCAGCTTCTTCTTCTTCGGTTTTACGGCGGTTGGCATCCATTATTTTGGTGCATTAGCGCCCCAGGGCAGGGCAGCTTGTACGTCGGTGCAATACCTTCAGAATTCTGGGCGGCGCTTTCCTTTTTTATTTTGAGTTATTGTTAATATTAATATTGTTAATATTGTTCCGTTAAATGGGATAGAAATATCTGGTGTCTTTTTCGTATACTGAGGTTTTCACGAGTCTCCGCTGCATGTCGATGCATAGAAAAATCCAAACAAATCAGAGGTCACCCGGGCCCCAATGCATTGTGCGTGTTTACTCTGTGACTGATGATGCTGCTCGAAACAACAGCGTCACCCGCTACAACCAGCAGGCGGTAAATCAAACAAAGGAGGTGTTTTGTCTTGTGGTGGCCACTTCTGGGCCAGCACAAGATAATCCTGGAGCCCCTGCTGGTTGCATGGAAACCATAAAGCTGTGAGAAGACTTCAAATGAGCAATTCTTTGGGTAGTAAAGCTACAGTACAGAAAAGACGGCATGTAACCCATACGAGAGCAAAACATTAAGGAGTGGGACAGAAGGACACCAGCATGGCCATGTGAGCCACACATTCTGGTAAGATGAAGACATGCAAGGATCAAACTTCATGCTCCCACATCTGTAGCTCACATGGACAGTTGGCAGAGCCCCGAGATATATTTTAAGATGTGTAGCAAAGCCCTTCGCAAAGAAGTACATAGCTACCTTTTAAGAAGATTTTTCCTTGATGACCGTTTGTCTACCTCTTCTTTCAAGTAGGAGGGATCCACGATCCATATTTGTCCTGTTTGGTGCTCATAAAAGGGACACATGTGACTGATTTAGATCCAGATGTAGGTATAAAAAGTCACAGGGCGCTCTAAAAAGTGATGATGGAACAAATGGTAAGTCCCTGCTCCCAGTCCCCCTCCCCACTGACGGAGAGAGGATAGCAGTGATATGAGAAAAATGCCAGAAATGCCAAACGGCCTCCCACAGAGTGTTTGCCGTAACAGAACAAAGATCTAGTTTGAAAACAGGAGCACCACGGAGGAGGATAGAATGATTGATGAACATGCAGGTTATTCCGAAGCAAACGGAGCTAAACAGTGTTTATTTTTTACAGTGCGGGGAATTTGTGTTTTGGAAATGGTTGAACATTAGCAGGTGGCTTTTTGGAAGGAATGAGACATTTTAAAGTGGGGGGGGAAATGAACTTCACGCTTATTGTGCTGCATTAAGGTGTGGCACTTTGGCACTGCCACAGTAAGATGCATGGCACTGATAGCCCTTTTCCTGCTTGATTGTTCCAACTTCCTACTGTACTGTATATCTCAGAACTTTCCCAAGCAGATGTGGCATCAAACAAAATATTTAATCCCACAACAATAATATTCATTTTCTAAAGCCTTCCAAAGCAATTTGCGAGCTGGCTTTACGGAAAAAAGGGGAAAAGATTTCCATAACGACGCAGCTCTCACAATAGGGAAATGCGGCTGATATGACTCATCTCCTCATGCCTATCACTTGCAAACGTTCATTAGAAGACACAAACAAAGTTCCAAACTTTTAAAATCCATGATCTTTGTCTCCTGACCCATAAGGCGCTATTGTGCAACATGAGTTGAGACGGCCCAGTTTGCAGACCTTAGGGAAAGCGACACAATCGTGAGCATGCTGAAAATCCTCTGCATCTGCAAAATGAAGTGTTCTTAGTTTCATGCACTTCTTTCTTTCGGTGCGGTTGCTGGGAACAGCTAAGAAGAGTTAACACCGGAGAGTCTTTGTTCAAAATATGGTTTACTGGAGCGGAGAAAACCCCTGGACTGCACAACTCATATGATGACAGAGGATTGGAATGTGCCCGAATGGGCAAAAGGGGCAAAGGAAGAAAGAGAACGGGAGCGAAAGTCATTAGGCATGGAAAGGAGTGTCTGCTGGAGGGTGGAGGCTCACAGATATGGGAAAGGAGAAAGGATTTGCTGGATGGATGGCCAAAGGGAAGACATCAGGCCAGTGCAGCTGTGGTCAGGCTGGAACAACATGTCCTCTTTCATGACAGGAGGACTTGAGCTTCCCACGCACTTTTCATATGTGCTTTTTACATGTAAAACACCTCCTCGAATTTCTGCTTCGGCAAAGACAATATAGGCCAGTGGTTTTCAAACTGGAGGGTGCGCCCCCTGGGGGGTGCCCGGCGTTATGATGGGGGGGGGGTGAAGGCCTGCCCCGAACACTATTTATTACTACCGTATTTTTCGGGAGGGGGGCGCGCTGAAAATAATTTTATCTCCAAAACGGGGGGCGCTGCAAAAAAAGCAAGTGCGAACTTAAAAAGGCCCAAAAGAGAACAGTCTAAAGAAGGCGTTGGCACGGAGATCCTCCCCTCAGCAACATGATAAAATTGAGGACTGTCCTACCACCCGAAATATTGGAGAACAATTTGTTTTGAGCTTTCCCCAGCATTTACCCCCTCACAATCGGAATAAAAACATGCATTCATTTTGCCTTAAAAGTGATCAGGTGCAGAAAAACATGTTTTTGGTTGCATTTTCTTTTCCTAAGACAATAAAAAAAACCTGTCTATACAATTGTAATTTGCATTCTCACGTATATAAAAAGGTCTTTTCATTAAGAACGGTGATAGGAGCCAAAGGTGAAGGAGTAATGAATAAGTAAATACTATTAACCGGGGATGTACAGATCTGATATCAGACATCGGGCTGATATCAGCAAAAAAAGAAGTATCCGATTATATCAACCTGCATCTAAAATCGTTGATACTGGCGCTTCAATACAAGCGGTCGATACCCCAGCACGTCTATCCAGCAGCAGCCGGATAGAGCCCGCGTGATCACAGCAACAGCGTGTGCTAAAGTGTTAACAAAGTAACAAGGAGTAGGAGTGATGTCGGCCATGTGGCAGTAGTCCAAAAAATATGCTGCAGCTGATGCACACGTTTCCCCATCCTGGCACAGAACAACCTCAACCTCACTGCACGTTTGAAGGAGCAACACACCTTAAAGTCAATAACAGACCTGCGTGGTGAGAAATGTTTATGTAGTACGCATATTAATAAATTCTCAGACATGCAGTTGCTGTCTCTGTTCTTTGAGTAACATCACTTCATCATGGTTCATGCTGATATCGGATCAACATCAGTTTGGCTGGTATTCAAGGCCGCAATATGGATGTCATATCGGAAGTGAAAACGGGAAAACATTGGGACAACAGGACACCGCTACATTAAGACTAAAAGCTAAGGTGCGCTAGATGGTGTAGTAGAGTCTACTCTCTCTGTCGGTATTTTTAGCCAAATGTGCAGCAGAAGTTCACCTTTTTTTTGCTGTGCACGCTTGTCACTTAGCCACAAAGTTCCACAGAAATACGTGGTGTATTTTTTGCACATTACTGCTAACCAATTAACTAACTGTCACATAAGAAGAAACTTCAGCTCATTAAGGATAAAAGCCATCAGTGAGGTTAGAAACTTCATGTAGCCTCTCACCAGCCAAGCCAAGCGAGCTCTATCTTTTGGCAGCTTGTTCGGGAATGTAATGTTTTTTCTGATGCTACTTAAAACTGTCTCTCTGCAGGCCCTGTTATCTCCTGGAGGCTTCACAGACTAAAGTCCAGTGGAAAATCTAAAGTTGAATGGTCTTAAGGTTGTACAATTTGGAATTTGACCAAATTTCTCTGAGAAATGATACCTCCAAAGCTTCACAATCTCAATTTTCCTCCATTCCCGTGTTAACAAAAATCTTCCACACAAGTGGAGTTTAAAAAAATGTCTGTCTACATTAAAATATGTTCACTGGCTGCCAAGCACAAATGGCCGACGGCCCTTGGACCACAAAGAACAATTTTGCTATTTTGAACTTTGAGAATTTGTGGGGGATTCTTGTAAATAGATTAGCTTCACACAGACGTCCTCTAACTGTCACAGTACTTACAGGTAAATCCAGACTGTCTTTGATCATCCTGGAGCTAATCATTGGCTGAGCGTTTGTCTTTCTGGTTATTCTTCCATCCATTTGGATATGTTCCATTGTCTGCCACACGCCCTTGGTTTTGCTCTCCATTTCAAGGCATTGGAGATCATTTCAGTTTTTTCATTTTTTTGCAGCTCTCCATAGGTTTTCCCCTCTCCAATCAACTTTTTAATCAAAGTACGCCGTTCTTCTGAACAATGTCTTGAACGACCCAATTTCCTCAGGCTCTCAAAGAGAAATGATGTTCAACAAGTGCTGGTTTCATCCTTAAATAGCGGCCACCTGATTCACACCTCTTTTTTCACTAAGTTGATCAAGGATCACTGATTGAAAGCCACACTGCTGTTGTCTGAACACGCCCCTTTCAACTAATTGCCCAATTGCGCAGCCTTAAAAGCCTGCATATCGTGAATGCTGGGTCTTGTGTTGTGAGAATCTAGTGCACCTCCTGGTAACTTGTTTGCCATGTAGCAATAAAAATATACTAATAACAGTCATCTGGTTAGTCACGTCGGACTGCTATTATTTTGAACACTACTGTACATCAATATCGTCAGGTTCAGTTCACTTGTTAAAAGGCAGGAATGCATTAAAAGATCAAATGCAGTGTATGCATCTAATAAATACTGTCTAAAAAAAGAGGCCAAAAGATTAAAAACAACAGAACAAGAGATAACATAACACTTTGCAGCTGAGTAGCCAGTGACAAAAAGCTCACCTCCACTTTCCCATCGTATTGATGAACATTGGACACCTCTGCCTTGGAGGAACAAGCTAATAAGCCAAAATGTCCACTTTTATGATTATTCTATTACAGTCCATTTCAAATGACATTTCAAAAGAGGAACTTCCCACGTAAGCTTGCAAGTGCGTTTAATGCAAACACCGAGGCAGGTAACACAAACATAGATTATGGGATACGCAGATGGATGGCAATAAAGTGAAAGGACGGTAAAAAAAAGGGGGGGGGAGGCTTCATCTAACAAGAGCTTCAGTGTGCTCTTGAAGCCAGATTCATACCTTTAAGAGAAGAATGTGAGGTGGCCAATTCCTCATTTCTCTTCTGTCTACAAAGTGGCCTGAAAAAGGAGGTACTTGCAGACCATTTATCTTCAAGGTCAATGAACACAAAGCCACAGGTGGACTCTTGTTTGCAAACGAAGGCCACTGCAGATGAGCTCAGCACAAGAACAGTGTTTTCTTTTTCCAGTTTGTACAACCCAGTATGTACTACCATCTCCCATGTGCATGCATGTACTGTATACGCTTGCTTCACTTCACTTTGCTTATCATGCATTACATAAATGTGATTCATTCTTACGGCACTTCCACACCCAGGTCAGTAACTCTTGTTGAACATTTGGTGTGAATTAGTGGGCCTGACCCAATGCGAGAGGACCTATATGGGAGTGGTGTGGGGTGTGTGTGTAGGAATGCACATGTGGTTTAGAGTTCTAATGTGGACTTCAAAGTAAGTTCACCTGTTATAACAAAAAGAGGTACTCATGGCCGAGTGCAGCATGTTCCCCCACCCTCAGCCCAGAATATGCACACACCCTCTCTCTAAAGGGGGCGAAAGGAGCTCATCCTAGCAATCTTCTAGCATGGACCAAACAAAATGTCCCCACAAAAATGTCCTTATTATTAATGTGCATTATCATGTCATGTGCCACAAAGTAGTGATGGGAATTCCATCTCTTTTTTATGGATTGGCTCAATATTACCCAGGGCGCTGTCCGCTCCTGTCGCGGCGGTGGCGGCTCCACTCGCGCCTCCCAGGGCGCAGGCAGCTCCTGTTGCACCTACCAGGCCAGAGGCCGCTTCGGTCGCGTTTCCCAGGGCGCTGTACGCTCCAGCCGTGCATCGCACGGCGCTGTCCGCTCCTGTCACGCCTCCCATGGCGTTGGGGGTTCCTGTTGCGCCTCCCAGGGCACAAGCCGCTTCAGGCGCGCCTCCTATGGATTTGTCCGCTTCAGTCACGCCTCCTAGGGCGCAGGCCGCTCCTGTTGCGCCTCCCACGGCGCTGTCCTCTCCTGTCGCGTCTCCCACGGCGCCGATTGCTCCTGTTGCGCCCAGGGTCCCAGCCCTTACAAGGCGTTGTCCCGTCCGACCCCCGGAGGGGCTCGCCGGCGTCAGCTGACCTTTCGCCCCAACAGGCCTCTAAAGGCATTCTGCCGCCTCCTTACTTGCCGGCTTCGCTTGGGTCTCCGTCCTGGCCGACCCCCGCAGGGGTCCCGCCGGCCATGCTTGGGTCTCCGTCCCGGCCGACCCCGTATCTTCGTATGTTTTTCCCTAACTCTCCTGATTTGTCACTCCAGTTAATTACGCAGGTTCTAGGCAGGTTTATTAACTTTTAAGAATCGTTCCTGACTTATACGATACCACACAAAGCAAGAACAACACTGACCAGGGCAAACAATCACAACATTAATAAGACAAACTACTAGATGTGTGTACCTTGTCGTCTGTTGCTAATGTTTGTGTTTGTGTGTGTGTGTGTGTAAAACTTCTTCTTCCTGGTTGCACAATAAGATTGAGTATTGGAATTATTCTGAATAACATTAGCCGACCAACAAGTTAACCCACTTGTTTGAAATTTAAATTAACAATAGTGTGGGGGGGGTGAGTGTGTGTTACGCCTAACCGAATGGAAGCTTTTGGGCTGAGAGAGCCCAAACCACACATATTTTCAAAAGTATTTTCATTTTTTCAACTAAAAGTCTCTGAATTGGATGGATTCGAGTGCTGAGAAGGTTTTATTTCTAACACTGAGATTTCTGTCGCGTTTACTTTAAAATGTCAGCAAAAAAATTAAACAAAACATTATACATTATAAAACAAAAATTATATTTTTAATTGTAATGTTTTAACTTTATTCCTAAATTATTTTTTTCCCAATCTAATCTTGCAAAAATTACAAGTTTATATTGTTTATATGGTTTGTTTCCTAACATTGCAACATTTAAAAAATAAAAATGAATTCTGTTACTAAAATGACATTGTTTATTCTCATAAAATTTTGACTTTTTTTGTTGATATTTTGACTTTCTACTTGTAAAATTACATTATTTTTAATTTTTCAATTTTTTCAACTTTTCTCATAATTATGACTTTGTCCCGGTAATATTTTGACTTTATTCTCCTGATACAGACAACCACTTTTTCCAAAAATGAGACCTTTTTTTGGTTAGATTAAATTTTTTTTCTCCTAATATTTTGACTTTATTTTTTGTAAAATGACTGCTCATTTTTTGAATTCTTGCTGATTCTTTGTTTTTTGTTAGATTGTATTTTTAGATTTAGATTTTAAGAAAAAACTAAATGAAATGAAAATAAATGTTATAGTGTTTAGAAACCAACCAGTCCAGGGTGTACCCCGCCTCTCGCCCAAAGTCAAAAGGGATAGGCTCGAGCATACCCATGACCCTAAGGAGGATAAGCGATATAGAAAATGAATGAATGAATAAATAAATACATATTATGAATAAAAACCCAATTCTATCTGCGATTAAGTTTGATTAATTATGGGTTAACGATGGACAAAATGTGATTAATCACAATTAATCCCATTGAAGGAGGCGGGGTTGAGCGAAAACCTGGTTCAGTGGGGCAGTGTTTTTTCCCAGGTCGGGATTTGACTGCCTAGCTTGCTGCACCCCTCCTCGCCCCTCACCCTCCAAGCACTACTTTACTCATGAAGGGACACAGGCTCAGGCCTGATCACTATGTAGCTGTAGCCTTTAATGAGGGTGTCTAGGGATGAAAGGCCGAAACACCCAGAAATTCAAAGGTACACTATTGATGATGTGTCCTAAAATTTGCATCCTTCCGGTCCTTCTGAGGGAAAATTCCCACACCACTCTCAACGACCACGCCTCATGTGATTACCATCTACTGGCACAAAGGACAGTTTCTATCAAGTCCCACTTGAATTCAATCACGTTTCTCTCCTCCAAAACCCAAAATACAGCCAAAGAATGTTGCAAGTGCCATCTTATGACCAAATTTGAACTCACGCTAGGTATTAATAACAACAAGACAAGCGCCATATTGTATCGTGTACAAATTGTAACCAGACAATGAATGCAAACCGAGGCAAAATTTTGGTTTTTTGTTTTTAATTTAAAAAGTGAACCAGGTGACTTCTTGGTTGGACATTTTCTTTTAAAAATGTCAGACTTAAACAGTTATATTTGATCTACTAGATAAAATATCCATCCTATAGCAAAGCCTGTGCAATGCATGTTGCTGTTTTTGCACGCATGTGTGGCAGCACAAGACTCGCTGACACCTTTTGTAATGCTCGTGCGACACTGTCAATAATTCACATGGATCTACACCTAGCCAATAATCAACATCCTGCCATTAACACATAAAAACATCGCCCTTTGCACGAGCTTGCATTCTCGTCTTATCTGGGAAATGCGCTTGATGAGTTGCCATTTGAGAGCTGTGAGAAGACAGGAACCAGAGTTGGTAACGGTAGCGGTTGGGTTTATTTGAACGTGCATACAAGTTACACTGGAATACATCACATGATACAATTCACAGTTCCACATGTTCAAGAAGAAAAGCTTATTTAATCCTACCCCCATCTATTTGTTGCAAACTGGGACAAAGTGCAGTGTTAGTCAAATGTTATAACACAAAGGAGTGGTAATAAAGTAAAATATTGAATATACAGGTTATATAGTCATCTTTTCTTCACCATTCTTGCATCCTCCCATTTGATGCAACACTAAATTGCACAAACTGTACACACTCTTGCACAGAAGCAGCACAAATAAAGTGCAGGTGATGTCAAAGCACAGAAACTTTGCATACTTCCATGTGTGTGTGCAGCGTGTGAATTTACGTTCGGCGTTCTCCAGAAGGGCTGATTGCGTAACCCTTACAGTCAAAAGGGCTGCAGGTTTGCATGGGTGTAGGCCAGCCTCTGCCACACACACTCCACCGCGTGTAGTTTTGGACAGTTACTACTGCCGGCTCTGACATCCCCAGATGGTTTATTTCACGAGAGTTTTTTTTCCGCAAATGATACAAATGGGGAATGGACCATTTCATGACATAATTCAGCAGAGCTTGATTGGTTTTCATGTACAAAAGATGAAGAATGTGATAGTGCCCCCCTTGGTGGAAAACGTTTGGGACAGCCCTGATGTTTGGTATTTCCAAGTACAAGCAGCCAGTTGCATAGCAGCTTTCGGTTCCTGCGGATCCAAAGTTCGTTCCACTGAGCAAATTGTAGTTTGGGAAAACAAAAGGCGGGTAGACTGGTTTTACAACACGTGTTGTTGCCTCAGAGTAAATACCTGAAGATCAGCCACCGGCTGGTTGGAGGGGGGGAGGGAGGTTGTAGTAAGATAGCACAGTTTGGGAAAAGGAATTATCTAGGATGTAGGAGGGGTGAAATGAAATGAAAGCAAAGAAAATATATTCGAAAGGAAGGTAAGAGCAGGGAGGGGTGCAGCAAGCAGACATGTTATTTCCTCCCCGCTGTGTATGCCGAGACCAGATAACAATCCGGCATTTTTTTAAACAGCATGTGGCAACGTGGAGTTTGTTTTTTCTCGGAGAGGCATTGTTTTGGATAGCAGTTGCCAAACCTCTCCACACAGCCCCCGCCCGGTTGCAATAATGACACCGGCGCCCCGGCCCGCCACTTTGAAGCTCCCCAAGTGCCACTCGGTGCTCTCCGCTGGATGTCCGCCATTCACTCGCTCGCTCAAAGACACACAGACGAGTGCAGTCAGAAGTCAGCCACATTAGCGCACAATGGCGTTACGCAACGAAGGGCAGTTGCAACTCTGTGGAGGAGGGTGCAATCGTGTGGAAAGAATACAAGGATTCTGAACTCTTTTTTTTTTCTTTACCTCCTCACCTAACCTGAGACTCAGAGCATGCTCACCTGCACCACACTGCCCCCTACTGCAGCAAAGACACTAGAAATAACACACGAACGTGGCAAAAGACCAAGTTGTGCTAGGGATAGTAAGAAAATGTGTTCATATTTTTATGCTTTTTCACACTTTGTAAACCGCATATAATTTGCATAAAGCATCCAGATTAACGTCAGATTAATCTAAAAACTAAGTGAAATGTTTTTTTAGCCTTCTTTATTCATACTTTTCCTACTTTTTACTACTATAAGTAGAGGATTTTTCTTTCTCCCATTTCCTTTATTTGCTTGGTCAATAATGGAAGAATCTGATTAGAAAAATTCTTGCAAGAGGTGGCTTTCTGTAAAGGAGTACAATGGAGTTCCAATGAGCAACACGTTTGGGCTTCGGCAGATGTGCGCGCTCTGCCATTCTATCTATGCATACAGCACGGGCCAAATGTCTGCAGAAAACAGCGGCAAAAAGAAAAAAGCAGCCATTGGGCAGCCCGTCTGTCCACACGGGAGTGTAACCCGACACTGTTACGTAATGGCGCACTTGGGAGAAATTATACTTCTGAGGAATGAGTGATCCTCAGCGTGTTCAGCTTATCAGCGAGAGAGTACTCAGGATGTTTGGCAGGGTCTTTCCTACTTTTAAGGGAAGTTGGATGTTTTATCCATTTCAGTCTGTGAGTCAACTGCTATGGAGTGTTTCCATGGACGTCATTTCATGGTGGATTGGCGCAGGCATCCGTAACTAAGTAGCGACATGTAGCTTCTCCTCGCCCACTAGAATATTTTAATTATACAGTAAACCACTGCTTGATAAGACAGGGGTGAAGGGTCGTCTGGTCTATATGCAAAGTGCTGACCCATAGAAACTATGTGTGGGATGACATTATACCAAGTTTAGGGAGGTGGGCAGTTGAAGGTTTTTAGAGAGATTATTGAGATATTTTGTCATCAATAATATTACAATCTTCTTCATCTTCTTTTCCTTTGGGCTTTTCCCTTCAGGGGTCGCCACAGCCAATCAATTGCCTCCATCTAACTCTGTCTTCTGTATCCTCTTCTCTTGTGCCAATTACCTTCATGTCCTCTTTCCCATCCATCCATCCATCCATCCATTTTCCACCGCTTATCCGGGTCCGGGTCGCGGGGGCAGCAGCTTCAGTAGGGAAGTCCAGACTTCCCGGTCCCCAGCGACCTCTTCCAGCTCCATCGGGAGGACACGAAGGCGTTCCCAGGCCAGCTGTGAGACATAGTCCCTCCAGCGTGTCCTAGGTCTTCCCGGGGGCCTTCT
>QODF01000304.1:185449-219891 GCA_024372805.1 Oostethus manadensis
AGGGGTCGCCACAGCGAATCAATTGCCTCCATCTAACTCTGTCTTCTGTATCCTCTTCTCTTGCGCCAACTACCTTCATGTCCTCTTTCACTACATCCATAAACCTCCTCTTTGGTCTTCCTCTAGGCCTCCTGCCTGGCAATTCAAAACTCAGCATCCTTCTACCAACATATTCACTATCTCTCCTCTGGACATGTCCCAACCATCTCAGTCTGGCCTCTCTGACTTTATCTCCAAAACCTCTAACATGTGCTGTCCCTCTGATGTGCTCATTCCTGATCCTGTCCATCCTGGTCACACCCAAAGAGAACCTCAGCATCTTCATCTCTGCTACCTCCAGCTCTGCCTCCTGTCTTTTCCTCAGCGGCACTGTCTCTAAACCAAACAACATGGCTGGTCTCACCACAGTTTTGTACACCTTTCCTTTCATTTTAGCTGAAACTCTTCTATCACACATCACACCCAACTTTATAATAATGTTACAATAAAGTCAAAATATATTGGCAGGAGCATCACACTTTTCCTATGTGCCATTAAAGGTACCCTTCCTGATCAACTTCCTGTTAAACGGGAAGGACATTTATGGCAAGAGCTCTGCTTTTGCTACCAGAGCTTTAAACTTTTTTTGGAGTTTTCCTGGCCACACATCGTAACCACAAACCCGGAAGTGTCTGCTGATAATGTTCGCCTTCAACTCGGACTGGTGAGAGGCACAAACTTCTTGACCATACGTCGTGAGATTGCCATCTCTGGTTTCAAGTCAAACTGGTGAGGGGTATGAGCTCGCCGAAACAAACAAAATTGTAACATCAACGGCCGTTGTAAGGCACAGTAATGGGCTAACTGTTGCCTGCAACAGCAACAATGCCAAGGAAAGAACAATGAGACGCTGGGTCGAGCAGCTTGGGTTGAGTAGGGATGTTCCTGTTCACATTTTTTGCCATCCGATCCGATGAGATTTTTTCATAATGTTCCGATCCATGTGTTAAATTGAATATGGTTATCTAATAGTTCTACAAAGCATTAAAAATAATCCAACCAAAGCATTCTGATTTTACTATTTTAATTACACAGTTTGACTAACAATACCCCTCCGTGAATCACCACCTTACCGCGGTGGAGGGGTTTGAGTGCCCGAGTGATCGTAGGAGGGAGGGAATGCTGAGGGAGTCCAGCTTGGTGACCTTAGGATCTCGTCTCTGCTATTTGCAGACAATGTGGTCCTTATGGCCTCATCAGGCTGTGACCTTCAGCGTTTACTGGAGCGGTTTGCAGCTGAGTGTGAAGCTTCTGGGATGAGACTCAGCACCTCCAAATCCGAGGCCATGGTTCTCAGTCGGAAACGGGTGGACTGTACCCTCCGGGTTGGGAGTGAGGTCTTGCCTCAGGTGGAGGAGTTCAAGTATCTCGGGTTCTTGTTCACGAGTGAGGGAAGGTTGGAGCGTGAGATCGACAGACGGATCGGTGCAGCATCTGCAGTAATGCGGTCGCTGTACCGGACCGTCGTGGTGAAGAGAGAGCTGAGCCGGAAGGCAAAGCTCTCTGTTTACCGATCGATCTACGTTCCCACCCTCACCTATGGTCATGAGTTATGGGTCATGACCGAAAGAATGAGATCGCGGATACAAGCGGCGGAAATGAGTTTCCTTCGTAGGGTGGCTGGACTCACCCTAAGAGATAGGGTGAGGAGCTCGGCCATCCGGGAGGAGCTCAGAGTAGAGCCGCTGCTCCTTCACATCGAGAGGAGCCAGTTGAGGTGGCTCGGGCATCTAGTCCGGATGCCTCCCGGGCGCCTCCCTGGTGAGGTGTTTCGGGCATGCCCNTTACCCCTATCCTCATTAGGGCTATGCTGGAGCCTATCCCAGCTGACTTCGGGCGGGAGGCGGGTTACACCCTGGACTGGTCGCCAGCCAATCGCAGGGCACATATAGACAAACAAACATTCACACTCTAATGGACAATTTAGAGCGACCAATGAAGCTAACATGCATGTTTTTGGAATGTGGGAGGAAACCGGAGTACCCGGAGAAAACCCACACACGCACGGGGAGAACATGCAAACAAACAGAGATTCGAACCATGAACCCCCTGACTGTGAGGCCAACATGCTACCCACTCTTCCACCGTGCGTGGAGAAACATTTGAATTACGAAGTAGTGAAAAACAAACATGTAATTTGCTATTGATAACATTTTAGAATGCAGAACCATTGAAAATGTAAAGGAAAAAAAGCAAAATTGAATAAGTTGTAGAAATAAAACACATATGAAATGTTGGTCGACTGGACCAAAGCAGCCAAAAAAAAATCTGTTATGCCAACAATTTAGCTCATCTCTGTGTTTTAATAAATGGGTTTGTGGTGTCGGCTCGTCCAAAATATCTGACTTTAGCACCCGATTCCGGTGTCACAATGGATTGATGTTACCACTGGTGAGAGGAGCCTGCAAAAGTGAGCGAATGATTAAACAATCAGGAATTTCCCTTCGATTTAACAACTATTGCTACCTTCCTTCCTCCCTGGCTTGCCTCCGGATGGGGCCTTGTCCTTGCGGAGACACGTCCTTATCAGCGCTCTTGTCGTGTTTGCGAACAAACAGCACATTCCTGAGGGCAAGATGGCCAGCACATCCCTGCAAGGCCAGGAGGAGAAGGGAGGGAGGCTGGACGGTAAAAGGGTATTAAAAAACGGCGTTGCACACAAGTTGTGGGTGGGAAGATACGCAAAGGGGGGAGTAAATCACGGGGTGTCTGGAAGATAGACGACCCTGGGAAGAAGGAGAAGTGGCGGAATGTAACAGTAAAATGTAATCGGCGGCTTCGCGGCAGCCGAGGGGAGCGCAAACGGGAAGGAGATAAGAGCCGGCGAGCGGGGATGGGAGTGCATGATTAGCACTTGGAACACATGGCTTCAGTCGTGGCCTAAACAGGCTTAGTGCGAGGAAAACAAAGGGAAAGAGTCTTGCAACTTCTGCATTTTCCTGCACTGCGCTGTCATTGGTCTTTAGCTGACACGCCCAAAGTCAAAAGGTCAAAGTTAGAAGTGACAGCATGACATCCAAGAGGAGCACACAGGGAGGTGTTTGCATGGAAAGGGAGGCAGTGCCGCCCCGCATTCTTTGTCATGTGAATTTCATGTTCAGTGCAGAATAGCGATTTAACTGGAACCAGTTTCATAATCCTTACTGTGTAGATGTGCGGATATTTCGGAAATGTGACTGGATTCTGGTTCCTGTTCCTTTCATTCATTTTCTATGCCGCTTATCCTCATTAGGGTCGCGGGGATGCTGGAGCCTATCCCAGCTGGCTTTGGGCGGGAGGCGGGGTACACCCTGGACTGGTCGCCAGTCGATCAGAAGGTCAGACAAACAAACATTCACACCACTGGACACTTTAGAGTCGTCTATTAACCTATCATGCGTGTTTTTGGAATGGGAAACCCCCACACACACAATGGGAGAACATGCAAACTCCACAGAGAGATGCCCAACGGAGAGTCGAACCCTGATCTCCTGACTGTGTGGCCAATGTGCTAACCACTCGACCACCGTTCCCATTTCTAAATATATTTGATACAGAGCCAGGACTTTATTGTAAAATTGTACACAAAGGTTATGATCCCAGTGCAGGGGAGGATTCCCGTTTCTGATTTCTGGTTTGGCCAGCAACATTATTCTTTTTTTTATTAATGTGTGATTAATTCATTTATTAATTAGCGTGCCAACGCTAGTGCTATTATTTTTTGATTAGAGATCTTGTGACACCCCTAGTGTATGAACATGAACATGCATACATCGGCTGCCATCTTTGGACAGCTTTTTCCGCACACAAATGGACACATTCAAACTTTTTTGTTTTTTGCAAAACAAATACCAAAAATGAAGTGTAGTATACAACGGAACCTTAAAAAAATCTTCCCAAAAGTTATACAGTCTATTCAGCAACATTTTCTGGAAAAATCCTCCTATACATTCAACATACAGTATGGTAGAGCCCCAATTTCTGTTACATTCCACACCTACCAGTGAATAGAAATAATAGCCCGCTCTCTTTGCCCCAAACCCTCTCGCCCATTCTCCAGTTTTGCATAAACATTTGCAAGAAAAGTGACAGAAATTATTATATTAGTTTCAGTTCTAGAACCCATCCATTTTCCATTCCGCTTATCCTCATTCGGGTCGCAGGTATGCAGGAGCGGGGTACACCCTGGACATACAAACATTCACACTCACATTCACACTCTAATGGACAATTTAGAGCGGCCAATGAAGCTAACATGCATGTTTTTGGAATGTGGGAGGAAAGCGGAGTACCCGGAGAAAACCCACACACGCACGGGGAGAACATGCAAACTCCACACAGAGATGCCCAACGCATATTCGAACCCAGATCTCCTGACTGTGAGGCCAACATGCTGCCCACTCATCCACCGTGCGGTCAGTTCCAGAACCATCTTTTTTTAATTGCCATTGTTCACTAAAGATGGAAGCTTACAAGGTAAATGCTAAATCAACAATCCCGTTTTAGGTCCTAAATATGCCCCACACACTTAATAGTCAATCGCAGCACACAACTATGGTGCATTCAAGGACCGCCAAACAAAGTGCGAAATCTGACCACTTAACGAAAATACATTATCAGTGAAGCGTAGTCATAAATATGTAAAAATAATGTGTTTTTTTTAAACTGTGGAACATTTTACCTGTATTATTATAACACTGACAGTAATCAAAGTCACCAGCAATTACAGTATGTAATGCTATCATTCCACATGTCCATTGTTATCTCTGCATTTCATTGAGCTATACCAGCATCTATTTTGGTTAATGGGGAATAAAGAAGAGATACAGGGCCAGGGGGCTGAACTCAAAAGTCAGCGCGTGACCCCCTGACATGCCAACATGCCGCTGGCAGACAGACAGACAAACTCCTCTTGCAGCAGACGTGAGGTGCGGAATAGCGGGAGACTGCAGGTTTGTGCTTTTGCATTTTCATACACATATGCTGCTGCCAGTATACAAATACAATATTTCTGACTCGCACCCTCTCTCCATATTCTCTGCATTGTGCGGCGGTGACAAAGGCCACGGTGCGAGAACTTGCAAATATGAAGAGTGCCCTGCTTTCTCAACCATTTGGAATCCATTAAAGTCATACGCAGCCGCAGTGACGTGGTGTGGAAGCGGGGGCGAGTGGAAAGACAGGCGAGGAAAGAAATCAAAAGGAGTGGAAAGATGTTGGAGGTTGTAATGCTTTCCAGACGTGCGTACGCTCCTTCAGGATGTGTGAGCTTGTCCACCAACGGGGGGGAAAGGTACACACAGAGGACTTCCTGGCTGAAGGGATAGCCTCATTTGAGAGGGACTTCCCCGAAGCGTCGCCTGCTCCGTATGCATGTCTCATTTAGTGCGAAGTACAGTAACCACTTGATTGTATGGTACGACTGAGTCAGTCCCCTTAAATAGACTCTCGGTTCAAAAGGCGGGAGGCTAGGAAAAGCGAGGCAAACCAGATAATAAGAATGGGTTACTATTTCTAAAACTGTATTATATAATATGCAGTATGGTGCACTCTTACTACTACTTACTGAACGGTTACAGAACATCAGTGGGATTTCCCACAAAAGTACGCTAAATAGTAAAACAATGACAGTTTTTTGTTTGTTTACTTGATCGTTCGTGCTAAATTAAGCCAGGGATGTCCATTTACGGTTCTCAGCTTTTTACGTTGGTCCTTGGCAAATTAATTCCAATTATTTCTTATTGAAATTGTTATGATAAAACCCATAAAAGGGCCGCACGGTGGATGAGTGGTTAGCACATTGGCCACACAGTCAGGAGATCTGGAAGACCAGGGTTCGAATCTCCGTTGGGCATCTCTGTGTGGAGTTTGCATGTTCTCCCCGTGCTTGCGTGGGTTTTCTCCGGGTACTCCGCTTTCCTCCCACATTCCAAAAACATGCATGTTAGCTTCATTGGCCGCTCTAAATTGTCCATTAGAGTGTGAATGTTTGTTTGTCTATATGTGCCCTGCGATTGGCTGGCGACCAGGCCAGGGTGTACCCCGCCTCTCGCCCAAAGTCTGCTGGGATAGGCTCCAGCATCCCCGTGACCCTAATGAGGATAAGCGGCATAGAAAATGAATGCATGAAAAAGCGTACTTATGTTTTATTTAAAAAAATATCTACATAATTACGGTATCGCTTATACAGTAGTATGCAAACGTTTGGGCACCCCTGATAAGAGTTGTTTGGATCAGCAACTTCAGAAGAAGTTGAGAAGTGAAATGAAGTTTTTAGGAGTTACAGCAAGCATGCAATAATTATTTAAACAAAATTAGGCAGGTGCATAAATTTGGGCACCCCAACGCAAAAATGACATCAATATTTAGTACAGTGCATCCTCCTTTTGCAGAAATAACAGCCTAAAACACTTCCAGTGATGGTCTGGACTCTGGCTGACAGTTCCTTTGACCAATCCCAAACCCAAACCATGATGTTGAACAATCTTTGTTTTCAGGTCATTTGGCAGTTGTTGTGAGGCTCACGTGTTGCAAAGACGAGAACAGCTCGCAATTGGCCACCTTAAATACCCTTTCTCATGACTGGCATGGCCTTTGTATGTAGGTCAAGGGTCAAAGAGCATGCGGAACAAACTCTGTGTTCCAATAATTAGTGCTAAAGGTATTCAAATCAATAAAAAAAACAAAGGTGCCCAGATTAATGCCCGTGCCTGATTTTGTTTCAATAATTATTGCACGCTTTGTGCAAATCCTAAAAACTCCATTTCACTGCTCAAATATCGCCGCGTTGGTCTGCTATCTTGCATATTTGACTGACATTGCCGATCCAAACAACCAATGATTTACAAAGGAAAATCTTGACCAGGGGTGCCCACACTTTTGCATACCACTGTATATCCGGGACTTACTGTTATGGAATGTTTCTGAACTATGACTAGGCGTGGAGAAGGTGGGTGGGTTGACCAAGTCCCACCTTTCTGTGCTGTTCATGCAGGGGAAAAACTGGAAAGAGACCTCTTATAGGGGCCCCGCAAAATGGCTTTCCAGAAACGATGACTTGTCAAATGCATTCAAGGAAACGGTCTTGTATGTTTTGACAAAAGTCTTCTGTAGATTGTGTGCTGTGACCAGGAACACCTCAGTCCCCTACACACATCGACATCAACGCCTGATTCTTTCCCCAAAGTCCATCTTGGCCAACATTCCTGGAGACCAGACAGTGGTCATTTTTCCACCCTCTTCTCTCGGTGCTCATTGTGCTTGACTTTGAATTAAGTGCACCCTGGAGGACTTTCTTCACCGTCCACTCAAATAGGCCCATTGTGTCCAAAAACGTCCCTCGCAGCAGCCCGACGCCTCGGGGAGTGGAGCTGGCTGAAAAAACCTGCTACTGCGGTGCGGTCTTTGCACACACTTGTGAAATGTGGTGTGTCAACTCCAATGGTGCTTTGCCAGGAGGCTTCTCAGCAGGCCCATCGTGTGAGTCAAAATAATAGCCCACCGAAACACAGACCTTTTTTCTTTCTTCCTTCCACAAAATGAACGCTGATGTGTATCCGGTTGTCATGGCAACACGGCCCGGATTTTGCTGTCCCTGGCGGGATTCTGCTCCAGCGAGGAAGGAGGCTCTGGGAGCAATTACAGAGCGGGGGGGGGGGGGAGGAAAGGCGGCCATAATGTCTGCATGGAAGAAAGAAGCTGGCGGGGTGAAAAAGAAAGTGATTTAGACGGTGTATTCACTATTGTGCCCAAAAATACTAACTTACTTTCCACCCCATTGAGCTGTAGGTTGTGTTACGTATGTCATGCCGGGTCCCTTCCAAACTGGCCTGAATGCTCATCATCTGATGTTATCCCACACCGAGCTTCACAGGAAGACACAATGCATCCATTCAGAATCCATGCTTGCCTTGCAAGTGCAGGGACACACGTCTCCACTATGTTGCATCCCACCAAGCGATCCTGGACGTGTCAATCATCCCGCTCCACCCAGACTTTTTGCACAGCGCTGCACTTATCTAACCTCCAGTGTACGCGCGCACGCACACACACTGATGTCCTGCTAGTACCGTATGCCGGAGTACAGATAAACGATCAAAAACATGTCTGAAATAAAAACAGACGTGTGGAAGATCAGTAGAAAATGTCCAAGGCAGGGGCGGGCAAACTTTTTGACATTGGGTTAAAAAAAACTTGGCGGAGACGCCATCTGTATACGGGTGGTCATCCTACTCGCTCACGGTGCAACGCAACCAAAACAGCAAGTTAAAGCATCACATCAATCTACTAGTACGTGGGTGATAAACAACAACTAAGCGCTAGCGTAAAACTGTTTTTTACGAATGCCCGCAAAGCATGCTGGGTGGTCCAGCGGCAACAAAAATATGAGCAGTAAAACATTGGATATCGAGAGTACGGGAACGTCCCTCCTTGACCTTGTTTACTTCTCTGACGACCTCCTCAACATATTTTGCAATCGGGCAAAAAAAGGTGTGGGCAAGAAGGACAAAGTAGGAAGTGAAAAACGTACGTAAGTTTCCGCAATTTTCCGAACTGACTGACCTTCATTTCCTAAAGTAATGGCGGCCACTCATTTCTCTTTACTTAGCTGACTGGTTCTTGCCATAATATGAGTTCTAAGAGCTGTCTCAATCCAACTTCTGCACAACACAACTGATGGTCCAACACCATTTATAAGGCAAGAAATTCCACTAAGTAAACCCGACAAGGTACACATGTGAAGTGAAAACCATTTCAGGGGACTACTTTGTGAAGCTCATTACGAGAACACCAAGGGTGGCAGTGCTAACACAAAAGCAAAGGGTGGTTACCTTGAGGACTTTAAATATAAAACATATTTAGAGTTGGTGTGTCCTAACTTTTGGCCTGTACTGTACCACTTCCACACCAAAATGGATAAGTTGTTTTCACTCTACCATGTCGAACATGCCATAATGTCACGTGTCATTGCTGATGCCTGGTGACCAAAATACTACATATAACATATCTTACCATACTTTTTTCTACAAACAATGGGCAAGAGTCAACCCCAAAAATCATTCATTTTTTGTGTCAAATGATCATTTTTCTCCGTCACAGCAAGAATTAGGATAATATCCCGTAGAGGATGCTTAATGTAGGTGGGGGCCAAGGTTTCAACTGATAGTGTCTCCAGTATTTCTTTGTATGGACAAATAAAACCTTCTTATCTCCGGAAGGCACCGGGGAGGAAACAGACTCTCCCTTTCTTCTCCTTGAGATCTTTTTCTGGTAAAACCTCTTATCCGACAGCGTTGTTACTGTCATACGGCAGAATAACAGCTCCAGAGGTGCACATTTAGTTTAGCATGGGTCCCCCACCCCCCTCCAGCACTCCACCCTCAAAAGACCGGAATCTGTGCTGTCACTCCACCCAGGCATGCAACCTCTGACCGCCAGGAAGTGAGGATCTGGATCAAAATGTTGTTGTAATGAGCTTCTCACAGTCTGACATGCACATCAGTTCCTTACGGAACGCAATAATGCAGTTCTGATTGACAGGAGAGTAATAATTATCTTTGGTTTAGAATGTTCATTAGGTAGCAGAATAGCAAAAAGGAGGAGACATAAAGACGACAAATATTCTCAAATCATTGAGAACATCAGCACTTTATTATTACTTTTGAATACAAATGATGTAGCAGCCATACGCTGTCATGATGAAAAAGGGGTTCTGTCCTTGTTCTTGCACTTGGAGTTACTGAGTTGGGCTTGTTGTTTATTTACCGTAAATCGGACTCATGTTGTGTTTGAAGGCAACGTTGAAGGATGCATCATAAACTAAGAAGGATTTCTGTCTCAATAAAGGCCATTCATGTCCATCTACTGCCTTATTCTAGTTGGAACACACATTGCTGGTTGCGGAAACCCCCGCGTGCAAATAATCAACCTTGTCTGCCAAATACATCACACCGTGTTCCCAATATTTTGCTTACCTTGTTTCGCTTTTTGAGAGGGGCGGAATGATATAAACAGCTCTCGGTATGACGCATCGCAATGTCGCACGCTGCTGCAAACGGAGCTGAGGAGAGGTTTCCCTTAATCAAGAAGATTAAGTGCGTGTCCTCCCGAAGATGCATTTTCTCACGCTCAGTCAGCGATGTCACATAGTTGGAAAGTCGGCCGGATGACACCTTTGCGGTCACACGATAGAAACGGGACACCGAAGCGGTGACCGAAGGCTTTCAGCCGGACTATCAATGCTTGTTTCACTCAAACCCTCTATTGCGGCTTGTCCTCCTACTGAATGAGGTGTGGTCAGTAGCCAAGACCTCGGTCAGGAGATGACCTTGGGTCAAATAGCGGACAATCCCTTCGCCCGGCCGGCACCGCGAAGGAACCTTTACAGTGCTCGCCTGCTGTTGGGCTGTCAGGGCTCTGCTCTGATTTAACACTTTCCGTGGGTGTTCTGGCCTCTGAGGCCACTACAGAGAAAGGGTTGGACCCCCTAGAACAAGATGTCTACAGTCTCGCTGAGCCAAGAAGCTAATCTCTACAGTATTTGCCAGAAGAAAGGACTGACTACAGAGCGGTGCTGCAGATGACGAGGTCTCGGCAGCGGATCATCTCAGCGCTGACGACAAGGATGTTTTCACGCACACAGTAGAAATAGCACACTCAATCGGAGCGTGGAGGCCTTTTTACACCAGAGCACATACCTAGAAGGAGAGCGCTACATTCGGACTTCAGGTGCGACTGACTTGTGACTTCCTGACTCAGCGTCTAACATGACAGAGCAGAAACAGGAGGCTGGGCGTGGCCGATCCCACGCCAAGCACCACGAGTGCTCGCGAAAGCCTCTCACTTGAACATGCGGTTGCATCCCAACATGCATTCTGCACTGTGGGTAACTTTTATTGATTTTTTCTTTTTACTTGGAACATGACTGTCCCATTTTAAGACATTTACAATGGTTTGACTTTATGACCCCACAGGAGTTTTTGTATTACTCTATATTAATTATTCAATTCAATGTATTATTTGTTATATTTGTAATTTTAAATATCCATTTAATAAGGAATATACATTTATAAATACAGGATACAGTGTTCGCCCTTTCCTGATTTCTTATTTTTTTGCATGTTTGTCACATTCGATTGTCAACCAAATTAAAATATTAGTCAACACAGCGACAACGCAACTCAAGACATTTAAAAAAAATAAACTTTTGATTATTAAGGGAAAATTCTAAACTTGGCCGCACGGTGGATGAGTGGTTAGCACATTGGCCGCACAGTCAGGAGATCTGGACGACCAGGGTTCAAATCTCCGTTGGGCATCTCTGTGTGGAGTTTGCATGTTCTCCCCGTGCGTGTGTGGGTTTTCTCCGGGTGCTCCGCTTTCCTCCCACATTCCAAAAACATGCATGTTAGGTTAATCGGCGACTCTAAATTGTCCATGAGTGTGAGTGTTTGTATGTCTTTGTTTGTCTATATGTGCCCTGCGATTGAATGGCGACCAGTCCAGGGTGTACCCCGCCTCTCGCCCAAAGTCTGCTGGGGTAGGCTCCAGCATCCCCGCGACCTTAATGAGGATAAGCGGTATAGAAAATGAATGAATGAATGAAAATCTAAACTTGTCCACTCCTCTTTGCAGAATTGTTGTAATTCAGCCACACTGGAGGGTTTTCCAGCATAAAGGTTATGGTCATTTAAGGTCATGCCACAGCATCTCAATAGGAGTCAGCTCAGGACTGAGGCCAGTCCAAAGTCTTCATTTTATTTTTCTTCAGCCATTCAGAGGTGGACTTGCTGATGTGCTTTGGATCATTGTCCTGCTGCGGAACCCAAGTTCATTTCCGCTTGAGCTTGAGGTTTTTTGGTAGACAGGAGAATTCATGGAAGCAGTAAAACCCCCCCAGACCATTACACTAGCACCACCATATTTTACAGTTGGTATGATGTTCTTTTTCTCAAATGCACCATAACTTTTAGGCCAGATATAATGAGACATACACCTGCCAAAACTTTTGACTTCTGTCTTTTCAGACCACGGAGTATTTTGCCAAAGATCTTGTGGATCATCAAAATGTTTTGTCACATACATTAGACAAGCCTTAATGCTCTTTTTGTTCAGCAGTGGTTTGGGAACTTGTTTTAGCCCAGTATCTTTCTTGTGATGAAGTCATGAACACTGACATTAACTGAGGCAAATGAAGCCCTTAGTTGGATGTTTTTGTGGGGCCTTTTGTGACCTCTTGCATGAGTCATCATTGCGCTCTCAGGGTAATTTTGGTAGGCCGACTACTCCTTTTTTCACCGTTTCATGTTCTTGCCATTTGTGGATAATGGCTCTCATTGTGGTTTGCTGATGTCTCAAAGGTATAGAAATAGCTTTTTAACCTTTTGCAGACTGATAGATCTCAATTTATCTCCGGTATGTAGGTTTAGATTTTTGTATTTCTTATAATAATAATATAATAATAATAATATAATATAAATAATAATAATAATAATAATAATAATAATAAATAATATAATAATAAAAATGTTTTCATTTAAAAACTGCATTTTGTGTTCAGTTGTGTTGTCAGGGACTAATATCTAAATTTGTTTGATGATCTGAAACATTTAAAAGTGACAAATATGAATGTGTATTATGTATTACTGTATAATGTATTACTTAATGATATGAATGATATGATTCTCCCACCAATGTAAACATGACTAAATTAGCTAGCACCACCTGATATGGCAATGTCCAGAATTTATAAAAACAATAATAAAACATAATAAATGTTTACTTCTTTGTACCGTTTCACATATTCTACTTTAATCCTTAATTTGCAGACAGGAACCACCCGACCCCGACCCATTCCATGGTGTAAAGGGATTAGTGTGTTGCTGGGAACCATTCATTGAGTGAAGATGATTATCTGGCTAATAACAGACCAAATTCTTGACACTGGGCCAGAACCAGAACCTTTGAGTCACTGTAAGTCTTTTCTGGCCGTGCAGCCTGACAAAACTTGTGACAATGCACAGAACCAAGTAAGCACACATTCAACGTGGTTCATGTTTCTCAAAAGTCGTGAGGTGTGTTTTAAAGCATCTCCAGACAAACTAGAAATGCATTAGATAGCTATCTAGACAGATAGATACTGTAGATGTATCAGTCGTCAGCATCGTGGTCTGGGGCTGCATGAGTGCTGCGGAAAACTTAAACTTAAAGTAAGGGTGATGAAGTGATCAAGCAAAGCCCTTTTTACTGTAGCAGGAATGATCTACATTTACAACTTCTAGTATCCATTCTATGAAATTCTATGAATCTCTTGGCTGCACTGCTTCCAGTACACGTGTGTGTATGTTGGATGGTTTTGTCCAATCAGATTTCAGCTACTATGACATAATAGATTACAGTTGTCCTTCGCTACTTCACACTTCCAATAACGCATTTTTTCAAAAAATAATAAACGCTGTTTTATAGCATCTTTCTTAGGGTGGATTCATTAACATGGACCTTAACTTAGGAAAGTGAGGCCTGCAGTTCTTTGGATGTTGTTGTGGGGTCTTTTGTGACCTCTTGGATGAGTAATCGTTGCGCTCTTGGGGTAATATTGGTTGGCCGGCCACTCTTGGCAAGGTTCACCACTGTATCGTGTTTTCTCCATTTGTGGATAACGGCTCTCTCTGTGGTTTGCTGGAGTCCCAAAGCTTCAGAAATGGCATTATAACCCTTTCCAGACTGACAGATCTCAATGAATCTCAGTTGTGTTTTAACAGGCAGGGCAATCACTTTTTTCACACCGCACCATGTTGGTTTGGAATTTTTCTCTCTCTTTATAACAAAAAGTGCATTAAAAATGGGCATTTTGTGTTCAGTTGTGTTGACTTTGACTAATATTTAAATTTGTTTGTTGATCTGAAACATTTAAGTATGACAAACATGCAAAAAAAAAGGCCATAAACAGGTTTTATATGCTCCGAGTATGAAAATATTTGATTCATAAATAAGGAACCCTACTTCTCAGAAATCGGGTCTGGAACCAATCAACCGCGATAAACTGGGAATTTCTGTAATAGCAATCATCCCCAATTCTGTAATGCCACAGCATGTTGTATTGTGTTTTCGTACATTATTGGTAGCATGGTATAATTATGATGTGATTGTGATGGCACTAGGAGAGGCGGCTTGGGTTGCATAAGTCCCCACCGAAGACGTACGAAATGCACCGCCTGCCTTGTGCTCACTTTGGGCGAGATACCGAGACAGACAGAAAGCTGGAAGGGCACAATGCACAGCAAAACCTCATAGAAATTCCTGAACGGACTACAGCTTCTTATCAGCACCTTCTGTTGGTAGAGATGTGATAAAATCGCATGCTGGCAGCACAGAAGCGATGCCAGTTGCACAATTGTATGCAGCATGCCAAGTTCAACATAAGAACCTGCCTTCAGGTTGCAGAGAGCATCCAAATGTCATCTATCACCTTATAAGACTAGCTGTGTCCTCAACGTCCACCTGTCTGCCGTACGCTGTTGTCGGTTTACTCTGGAACATCAAGGCACCATCAGTCTCAGTAATCTCCATCTTTTATCTTAAACGTAGTGTGGGTTTGAAACCGGATACCCTCGTCTGATGTGGCTTTGCCTATGTACTGTATTCTCTGTCAGGCGTGGCACATCTTTGGAAAAAAGACAAAACACAGGATGATGTTTGCCCCTGCCAGACCAACCACAACAGTCTAACAAGAAATGAGTCATCCTTGCTCAGGGTTTTGTCTGCATTTGGCCATCTTTCAGGAAATACACATAGACATTTGATTATTATCTTTGTGTCTCTGGTGCTGTTCTGCTGCATGTGCGTATACCAAGCTTTGGCCTGTCCTCAGCCAGTGCTCACACCGAATCCCCTGTGTTTGCCGTTTTACGGCGCAGTTGTTTATTTGCCATTGCTCTTCAATATCCTGCAGTGTGCGCCTTCATGGAAAACAACTGCAAAAACATTTGAACCTGGGTCCGGTCCGACGGACAGCAATTGCTCAGCTATTAGGTTGCAAAAATACTAAGTAGCTGCTGAGTTCCACGGAAGATGTAATTGCTTCATGTTTTGGTCGTGATGACGCGCAATATTCAGATTTTGATCTTTTTTTCCCATGTATAAGTAAAAAAAAAATTTTATCATTGTTGGGACTATATCTTGTACCGTAGCTTTATTGGTCCAGTAAAAGGAATGTGCGTCCTTCTGTTAAAAAGCTATAGGGGGGCTGTCAGGAATGTTTTTACCCATGCTCAGAAGTCATTGTCTGATGTACCTACTAAGCAGACTGTGCAATTGTTTCTTTGTTTGACCATATCCTCCATGGAAGTACGATCGGGGCCGACATCCTGCTAGGATAGAATAACACATAAAATGTTTTAGGGGCACGTGCTTTGAGGATATGTGCGTTTACGTGCATGCTATCATCTATTCCAAACAATTTTGAGCAGAACCCATAAGATGAACGTATGCGTTATTCAGTGGCGATTGCTCAAAGACCGCAAAGAGGCTCATCTTCCCCTAAAACGTCTCGTGAAACGGACGCCAGTCGGACGCTGGGCGTCGATGGACTTTGTAGACTGGGTTGTTCCACTGCTCGAAAGTGGACGGTCATTGTATAAATGCTGGGTTTTGTCCCGCCTATCGGACGCTCGGCGTGACTGGGAGTCCATGGGCTTCTGCATGATAAATGGATGATTTGTCTGAGGCGGAATCCCATTTTGATTGACAGTACAATAAGCGAATCGCCAGTCGTGAAGTACAAACCTCCACCCAAGTGTAAGAAATGCCAGCGCAGCCGCGCAAGTGTGCATTGGTAAACCTCTTCCCCTCTGCATTAAGAGCTGCGCTGAGCACTCAGGCGCGCGCTCATCTCCCTTTCCGAAGGTCCAGCGTTCGAGTCCCGTTGCGGGCAGGGTAAAGCAGGCGGGGTACGCGAGCATTTTCCAAGGTGTTCATTATGTTGGCCTGAACTGATCTGAAAAATTTAGCCATCCCCCCCGACTTTGTCTTTGTTAAAAACGACAAATAAAATTCTAATGTAGGCCGAAAAAAATGAGCTTCCCCTCCTTGTTGCAACCGTGTGGAGGTTTTGGACCACATTTAATGCAGAACGTTTTTGGCTGTAATTTTGTTATACAATATAATTTATTGTATTATGTTTTATATTTTGTTTGCGAGTAGAAGGAGCTGCATTTTGGGTTCACACAATACCAGTAGGGGTTATTTGTTTTAGTGTGACAGGGTATTAATTGGACTATACGCAGCAAAAGAGGTTTCTTTCCGACGTCAAGATTGTATATACGCAACACTTATCATGATAACGCCACATTTTCAACACGTGATTAATGTCGTAGCTATCAAAGCTGCTTAATTATGATCACCATCCGTTTTCGTCCGCTTGTCTGGGTCGGGGGGGCAGTAGCCTCAGTCGGTCGGGAAAGCCAGACTTCCCGGTCTGCAGCTACCTCTTCTAACTCCACCGGGAGGAAACAGAGGCATTCCCAGGCCAGCTGTGAGACTGAATTCCTCCAGCGTGTCTTGTGTTTAGGCCTCCTCCGGGCTGTACATGCCCAGATCCTCACCAGGGACACATCCGGACTAGATACCCGAGGCACCTCAACTGGCTCCTCTCGATGTGAAGGAGCAGCGGCTCTACTCTGAGCTCCCCCCGGATGACCAAGCTCCTCACCCATCCTGGCTGCCTGTATCCACGACCTCGTTCTTTCAATCACGACCCGGAGCTCGTAGGTGCAAAGTTCAGAAGGGTGGACGTGACCATTTGAGATGCACTTCTGCATTTCCTGACATGACCGCAACTGAACTCTCCTTTTCAGGGTGAGCGGGCGGGACGTGAACTTACCCGGCTGACTAAATAAGATCGAGAAACAACTTGAGTAATGATAATGATGAAGGGATTGTTTCTCAATGCTGGAACTGGGAGGAATGCATATGTCACTGGGTGTCAAAGGGACACAACACAAAATAGTGTTTTTTATTATTCATTCCCATTGCAAATTGTTTTTTTTTTTTTTTTGCCAACACCCAATATGCCGATATTGTCCGACTGTCAATTTCCAATTCCAATATGTGCAACATCACACATCTCCATGGCATTAATGAAGCTAATGGCAAAGCGTGGCTCCAGGAACTGCACAAGTATGGATAACCATGCATCTTGCATGATAGAAGAGGGCTGGTTGCACAGCGCAGTACAGTCCGTGATTTTCCGATCAATGGCTTTCGCCCTGACATAAAGTTGGTCAGGTACAGAGCGAGCAAACGTGTTCACCCACGGTTGCTTCAGACGTGGTTTGATGAGGTCATCCTTTGTGCATTTGCAGAAAATACGGGAGCCCGTAGGCGTATATAATTTTTCCATCCATCAATCCATTTTCTACGCCGCTAATCCTTATTAGGGTCGCGGGTATGCTGGAGCCTATCCCAGCTGAGCTTGGCGGGGTACACCCTGGACTGGTCGCCAGCCAATCACAGGGCAGACATACAAACACTCTAATGGACAATTTAGAGCGGCCAATAAAGCTAACATGCATGTTTCTGGAATGTGGGAGGAAACCTGAGTACCCGGAGAAAACCCGCGCACGCACGGGAGAACATGCAAACTCCACACAGAGATGCCCGACGGAGATTCGAACCCTGATCTCCTGACTGTGAGGCCAACATGCTACCCACTCGTCCACCGTGCGGCCTATATAATTTTTGTGTTGCTTTATTGCAAAATACTGCAAGTTTGCACATTTTAAAACATAACACAATCAAAGAAAACTATACATTTCCAATGAGTATATCTGAGTACAACTGTATATTGCAGGAACGGCACCATAGTATACAAGTATATAGTGTAAATGTATACCTGCCTTACATGTGCATAATGGTAATATTAATGGTTTAGTTTATTTCGAACATGCTTAATAAAGTTCAGTTGAAACAAGTTGAATAATTATATAATGTAAATAATGTAATCTAACTCACCAAAACTTTATTACGTGTATTTTATTCATGCAAACCATTGAAGAAAACTAATAAAAGTGCAGCTTCTCTGCATTGACCAACTTAGGACAAGCTCTAAAAGGACAAAGGCACGCTCCAGTATGAGCAGCGCTGCGGTTTAGGCCGGTGGAAAAGGAGGTGGTAACTCAGGGTAAGGGGGAGTGGTCTGAGGGGCGGACCTGGAGGGCCGAAAAGGTTTATATAGTTTAGTGGCTTTCCCTCATTCTGCCTTGTGTCTGTGACTTCCCATTTCAGCCAGCCCAGCCCGTGCCTCTCTCTTTCTCTCTCTCTCTCTCTAAGAATCTCTTCGGCAAAGATGCAAACCTCCCAGCAGCAGTCGACCTTCTCAATGCGTACCTCTACCTCCGGCAGAGGTCCCATCATTTGCCCTCCGAGCACTGTCTATAAAGCCCCCACCATCCACGGAGGGGCCGGCAGGTCCCGCGTCAGCATCTCATCCAGCATGCGCAGTGGGCTGGGATCCGGAATGGGAATGGGCCAAGGGGCTGGTGGCTTCTCCAGCAGCGTCCAGGTGAGCAGCAGCGGAGGCAACACCAACATCATGGGCAATGAGAAGTTCGCCATGCAGAACCTCAACGACCGCTTGGCCAACTACCTGGACACGGTCAGGAGCCTGGAGCAGGCCAACCAAAAGTTGGAGATTAAGATCAAGGAGGCCCTGGCCAAGAGCGGACCCGACTTCAGAGACTACAGCAAGTACCAGGCCATCCTGGATGACTTGAGAAAGAAGGTGAGTGGACTTCATGTGGGAGGAAGGCTGAATTTGGTCATAGGTCAAATGAATGAATGAAAGCCAGAATCATTATATATGACTTGAGGATGCAAGGGTTAATAATCAGCAAGGAATACCTAACAGAGAGCGTAGACTGGTTTTCTGTGGGTCCATGCCCACCCCCCCTCCATCCCTGTTTCCATGTGGGGCCGTGAACTGGGGGGCTGGACCGGAAACAGTAAGGAGGTGGAATGTCAGTTGGTGAAGCGTCAAATAGGCAGGAAAACAGTAAACAAAACAAAAAGAAGGCCAACGACTGGACCCTTTTTCCTCACTATTATGCATTTAGTCATATTGTATAAAGAAACTGCACTTCTTATGGTTGTAAAATTTGAAAAAGAACAAAATCTAATCATATTTACAAATAACATTCATTTACTAATAACATTCATAAATTTAAAAATAGTTAGATTTTTAAAACAATTTTAAATAATAAAAAATAATAAAAAAAACAAATAAATAGTAAAAAATTAAAACAAAAAAGATATGTTGGAAAAAAAATACAAACCCACAGTCAAAATGTGTCTCGTATTTCAATTATGTAAGTTAAACTCTTTAACTTAGAAAATTGTTTAATATTATAATATTAAACAATATATATGTAAATAATAATGTAATACAAAATATTAGAATATTTTATTTCATTTTGCGTACTGTGTTTTTTTCTCCCCAAAGATAATAATAAATACCTGGAAATTATAAATATATATAAACAATTCATTGCTACTGTGAGCAACAGCTTGTGTAAAAAAGAAACAAGAATAATAATACTAACTTGCATTTCTATGGCGCCTTCATGCATGTATGTATCTTTGGTTATACACGAAGAATTTGTATTTAACGTTGCACGCTTTGGTGAACAGGTGGTATTTGAGAGGCTTTTGCATTTTTCCTTTTTTTTTTTAATTTTAAAATGCTGTATATAGACCAGTGAGCTACGTCGGAGAAAGAAATGCAGTATTACATTTAATAAATACAATGACAAAGCCCCGAGTAACCAGATGGGGTCCGTTTTTCTGTTGGTGGGATGGAAACAGTCAAACGGCTTCTTCCACCCCCATCAGAGAAAACACCGGCTCTTTCGTCAGCCACAAACAGACAACCCACGAAAAGTCAAACACCGCCCATGCAAACATGGCCGAGCAGACACGCACACACTGCCGTGACCTCCATCGCCACCATGCAAATCCCATGGCCCCATCCTGTTGGCTAAACATCCTGTTTGTCAGCAGACTTGAGCAGTTGACTTTGTGGCAGCCTCCCATTGGCTGGCCCTCCTTTATCTACTGTATACTTCCCAAAAGTAAACAGTGCCGACCCTATGCCAGCTAAATGTCAACATACTGTTAGTGTCACTAACTTTTGCACTAAGACTTTGGGTTTTTTACCCCCAGACTTGAGTAAATTGTACAAAAAAGTTAGAAGATTACAAGCAAAACCCTGCAGGGACACGCTAAACGTTCATATTTCGCCATAATAACACTATCATGTGCGGTGTAAGTACGTGCGTTACTTTTTTAGTTACATTCATTTATTTGTACATATTGTTTGCATACCATAAACCATTTTTTTTACAAATCACCCAACCAAAACAAATTCACGGATTATTTGCACAAAAAGTCTCTTTGTTCTGAAAATGATCATTACACGTCTTGAAAATGGTCAATGGACAACCACCATTTTTTGCACATTGATAAGCCTATCAAGCTAAACGTAAACAGATGGTATCCCGTTGCCGATGTAAACATGTCTGCTCTTTGGTCAACCCCTTCCAGGTGTTTGATGCCACCATGGATAACGCCCGCCTGGTCCTCAACATCGACAACGCTCGCCTGGCAGCTGACGACTTCCGAGTGAAGTAAGGCGCCTTTGTTCGCCACAAACTAAGAGCAACTTGAAGCCGAACAGCTGCGGACACGCCCGCCTTTGACTGTTGAATAGCTCCGAGAACAAACACACACAATGGCGATTGCCACCTCCAAATCACTGACGGGGGATAGGCCGCTCCCTACCGACTAGTGACCAGTCTGTCTTGACCTGCTCTGTTTCAGGTTTGAGTCTGAGTTGGCTATCCGCCAATCGGTGGAGGCCGATATTGTTGGTCTGAGGAAGGTGATTGATGACACCAACATGAGCCGCATGAACCTTGAAAGTGAGATCGAAACCCTGAAGGAGGAGCTGATCCATCTCAAGAAGAACCACGATAATGTGAGCGCAACGGCAGACCTTAAGTTTTGGGTCAAAACTGCACTCAGCAAAAGAAAAACTATGCGACTGGAAATGTTTGTGTCTTTTCCGGGACTGACGAATCTTTGGTTACCGGGTAGATTAGGGATTGCAGTAGAGGGTGCAGTGTAATCTGCTGCTTCGGCGTGCACACCGGATGCTTTACCATAAGGACTATTTTGCAACACTTTTTTACAGCACTACCTTTAAACATGATTTCTTCTGGCCCGCGGTGGACTAAAACAAAATAGATTGCGATGACAAATCATTTTCTTTATTTTTGAGTTTTTCCAATCCATTTTTGGCCAGAGAAGTATTTTTCTCAGGTATTAAAAATCCGGAATCCCCAGACAGTTGTGCTATACATACCTCAACAAAGCATGTGATTATGTTTGAAAGAAACCAGGATCTCGACATGCTTTCATGACAACTCTATTTCATGCTCTTTCTTCTTCTTCAGGAAGTATTGCTGCTTCGTAACCAGATCGCCCAGTCGGGAGTCCATGTAGATGTGGATGCGCCTAAAGGACAGGACCTTGCTCAGATCATGGCAGAGATAAGGGCTAAGTATGAGAAGATGGCACAGAAGAACCAGGAGGATCTGAAGGCGTGGCATGAATCTCAGGTAAATTATTGGCAGGAAGTTAAAACCTGTTTTGGGTCTTTCACTGAGGTTGACCATTTGGTTTCTTGATTTCAGATGACAGAGGTGCAGACGCAGGTCACTGTAAGCACAGAGGCCCTGAAGGGTGCCCAGACAGAGCTGAACGACCTGCGCAGACAGCTTCAAACCCTGGAAATTGAGCTGGAGTCCCAGAGGAGCTTGGTGAGAAGCACTTAGTCATCACACGCTTAACACCGCGTTTATCTCAACACCCTGATATGCCCAACTCAGCTCCCTCACAGACTTTGTTGGCATAAGCTTCACACACGGCTGACCCGTCGCCATGGAGCAGCCACCAGCCAGCTGGCTTCACAGTTTTAACCCCTTCCGTTCCACTTTGGCAGAAATTATCCCTGGAAGGCACGCTGAGGGACACAGAGATGCGGTACAACATGGAGATCGAGTCGCTAAACACAGTCATCCTGAGCCTGGAGGCTGAGCTCACGCAACTCCGCAACAACATCCAGCTGCAGACCCAAGACTACGAGTCTCTGCTCAACATGAAGATGAAGCTGGAGGCCGAGATTGCCACTTACAGGCGGCTGCTGGATGGCGGGGACTTCAAGTGTGTACATTATTTATTGTTATCAGTAGGCCCAAATACGAAACTTTATTTGTGTTTTCCCTTTCTTTAGGCTCCAGGATGCTCTGGAGGACCAGAAAACAGTGAAGACCAAGGTGATGACAGTGACACAGACCCTGGTTGATGGCAAGGTGATCTCCTCCAGCACAGAGACCAAGAACCTTTGAAGATCTAAGGCGGCCATCAAACATTCGCAGTCACCGTAGCAAAAAAAATACAATTCGGCAAAAAGCTGATCTTTTGCTCCAGTTGGCTTGTGGCTTGTGAGTTAAACAGTAACTAACCATTAGACTCTAAAACCCGTGCGGTGATTAGCCTGACTGCTTGCTCCACAGGCTGACTGAATGGATAACTGGACCAGAAGAAAACTAACATGATCGATTATTTATTTCATCAAAAATTCTTCTGCTATTTATGTTTGGGTGCTGGCCTGCAGATGTCTGCTATCCTTCCGAGGCCAGCTGATGGATGTTTTCCAACATGTTAAAGTAACGCCAGGGCTATTTTACTGTAAACCATCACTTGTTACTTGAGACATTCTCAGTTTTCTTTTTGTCCAGATGTGTCTGTCTCTCTGTCCTGCTGTGAGGTTCTGACATATCAATAAAGTTCATTCCAGGAAGACGTCTGTGCCCTTTGTCTGTGTTGTTCCACACCATACCCTCTACTTTAATACAAACACATTAAGGGTAAGTATGATTTGAGTAATGAATGTCCAGCATACTCCCTAATGAGGATAAGCGGCGTAGAAAATGGATGGATGGATGGATGGATGGATGGATGGATGGATGGATGGATGGATGTCACAACCAACTCAAAAAGTAGACGAAGCTAAAAGATGGTTGGAATTTTGGGTGCTAACAATTCAGTTATCACAATAACCTTCCAGATGGTTATAGTTTATCCGCAGTGTATAGCACATCAAGACGCTTTAATGGTGCTGCTTATCTTTGTGACTCACACCTCCTCTTAGGCCAATCCCCCCGCCAGCATTACAACGTTGGTCCTGCACGCCTGATTTTGACTGCCGGGTTTAATTCTGCAACAAAACAACAGAAATGCCATGTCTGGTTGGTAAAAACCTATATTTTTATAGTTATTTCTATTATTTGCTTACTTCTGAAGCGTACCTTGTTTCTTACTGCCCCTGTGGCTTACTCCAGAACAACGTCTTATTTTCTGCTACCTGTGTGGCTTACGGAGTACCTGCTTTCGTGCTATCTGTAAGGCTTGCTTGTGTAGAACATCTTGTTTCCCGCTGCTTGTGTGTCTTACTTTTAAAGTATTCTCTGCACAAATGTTGTCTTTTTGCAACTACGACTGGCTCTCAATATAATTTCCATTTCCACCGATGAGCCGGTGTGTTAAAAATGACAATGCGTTGTGTAAAAGCAACAAATATTTATGACATCGGTCATAGGCATCTTTGCAATATCTTTTTAGCTGTCATTGTCATGAGAAATATTACATATGCAGTTCAGACAGTAACATAACGGGTGCTGTCTGACTGTTTGCATCACTGCGGCTGTTGACCGCACAAAGTCTGAATACAATGGTTAAAGGTGAGAAAGCAATATAGATAGGAGAGGTGTGGCAGGAGGAACATACATAAGACAACAGGACTCTTGTACGGTCCGTACTTTCAGGAACTAAACCACCGCTGACTCAAACCCTGCTCTTCAATCCATATCAAACCTTACCCATGGAGACCCTGTTTAGAACCAGATCTGCTCAATTCCTGTGCCCTCCATCGGTTACCAATTCATCCGCATTCAGTGTCAGCGGTGAGGCAGGCGGCGAAGGGTCCAGGATTGCCGTCTCCTACAGTGGCAAGGTCTTAGGCAGGTATGACACCCAGTCCCGGGGAAACATTACAGGACCGGTGGCCATCGGGAACGAGAAGATTGCCATGCAGCAACTGAACGAGCGCCTGGCCAGTTACTTGGAGACCGTCAGAACTCTAGAGAAGGCCAACAGCAAGTTGGAGATGAAAATCAGGGAGGCTATCGAGAAGAAGGGCCCACTGGAAGGGAAGGACTACAGCAAATATAATGCTATCATTGGAGATCTGAAAACCAAGGTAAATCAACTGACCTACTATACTATCCCTATGATGGAGCTCTTTGGTATTGGTGGAGTGGTAGTGGTTCACTTCACACTGCATCATGGTGTCTTCAAATAACACATGATGACATTCTTTTAATCAAGCTTTAACAATAGCAAACTTTACACCGTAGTTGAATAACCCTTAATTGACCTTGCCACTAAATCTGTTAAAGCATCTCTTATCCTCTTTTAAAGAAATTTATGCTTGTAATCAGTCCGGTAGCTCCACGCCACACCGCCAAATACGAGAAACTAACCGCTTTGTCCTTTTGACACCAAAGTTTATTTCTGACACCTCTTAAACATTCAATTACTTGGGAGAAAAATAAGAAAATAAGAGTATATATAATATAGAGCAGTGGTTGACAAACCACTTTTTGCAGCGCCCCCCTTTTGGAGATAAAATGCTTTTCAGCCCCTCCACACCCGAAAAATAATGAAAAATGTTCATGGTTGCCCCCCCTACCCCCAACATAATGCCAGGCACCCCCTAGGGGGCGTGTCCCCCACTTTGAAAACCACTGAAATAGAGTATAAGTAAGCAATCCATAGATTTTCAGCACATCTAATGAATAAATATTCCAACTTTCGTTTCAGATTTATAACATGACTAAAGGCAACGCACAACTTGCTATTTCCCTTGACAACGCCAGTCTGGCCACGGATGATTTTAAGATCAAGTAAGTGCCAGAGCTTTGGAAAGAACAGCCTTTCTATTTCTGAGATTCCTGAATTTTATTTGTCCCTGAATAGGATGCACTACGAGATGTCCATGCGTCAGGCCGTGGAATCTGATATTGCAAGACTCCGTAAGATACTGGATGATACCAACCTGATCCGTCTGCACTTGGAGAGCGACATTGAGTCCCTGAAAGAAGAGCTGATCGTCCTCAGGAAGAACCATAAGATGGTGAGAGCTTTGTAGCAGAGCATCGTAATTCTACCATCCAAACACAACCATTAAAGGTGTTTGTTTGACTCTTTGCACAGGATAGGCTAACTCAGGAAATCACTCCCTGTTTATTTCCCCTCCTACAGGATGTTGCTGAATTGCATGTCCAGATCACTCAGGCCGGAGTCCATGTGGATGTTGACGCCCCTAAAGGCCAAGACATGGCCACGATCATGGACGAGATGAGGGCTAAGTATGAGAAAATCGTGCTGAAGAACCAGGAAGAGGCCAAAGCATGGCACGAGTCCCAGGTAGTGTCTAAGTCAGTGGTCCCCAAACTTTATCAGCCCAAGATCTCTGCTCTAGTTCATGAATGTAGAGAAAATCTGAAGTCAAAATGTGTGTTGGGCCCTGATGTGTTAATGCATTTATTTACAATGCGTCTATTTTACCTAATATTTTTGGGATCAACCGGCAAAGTCTCAAAGACTTGAGATCAACAGGTTGGTGACCCCTGGTCGTAGCGATTAGTTTGTGGCCAGACAGTTTTTTAAGTGCATTGGTATGAAGTCTGTGTGTTTGGTATTGTGTGCAGATGAGAGAGATGCAATTCAAAGTGACTGAGAGTACCACAGCCCTGAAAGAAGCCACCAAGGTGATGTCTGAAACCAAGAGGAGGTATCAGAAGTTGCACATTGAACTGCAGTCACAACAAAGCCTGGTAGCAGCATTTTTCCTGCTTTTCTTCTCTAACAAGAGCAAAAGACCCTAAATAATCTCTTTTTCACCTGTTGAACAGTTAGCGTCCCTGAAGGCCACTCTAATGGACGCAGAAATGCGGAACAACATGGAGATGACCAAATACAACGCGATACTTCTGAGTCTGAAGGAACAGCTCACTAAGCTCCGCAGTGACATTACTGAAGACACAAGAAAGTACCATCTCCTCCTCGACATCAAGGTCAAACTAGAGGCTGAGATCTTAGAATACAGGAGGCTGTTGGAGGGAGAGGTCAACTCAAGGTGAGTTAAAGTGAATATAGCCATAGCTTTTAAAATGAAGCTTGGAATCGTGCAGAAAACCAAGTAAGGTCCATTCATGACCAAAACTAACTTCTGTCTTGTTCACATAGCTTGGATGTTGTCGACAAAAAGAAGACAGTCCAGACCCAAGTTCTGACGGTTACTCAGACTCTAGTGGACGGCAAAGTGGTGTCAGAGAGCAGGGCTGTCCAATCCAGTTAAACCTGTTGACTGACTAAAAGCCAAAAGAAAAAAAGATGGAAATAAAACAAAAAAGAGTCAACACCACGTTGTGTTTTTTGGGTGAATTCAATGACGCAAACATTAGACCAATTATGACATTATGTGTCATTCTGATCATTTCACATGATTATAAATAACAACTGTGCCCCCCCCCCCTGCTTTGAAACATATGCTATCATACATGTAATACATGTAATCCACGAGGTCCCGAGAGCCTTGCGCGCTGCCATGGGCTCAAACCCAAAAATTGGGGGAACACCATTTAGAGCTGATGCTTTCAAAGTGTTTTGAGCGGTGCATATAAGTATATACCCACACACACATATACGGTTTAGTATGCAAAAGTTCAAAGATTTGGGCCCCCCTGATAATTTCAAGATTTCCATACAGCAGAAAAACACACTGATATTTAAGAAGTGAAATTACGTTTTTAGGATTTACACAAACTGTGCAATATTTAAACAAACTTAGGTAGGTGCATAAATATGGGCACCCTTGTTGTTTTATTGATTAGAATACCTTCAGGACTACTTATTGGAACACAAAATTTGTTTGGAAAGCTCATTGACCCTTGACCTACATACACAGGTCATGCCAGTCATGAGAAAAGGTATTTAAGATGGCCAATTGCAAGTTGTTCTCCTCTTTGCGGTTTCTCTGAAGTGTGACATCACTTCAGAGAAACAACATGGGAGTCTCAAAACAACTGCCATATGGCCTAAAAACAACGATTGTTCAACATCATGGTTTGGGAGAAGGATACAAAAAGCTAGCTCAGAAACTGCATGTGCATGGCAGATGAAGGACACAGCATTCCAAGACACACACAACACAATGCTAACCACAGTAAAATTTGGTGATGGCTCCATCATGCTGTGGGACTGTGTGGCCAGTACAGGTACTGACAATCTTGTTCAAATTGAAGGTTGCATGGATTCCAGTCAGTATCACTGATACACTGCTCAAATTCTACGAAGGGATTCATGCAGAGGAACAAGTACGACACTCTGGAATGGAATCTCAGTCCCCAGACTTGAATATTATTGAAAATCTGTGGCGTGATTCCGTGCTTGGAAACCATCCAACCTGACTGTTTTGTAAAGGAGATTGGTCAAAGATACTGTCAACCAGAATCCAGACCATCAAGGGAAGTGTTTAGAGGGTTTTATTGCTGCAAAAGGAGGCTCTACCAAATATTAATGTATTTTTTTCTGTTGAGGTGCCCAAATTTATGCACCTACCTAATTTTGTAAAAACCTCATTTCACTTTTCAAACATCACCGTGTTTGTCTGCTATATGATATATTTACCATAATGCTGATCCAAACAATAAGGAAAATTATCAGGGGTGCCCAAACCTTTGCATACCACTGTGTGTATATATATAACAATAGCAACACACTTCATTTTTCACATATGAACATGGCATGTTCTATGTCCACAATGTCGGAACAGGCGGCTATCTGGCTTCCTGCCATCATCCTCTCCAGCAAATTCTTGCAGCTTCTGGGAAATTCACACTCTGACTTGCAGTGTTTCAGTCGTGTCCTGCATCAGGCAGAAGGCCAAATTCCCATGGCTTGTCCAAGCAAACCATGTTTATCTTGATTCTTCTTGGTCCTGCCTGCTATTTGAGACAGACCTTGACCTCTTTTGGGAATGCCATGGATATTGTGGTTATCGAGCAACGGACTACACCACTACTAGTAGTTTGCTTGGAACTCGGAACTGTTTTCGAAGCAAACTGGACAAAACAATTCAGGCGTCACCAAAAATCAGCCATCTGTCACCCAGCTACAGATGTCAAACATTGAGCTAAACTAAAACCCATTTATATGTTTACATTTGGACTTCGGGTTCTTGGTGTTTAAAGAGAGAACGTTACCTTGTAGTGAGGACACGAACCCGTCATCAATGCTTTGTTCACATCCGATGTGTCTGATACATTTTGAAAAGTTGTGTGTTTTAGCTGGTAGGATTTCCGAAAATCACGGACAGAAGTGCGGAACTGGCCAATGAACACGGAATTCCCTGTTACGCGCGGAATCTCGCGGGAATGGGCATCATGTGAATGAAACGGAACGTTTGTGTGTGGAATTACATACCCGGCCGTTGGCGGAATTGTGGCGGAATCTCATTGCAAACCCTAAACCGAGCGGGTTTTATTCGGGTCGGATGAGTTTATTGGCCGCACGGTGGCTGAGTGGTTAGCACATTGGCCACACAGTCAGGAGATCTGGAAGACCTGGGTTCAAATCTCCGTTGGGCATCTCCGTGTGGAGTTTGCATGTTCTCCCCGTGCGTGTGTGGCTTTTCGCACCTAGCTTGTTAGCCGTAAAGGGACTTTCTCACACACAGAACATCCTTCCGGCCTTCAAAATAAGAGCGCCGTTTGACACCTGTCTAACTGTAAACAAAACAAGCTTGGCACAAGCACAGACTTAACAGTTCGAAGAGGATGCTGACATCCCAGTAGAAAAGTTAGCCAAGCTACATCCATTTCTCAATTACTGGGCTAAATTACCCATTGATGCATTGATTTTGCACCTAATTAACTGACCTTTTATTGACTAAGCCAAAAATCACACATACCAGGCAGGGAAAAACAAGTCTCAAATGTAGAAAACGGAATGCTAAAAAAAATAAAACTGAAAAAACAGAATTTGGAAAAAAAAAACAGATTTCATAGGGCTCTAATTTTAGCTCATAGCATAAACACAACATAGCCAAACTAAGATGCAACAACAGGGGGGGGGGAATTAGGACAAGCTCATATAAAATATGTGAAAATTGTGTTTTTAAACAATAAAAAATTAAGTAAAACAATAAAAAGATTGAAACGAATTATTGACTCAAAAAAGATATACAAGTCAAGTTGGGGATGGAGCAAGAAGAGCGCTGTGGTGTAGCTGAAAACCTTCAGGATATATAGAGGGAGCCGATAAGGGGCAAACTCCAAAAGATGGGTGTAAGTATCTGCATGCCTGTCATTCCTCAGTGGGCCCCATAAAGAGGTGCTTGAACAATTCCCAGGTCTACCAGTAGAGAGAAGGAGGTGGGGGGCACCCTGAGGAGTGCTTAGAAGTGATACTTCAAGCCTGGAGGAAAGGCTAGACCTCACCAGGAGGGTCATCATCCATGTACACTCAATGACATTACATGCTCAGCATGCTAAGATGCCTCCTGTCATTACAGGAGAAACCTCAAAGTTCAGTGGGGTGTGAAATCTGCACGAGAGCTCTTCTATGTACTCCTGTTAGTGGCACAATTAAACAAAGCCCTGAGGAGGCATAATGTAAATAACCTGTAATCCGACAGATGTACTAAGTGGGGTACAACGCAAAGGGGGACTGAATTGCACCACATCTAGCTTCGGGTCGGTCTTAAAGCCAGATTGACAATAAACTAATTGTATGTACTACAACACGTGCTGTGACATTGTCACGGGTGTGCTCACTCTGTGTGAGATACTGTAGAAGATTTAAAATAGCAACCGTGGAAATTCCAGGGGCGATTTGGCGCAATTGCAAAACATGTCTTAACCCTAAGGGCTCTAACGCCGCAGTGGTGATTTCATCCGGCGTAACACAGTTTGGTAGAGCGAGGCGTGCCGCGATGGGTGTGGCGGCGCAGCAAGGGAAAGTGCCGATTGATTCAGCCCGGCGTAGTGACAATTTTGTGCCAAAAGGCTTTGCCAAAGGTGTGCAGAAAGCTCGCCAGCTCCAACCTGGTCTGCTCTCGCCGCAAAGCAAAGCTCAGCAGCTCTAGTGGTAATTTGGCTGAGTGGTGCACCAAAAGCCAACAGGCCGGTTTACACAATGTCAGGCACATTTGAATCCATTTAATATTCACAACAACCCCTGTTTAAAGTAACTATCTGAATCAGCAAATACATTTTCATCTACGTTGACTGTCCCGTCTGCCTCTGTCACGCCGTTTCCTTATGGTCACCACCTCATCTGTCCCCGAATCGCCGCCAACTCTTCTTCATCCTCCTCATCATCGGTGGCCAGTGGATCTGATATGGATGTGGTTAACTATAAATAAAGGGTTAATCAAACGTATTGACATCTTTGATTGTGTAAGGGAGAAATGCAAAAGTGTTGATAATGAATTGGGTAATAAAGTTCATGTCACATGCAAACACAAGTGACAAGGGCCAGACCACCAGCTTGGCAATGCGTCTTTTACACACAGTTTCAATTTCATCCCCAATATGCATAGTTTTGGTTTATTCATATTACATATACATATTATATTACATATTCATAGTACAAATATAGGTTACTAAATACGAGTGTCTTTATTAGTGGGGCCACCGTGTGCCTCCGGTGCTCTGATAGTTTTTGTTTTGCCTTCTTCTGGCATCATTGAACCCTTTTTTTCACGGGGCAACGCTTCTCAGTACGTCAGGCAAGCCTGATTTACGATCCTCGTAATCTCCTCCCAGACCGCTTTTGCTTCATCAGCCCGTGCAGGTCTGCTCGCGTGACCATATATTCCGCCACTGCGAGCTTGGACCTCCCGGACCAAAACATCACTTTCCATCTGGGAGAAGTTTGGCCGTCTTCTGCTGTCTTCATTCATATTCAACGGAAATTGCAATTCGCTTCGCCAGCGGCGCATTTAAAGGCGAGGAGAGAAGCTCGTTTGATTGGTGAAGACTTGACCCGGCTGTCTTAAACCCACAATCCCGCTTTGCCACTTGCACCGGTAGGAGGGGCGGAGGCGTACTTACTTCAAGCTGTGCGTGGCACGAAATTGCAAAATGCGCCTAAAACACGCCCATTGGTGAGGCGCAAGCAAAGGTGCGCCTGGTCTACAAAATTAGAGCCCTAAGTGTCAATGTTAAAACCTAAAATCAGTGAAACAGCCTTAACTTCAAGGATGATGGTGATTTGTCTCCCAGATGCACATTTCACATTCTTAACTGCATACAAGTGTAAAAAGAAGTTAACCAATAGGGATGCTCCAATCGGGGTCTTATGCTGCCGATAGGATCATCCATGAGGGAGAACGGCTGATACCGATTCCGATCAAATGGAATAACTGTAGATGTTTTTATTTAATTGTGATGAGTGCTATTGTCCAGGGGAACCATTAGACAATTCCAATGGCCCCCTGAAAAATATGTCATTATTTTTAAACGTTTTGGCAGATTGCCTTTTTTTGGCTTTAATTCGTGTGAAACTAGTTTTGTACTATTTGGCACAAATTTGATTTGATGCATGTTTTGAAGTGATACAAATACATGGGGAATAAATTGTTCAGTGTTTTTTTTCAAGGCAACAAAATGAAGAGAATAAAAGCATACATAAATATAGTTATTAAAAGAAATCTGTCCGATTGTTTCCAAATTTCACTATTACACATTTCACTATTTCCACTATTAATTTAATTAGTTTCATCATTGCATATTAATAAGTATGACAACAGCAGAGCAAAAAAGTTAGTACGAACCGCATGACGGTAATATCCAAGGTGGACTTGCTGGTGTGTTTTGGATCATGGTCCTGCTGCAGGACCCCAGTTTGTTTCGGCTTGAGGTGTACCAGGAATTGTCTGGTAGACAGCGGAATTCCATTTATCACAGCAAGTCTTCCAGGTCCTGGGGCAGCAAAACTGCCTTGGACCATCACACTACCACCACCATATTTTACTGTTGGTATGATGTAATGGGACACACCTTCCAAAAAGTTGTAGAAGAGTATTTTCCCAAAGGTCTTGGGCATTGTGAAGATGTTTTCTGGCAAAATTGAGATGAGCCAAGTTATTTTTGTTCAGCAGTGGTTTTGGTCTTGGAAAACTGCCATGCATGTGGCTTGCAGGAGTCCCAAAGCTTTAGAAATGGCTTTGTAACATTTTCCAGACTGCTAGAGCTCAATTCATCTCAGTAAACGGATGCTTTAACGCGGTTGGCAGTCACTTTTTCACACATGGCTTGTAGGTTTGGATTGATTTTCTCCCTTCAATAATAAAGTTTCATGTAAAATCTGCATTTTGTGTTCAGTTATGTTGTCAATGACTGTTGTGTACATTTGTTTGATGATCTGAAGCATTTAAGTGTTTCAAACATGCAAAAAAAAAAATAGAAATCGGAAATGGGACAACATCCACAATCCTCATGTCACACATGTCTTTCCCTTTTCTGTGCGTTCAAAAGATATAAAAACAGATAAAAGCTTATTGCACGTACGGGACTTACCTATCCCGCTTAAAGTTGTGAAAAAGTATCCAAAAAGCTCCATTTTCTGTATATACTGTACAATGTGACGCGCAAACTAACCCAACTACAGCAACATTTTTATTATCCTTAACATCGAGCTACGTTACTTTGCCAATACCACACCGAGCAGCAAGTAGGCTCCTACTACTAATAGCTACTATTTACAAAGCAGTTCAGCAAAGCATGCTGGGAAGCAGGGAGTGCATCCAAAGACAGTACAATATTTTCCTGTACTGACTGGCTTTGGCAGTTCCTATTAATGGTTAAATATGATTTCACGTGACTGTTGCATGAATATTGCATCATTTTTCGCTTCGCCGGGTTCCAAGTTACTCTCTCTTTTTTGTTCTATCCGGCAGACTATAACTTGGCCACCGACAGCGGCTCCGTGAGAGGTTATCAGTGGCTGTGAGTACTTCATATAAACAATTTAAACTGGACTTGAGGAGTTTCCTCCATTCAAAACTCTCGGGCCGCGTGAAAGCGCATCTCTGCCTCCCTTTTACCGCAGTAAAACAGTGAACACACCGTGAATCACCTCTCTTCACTCTCACCGTCACACTCACTAAACCACCGGCTTGCACATCTGCTGGGTGTGGGACATAAGAGTCCTTGGCTGTCCTCCCAGTGAGGACGAGGAGGGCGAGTGGGAGAGAATGAGGAGACGTGAGGACAAAATGAAGTCAAAGTAAACAAACGGCGGTAATGATGAGGCAGGTCTAAACACTCGCTAAAACATTTGATAAAAGCCGTTTTAATTGTAGAACTGATAACACGTGTAAAACTGGTACATACTGGAAGTCTTCCGAATGACAAGCAATCGGTTGTTCACCGACATAAAAATGTTGGTTCCGCAGACATAAACACAGAGCAAATACACTCTTTTTACCATCGGGCTTCTGGGAAATAAACACAGAGAACCCATTCTCAGAACTTTTTTCCCATAGGAAATAATGGAAATAGAAATAATGAGCTCCAGATTCCAACTGCAGTCCTCATAAACTTTCTTCAACAGCAAAACGTAAGATGAATAAGTTAACCGTTGCTAATATTAGCATATACCACAAATATGACATTTATCTCAACTGCAGTTAATCCAAGTTGACGGGAGCTCATCATTGGAGAAAGGCTGTTATTTCCAAAATGTGAAAACTCATCGTACAGTATACAGGAAGGCCGACACCAATCCCGGGGGAGGTCAGTTCCTCATGCTCCACGTTGGTATCAGATATGAAAGTCAGTTAAGTAGCAGAGGGGGTTGTTAATCAGTATCAGCTGCTTTGTTGTTAATGAAATCAACAACTGGTGCATCAGAGGGGCAACAATGAGACAGACCCCAAAACAGGAATGCTTTTCCAGGTTGAGGCCACTGACTCCTCCTCTCCTTTGGCTGATTTTGTTACTGACTGACAGTCAGGAGACAGATAGTTACTGCAGGAGAGCTGGACAGGGCCAGAGAAGGTCCTTAAACCCTCAGCAGGATGATCACTGCCAGAGCCCTACAAAATGACCTCCAGCAGGCCACTGGTGTGAATGTTTCTGACCAAACAATCAGAAACAGGCTCCATGAGGGGGGGCCTGAGGGCCCGACGTCCTGTAGTGGGCCCTGTTCTCACTGCCCAGCACCGTAGAGCTCGATTG
>QODF01000304.1:220765-250082 GCA_024372805.1 Oostethus manadensis
TCTTTGTAACATGGCTCATTTTAAAAATAAAATAAACAAAAACCAATCAAAACTGGGTTGTTTTTTTTTAAACGACAGGAAAAAGCTAGAATGTTGCTACTTATAACTAATAAAAACACAGATGTGTCTTTAAATATTCTGTATGTATAATATAGTTTTTTTATTTTAATTGTAATAAAAAACAGTGATAACATCACCAGGACGTTGCAAGGGACTGCTCAGCACTGGAATTAGGTACCAATTTATTTATATTCAATGACATTCCAATGTAATACACACGTTTGCAGGACAAGAAGACCAAAAATTGGAAATGTCTTGCTACCCAAAACACAAAGAACTGGAACTGGACAAAGATATAGATCCGGACTACAGAGAGCAACAGTACGACAACAATAATAAAACCGACCAAATAAGTTATCAATTATTCACGCCAACAGCAGAAGCATGCACGCAAACTACAACATCAGACACTGCCTTATCTTTTTTTAATGGTATTTAAAAATGGTTTCTGTTTCATAATTAGTAAATGTTGGATACAAGCGCACAGTGCACAAACAAATCCCATCAGGGGTCGCCACAGCGAATCATTTTGTTCTGTTTGATTCGCATGTTTTGATTTGCCAAAAGTTGCCCTTCCTGACACAACCCTCTATATGAGGGACATGATACGTATATATCGTATGTTTGGGTGTGACCAGGATGGACAGGATCAGGACAATATCATACATAAGATATTTGATGACATTTTAAGGGGAGAAATTTTGAGCTTTGTTAACGGCGTTGCCCTGTGCCATTTGTCCGGATATTTTATGCACGTTCAAAATAAAATTAAACCATTCCTATTGCCATTCTCTAATAAATATCAAAAGAATAGCCGGACAGCCCTGACGTTGGTGTTTACATGGTGTTGTTGCTAATATTCCGGTTATGGTAGGATTATTTGACTGCATGTAGACCAAAGAATATTTGCTTCATCACTTACTACAGTAAGTGTTCTATTCAAACATGATGCTTGCATTTAATAAATGCTTGCATGTAAACATAGTATGATTAAGTGTTGGCAGCCATAAAATAGATGAAGAAGTAGTTTTAATAGTGCTGCACGTTGGATACACCTGTGCTTCCATAATCCTGGAATTTGTACAGGACAGATTTCTATAACAAAAATAATGAAATTGTTATTTGATTTTAATTGTGTTATTCTGAACTAAATAATATATTATTAAACACTTCATTTCCCTTGTATTCGCATTTCTCTCAAATTAAATGTAGGTTTGTGTCAAATAGCACAACATTTAGCACGTTTGTATAGTCACATAATACTATTGACCTAAAAAGGTCTGGCAACAAAGGAGACTCAGGGTTAGACTCCAAGTTTAAGTGCTCTCAGCAAGTTTGCCATTCAATTTTCACTTTTGCAATGTTCTCGGTTGAAAAACGTTAAATAAATAACAAATAAATAAGTCATAAAAAAATATTTGTCATATTTTAATAAATTGCGGTGGCACTCCACCCTCCCATGCGGCCCACCACCACAGCTTCAGAAAATCCTTGGCACTTACGCATACCATACGAGTTCTCTTCTTAAGGGGCTGATTGGCCTAGTGGGTAGCGACGTTGGCACTTGGCACAGCGGACTGTGGCTGGAATCCTAGTCAGGGTAAACATATGACAATATATATTTTTATTTTTATTATTATTTTAACAATACAAGCCCTTACAGTGGGGCAGCACGGTGTATGAGTGGGTAACACGTTGGCCTCACAGTCAGGAGATGAGTGTTCGAATCTCCGTCGGGCATCTCTGTGTGGAGTTTGCATGTTCTCCCCGTGCGTGCGTGGGTTTTCTCCGGGTACTCCGCTTTCCTCCCACATTCCAAAAACATGCATGTTAGCTTCATTGGCATCTCTAAATTGTCCATAGGTATGTCTATTTTGCAGTTACAGTTCATTTGGCCGCGACCAGTGAGCCTGTTTATGTAACAGTGGGGATGCTGAGGCCAGTACAAACACACAAACAAGTTGGAAGTGAGGGGAAAGCAGATTAACCTCGAAAATAATCAGTCATACAAGAAACAGCGGTGATAGGGTGCACAGGAGGCCGAGAGCAGGCCCAGTAAGAACAGAACTGGGCAACGTGCCACCACCTGATCCCTTTCAGTTTTCATTTCTCGGGCATGTTGGGTGAGGGTATGTGAGGAGGGAGAACATGGTGGGGGGGGAACGGAAGACTTTGCCTCCGGAGCTGAAGAGCTGAATCGGCAAAAACGTGACACTTGTGACTCATTTGTCGAGTTTCCGTGGAAACTAACCCAAAAACTCCTTGAGCCAGAAACTCCTTGAAGAGAAAGTGGCGAGGAGTTTCTCCTCTGCTAAAAACAAATGCAATAAAACAATAACTGATAACGTAAAATGCACTACGGTCCATTCACTCATTAACCGTAATCTTCTTTAAATCCTGTCTTCTAAGCGTCCAACATAACAGGCCAGGACTTTGTCTCTGTGTGTGTCACGGCCGAACAAAAGGACGGAGGAACAGGATATTTGGCGTCCAACCCGGAATGTTGTTGTCAAGCACCTGTGCCCGCCAAGTGTCCCTTTAACTACATTTACTGCAGCAGCTTTCATCGGCGAAGAAGCCATTCGCTCGAACGCAGTGCTTCTCAAATGGTGGAGCGGGCCTCCCTGGCGGGGTGGGGGCGAGGTTTGTGGGGGGCCGCGAGAGGCTAGGAGTACTTTCATAGCTACACGTCGGCCTTACGATAGTGCTGCATGCAAACACCAAAAGAAACAAAGACTATAAAACGGGTTTTTTTGGCGAGTCGACGCGACAAGAACTTCCACTTAAGCAGCGTTTACGCTTGCATTTGCTTCTTTTTTTATTTATGGCACGCCTGAAAACTGTGAAGACTGGTTTGGGCATTGTCTGCGTTCTGTTTGTGCATAAATGGCACAGGAAAATGGTGCCCATTGGCACAGAATGACCACGCCATGCGTACTTACACCTTTTCAAGTACAGTGGTTCCTTGACTTACCAGTTTAATTCGTTCCCAGGCCTAGCTCGGGACTCGATTTACTCTTATGTCAGAACAATTTTCCCCATGACAAATAACCGAAAAAGCCATTAATTGGTTCCAGTGCCCTCAAAAACCACACCAATTTATTTTCGTTTATACGTTTTTGCATAAGAATGTCTCCGCACTCAATAATGTAGAAGAGACTTATTTGAAAACATAATAGAAGAAAGTGAAAAGAAATTAACACGTTTTCTTAAGTGTACTTTACCTTGAAGAGCAGCGGAGATGTAGGGGAGTGGTGGTCGGAGTGGGATTTGGTATTAGTACTAATTTACGGTGCCCTGCGATTGACTGGCGACCAGTCCAGGGTGTACCCCGTCTCTCGCCCAAAGTCTGCTGGGATAGGCTCCAGCATCCCCGTGACCGTGACTAATTTACGGTACACTCTGGGACCCGGTTTCCAGACCCTGAAAACGTCGGCTTCGTGTTGATGACAAAGTACTTGTGCGTTCAGGCGTCGGATCGTCTTGGTCTGGATGGGGCTTTAATATGTTTAAAATGTTTGTATGCTCTTAAGTCACGTCAAAGTTCCCACACCCAAGCCAAATATTGTCCGCGTAACGGCTCCTTTGTCGGAAAACTCGTAAGTTAATGCTCTCGTAAGTCCAGGTACCGCTGTACTGTATACTTCTAGTGCACGCCAGTAGTACGCGCAACGCGCACTGCTTCCTCATGGGTGTCATTGTCACCACTATTTTCCCCATCTCGCTTACATTGGTGGCATTATATGGTCCTGCTGCGTGTGAGTGAAGCCACGCAATGGTAGGCATCACCAGCTTGACCAATTCCACTATACAAGACTCCAGAAAAGAAGCTCATACAAAAAAGAAAAATATCTTGCAGATGCAGATAAAGAATGTGCAACGAGCAGGAAGAAGGCAATAAACTGGAAAAAATGGCACGGACAGTGTGGGCGATGGAATTAGGGTTAGGGTTTGGTTTGGGGTTAGGGTTAGATGGGTTATGGCTAGGGTTAAATGGGTTAGGGTAGGGTTAGGGGGTTAGTGGTTAGTGGGTTTGATTAGTGTTGCGGTTAGGGTTAGATGGGTTAGGGGGTTTGGTTAGGGTTAGGGTTAGGCTTTGGGGTTAGATGGGTTAGGGTTAGGGGGTTTGGTTAGGGTTAGGGTTGGGGTTAGATGGGTTAGGGGGAGGGGGTTTGGTTAGGGTTAGGGGTTAGGGCAAATCACAAGGAAGATGAAAGAGAAATAAGCATATAAAAGTATACATAATTAAATAAAATGATTAACTATGATTAACTCCTACAAGATAGTTCTACCCCTTGTTAGGCCTGAGGTGGACGAATAAGAAAGCTTTATTGTGAGATAATCATTGCTGACCGTTTGAAGCCTCTCATTACAAAATACCACAGAATGGAAGTTGGACTACCTCAGGTAGTCTGGCGCTCACAGAGGTCCAAGGAATGCTCGTGGCGTTCGCTTAGAAAAATTAGCGGGAACATTGATTATATATTACACCTTATGCACAAATTGTCTACTCGAACGGAAAAAGGACTTACTCCTGCAGTGGCTCTAGCATGTAAAGCTGTTTGCCACGGAACTCTAAAAATAGGTCGTGTTTGGGGAGATGGTTTTTTTTGACGAGAGGAATTCCAACACAGGAAGGTAGAGTCTGCAGTTCAATTGTTCCAAACTTTAATGTGACCCACTGTCAAAACAGCAACTGTTCCAGGACGCTGACCCTCCCACACACACGTAGTTCAAAGGCACCGCCACGCCTCATGTTCCCACACAAAAGTACTGCAACACAATCCTTACAAATTTTGCACAAGCAAAAACTACAAAGAGAGTGAGAGAACAGAGTGGGATGTTGGAAACCTTAGATATCTCTAAATTATGGCCGGAAAGCAGTGGGAGGGCGACTGGCTGCTGGTGAGATGCCAGCTCGCTTCCTAGGCAGCAACACGGTGCCCTTGAGCAATGGGACAAACTGCCAAATGCTTTGGTGCTCGTTTGGGTGCCGCTTGACACCTGAAACCCTCCCAAACACTGTTCCCTTCACCTTAGTTTTGTTAATTGGGGATTAATTAGTTAACTCACAATTTTTGCCACTCAGCTCAACAGCTGCACGGTGGATGAGTGGGTAGCATGTTGGCCTCACGGTCAGGAGATCAGGGTTCGAAATAACGTCTCTGTGTGGAGTTTGCATGTTCTCCCCGTGTGTGTGTGGGTTTTCTCCGGGTACTCCGGTTTCCTCCCACATTCCAAAAACATGCATGTTAGCTTCATTGGCCGCTCTAAATTGTCCATAGGTGTGAATTTGAGTTTGAATGCTCGTATGTTTGCCCTGCGATTGGCTGGCGACAAAATGTGAGTCGCGTTGCTCACGTGTTGATGTGAAATGCACGTATGTTACAATTGTTGTTTACGATGAAAGCATCAGCGGTGCTAATGCTGGCCGAGCAAGTTACTCCTTACAGGGCTGTCAAATGAATAAAAATGTGACGCAGATTAATCCGTCTAAAAATTAATCACGATTAATTTGCATCTAAGAAATATGGAATTTTTGACTGTATTTTACGAACAGAGAGATAACTGACAGGACAGGATGTTATATATAGTGTTGTGTATATATATATTTCTACGTATTAACATCGCCAAATGAACTGAAAATCATGGTAGAAGAAAACATAAATTGTAGCAGAACATTTTAATCACACTTTAGCTGTGTTATGATGAGCGACGTTGAATTCAAAGGTACAGGTAATCACAGAATTTAAGGTCCATTTTCATGATTTCAGGACATTTAAACGCAGCAAATTGTACATTTGCATTAAGTTACGACACGAGTGAAAAACACCTACCTCGTGTTTTTCTTTGTCTTTGTTTAAACTACATTCACACGAGGATAATAAAGCTGTTCAGGATGGTCCCTGAATGCGTCTCGCTGGAGATGTGTTTGTGAGTTGGAGATACATTCATGGTGCTGGAATTTGCAGATGTGTTCTGGAAATATTTAAAGTTATAAAAGAGGATCCGACTGTGTGTGTGTCTGGGTGTTGGGTCGGGAGAAAGGGCCAGGTAGCATGTTGATTGTACATTTAGGGGTTCCCTCAGGGATCTTGATGCAATGTGTTCACGCGTTTTCCATTGTTAGCAGCTGACAGGAAGAAAGTGCCAGAATGTGTGCTAAACATTGATGACTTTTGGGGTTTTTTTTTGTGTGCAGAAAAAAATATATTTACACCTGGACAACATACGAACAGGCTACATCCTTGACGTCCTGAGTGAAAAAATACAGTACTCTGGAAGATATGCTGTTATTTCACGACTGCATTCAGCGCAAATTCTGCGTGACGGTCCTTCCCGTCTCCACTAAAAACATTTTGAGAAGACTTTCAAAACATCACACCGCTCTGCAAGTACAATGCAAACACTACTTCTTGCAGCAGGGTTGGAACTAACCTGTTTCAGTAATACAATTACGGTAACATTAAAACAATGCCCATCCATCCATGTTCCTCCGCTTATCCGGGTCCGGGTCGCGGGGGCAGCAGCCCCAGCAGGGAAGTCCCGACCTCCCGGTCCCCAGCGACCTCTTCCAGCTCCACCGGGAGGACACCAAGGCGTTCCCAGGCCAGCTGTGAGACATAGTCCCTCCAGCGTGTCCTAGGTCTTCCCGGGGGCCTTCTCCCGACCGGGCGTGCCCGAAACACCTCACCGGGGAGGCGCCCGGGAAGCATCCGGACTAGATGCCCGAGCCACCTCAACTGGCTCCTCTCGATGTGCATTTTCCCTAATCATGATAGTTGGGTCATTGGGGGGTCTACATGCCAGTCATGACAGCACCACCACTGATTGGTCGTCACTAAACAGGACAGTTGAGCAATATGTGTTGCAGCAACAATTACCATGCGAGCAGGTTTACATTTTTGCAGTAAGCAACAATGTGTTTTAGTTTTTGGGGAGAAACCATTAAGCTTCTTTGATCATTTTGATGATGTACACAATGTATGTCTAGGGGTAGGTCTATCGTTTTCACCCCAGTTCAATGAAAAGGCATTTTGCAGGATTATCAAACACTACAGCGGTAACTTCATTTATAAATAACTTTGTGGATAGATGGTACATTAGCACAGCAAAAATCCATTGTTTAGGCTGTGCTGGAGCCTATCCCAGCTGACTTTGGGCGGGAGGCGAGGTATAACCTGAAATAATGCACAATATTGGGAAAGCTTTGTTATGAAGTGATGGCACGAGTAAACGGTTCTCCATGTAACAACCTGCTCAGTACATTACTTTATGGACAACGCGGAGCAGCATCGGATACACATTAGCCTGGTTCTCCGTGTCGGTCGGGGAGCGCCACCGAAAAGTCAGGCGCTGGTTCGTCTACAGGATGTGCTTGTGGATGTCAGCGTGTCACAAGAGGGACATTTCCAGCAGGAGACACCATGAGACCGTTGCCTTCAAGGGCGGCTTATTAGAGCTCCGCTCCCTCTGGTGTTTGACAGCCACAAAGACATTATGCCCAAATGTATAAACTACATCCCATCATCCCCCGGATTACAACGGACGGCCTGCATACCAAGAAATGTTCACACGGGTTGGTCAAGCAGCAGCAGCAGCAAAAGCGGAAATAGAGCACTGGCTGACTTATTTGGCAACTGATTACAGGGATGTGACCAAAAAAGGCCTCTGCTGCTTCCAGGCGGCCTGGCTTTATCTCTCATGGAAGCCAGGGGGGAACATGGTGACGTAACAGGTGAGCTGCATGATGACAGCTGTGTGTGATGATTAACCAATGGGAGTGAAACAATGCAAAATGTGCTCTTTTATCGGCGTAGGCAAACATTTATGAACCTTGACAAGAGCGCTGATAGGCGGATAACAGCAAGGCCGGCCATGATTTCCTGTGGTCAACGTCCTCCCTGATGCTAACAAGCCCTTTGTGGGATGAGGAGCGGCTTCCAGAAGAGGCGTGATGAATGTCCATGGAGCTAAAGGACTAAAGCATTGGCAAGATAGTGAGCAAGTCTTTTGTAAGCATGCTGGGTCCCTGTTTGGTCTGCAGGGTCAGCCTCTGTGAGTCTATGTAAGGGAGACTCCTTGTGATCTCATTATGAAGGCATCATTTGTTTTGTTTGTGTTTTGCACCCTTCTGACTTTACCTAATCTGGTTTGTCTCTTGGGAAGTGTCACCCCCCCCTCTTTCCCAACCGCCAGCCATATATTCCACCGCCTCGGTTTAGTTATCTTCCTTATATGAACAGACAGGAGAAGCCCACACCGCGGTACGTCATTGAAAGGGGAGAGTGTGTGTGTGTGTGTGTGTGTGTGTGCGTGAATGCAAAAATCTCATATTTAGTTCGCTTTCAAGAGGTGAAATATGACACCTTCCACCTCCTGCTGGATGGCTGCACAGCTGCACATCATCACATCCACGCAAGCCTCCATGAACACAGATGGGAATGCAAAACGACACGAGGGAAGGCTGTCGGTTCTCCCCTTTTGATGTAATTGGAGTTGTGATGGAAGTTGGATCTCACACCTAAACCAGTCACTCACGCTCTACATAAACTAACGAAGGACCCCAAAGACAGTATTAAAATACACCATCCATCCATGTTCTATGCCGTTTATCCTCATTAGGGTCGCGGGGATGCTGGAGCCTATCCCAGCTGACTTTGGGCGGGAGGCGGGGTACACCCTGGACTGGTCGCCAGCCAATCGCAGGGCAGACAAACAACCATTCACACTCACATTCATACAATTTAGAATCGACAACCCAACATGCATGTTTTTGGAACATAAAAATGTAATGAAATAGTCCAAAAATAAAGCCGTACAGTGGATGAATGGGTAGCATGTTGGCCTCACAGTCAGGAGGTTTTGTGTTCAAATCTCCGTTGGGCATCTCTGTGTGGAGTTTGCATGTTCTCCCCGTGCGTGTGTGGGTTTTCTACGGGTACTCCGCTTTCCTCCCACATTCCAAAAACATGCATGTTAGCTTCATTGGCCGCTCTAAATTGTCCATTAGAGTGTGAATGTTTGTTTGTCTATACGTGCCCTGTGATTGACTGGCGACCAGTCCAGGGTGTACCCCGCCTCCCGCCCAGAAGTTAGCTGGGATAGGCTCCAGCATACCCACGACCCTAATGAGGATAATGAGGACTGGACCCTAATCCAGCCAATCGCAGGGCAGACAAACAAACAGTCACACTCTAATGGACAATTTAGAGCGGCCAATGAAGCTAACATGCATGTTTTTGGAATGTGGGAGCAAACCGGAATACCCGGAAAAAAAACCACGCACGCACGGGGAGAACATGCAAACTCCACACAGAGATGCCCGACGGAGATTCGACCCCTGATCTCGTGACTGTGAGGCCGACATGCTACCCATTCATCCACCGCGCGGCCATGATCCAAACAACGTTGTGTTTATTGGACAACAAAATGGGTTTCAACAAGCAATGTGTTGTGTTCACTGTCTGTTGCAGGAATCTTATGATCTTATTGCTGCACATGATGATGAGCTGCACGCTTCTTTTAAAAGCAAACCCCTCCCACAAGGAGGATCCTTTATATCACCAAGTCGGCTCTTTCAGCCTCCCTTTATCACATGAACGGTGAAAACAACCGGATATTTGTTTAGAGCGAACACCCACACACACAGAGAAAGCCTCACCCGAACCCACGAGGACAATCCACCCAAACAACCAGATCACGTCAGGCCAAGCTTCGGCCGACGTCGCTGTCGAGTCGTTTTCACCCAACTCAGGTGTCCGACAAAGTCCGCTTGCATCGCGAACAGCTGCCTAAGGAAAAAGAGTGACTGAATGAAGCAGGAATGTTTCGGAATTGCAGCTTCCTTCCGTCTATGACACCTTAATCCCCAAAGCCTTCCCGAGAGCTCAACACCACATACTGTATAGGTAATGTAGTCTTTAAGGAGCATTACTACGTGTATTGCATGAAGTTACCAACCTACGCTTACACTTCAAGCCATACGACATGCAAATATCCCTGAACACGTAAAACAACGCAACTCTTTTTCTTTCACCGGGAGCCGAAAATAAACCATAACTGACATTTTCTTTGGAGTTAGACGGTCGGCCGGAAGATCTCATGAGAGAAGTTGGAGTGCCAGGAATGTCAGGAAGGGGGAAGGCGGAAAGGCAGGATGGAGGAGGAAGAGGGCCGAGACTTTTAGAAGGGCAGCTGTTCATGAAAGTGATTGACTGTGCTTCTTCTGCCTCACGTGGCTCTGTGGGACGCTACCTCGGCATTACGCAATAGTCGGGCTAAGCAGCAAACAAATGTCTCCGGAGCGCCAGTGTAGGCAGTGGAGCCGAAATTGTTTGTGTCAGTTGGGGAAATTCTCCAAGCGAAGGAAAACGACCTGGAGCTCATTCTTCATGCCTTCGTGTCCTGCCGCTTAAACAGTCTGTTCACTCGTCTTGACAAAAAAGCTGTACCGTCTACAGCTGGTACAAAACTCTGCAGCGAGGATCCCGACTTGCACAAACAGAAGGAATACTTAAAACCGTTCCCTGGCTTCCGGTCTCCTTCCGGTTTCGATTTAAAATCTTGGCTCCGTCTTTTATCAGAGACATGCTCCGACCTTATGCTCCCTGTCGCTCTCTGAGCTCCTAAACCTCTTGATGATCCCTCGCACTCGTTTTCGGACCAGAGGAGACCGGTCCTTCAACCTGTTGCTCCCGGACTCTGGAATGATCTCCCGCTCGCTCTGCGCTCACTAGACTCTGCTGACTCTTTTAAATCCCAAAACGCACACACAGGGAGTGCAGAATTATTAGGCAAATGAGTATTTTGAGCACATCATCCTCCTTATGCATGTTGTCTTACTCCAAGCTGTGTAGGGTGGAAAGCAGGAGTGGTCTAATGACATCAACACCCCAGATCAGGTGTGCATGATTATTCCTTTCCTTTGGCAAAATGGCTCAAAAGAAGGACTTGACAGGCTCCGAAAAGTCAAAACTAGTGAGATATCTTGCAGAGGGATGCAGGACTCTTAAAAGCTTCTGAAGCGTGATCATCGAACCATCAAGCGTTTCATTCAAAATAGTCAACAGGGTGGCAAGAAGCGTGTGGAAAAACCGAGGCGCAAAATAACTGCCCATGAAGTCAAGCGTGCAGCCGCCAAGATGCCACTTGCCACCGGTTTTGTCATATTTCAGAGCTGCAACATCACCGGAGTGCCCAAAAGCACAAGGTGTGCAATACTCAGAGACGTGGCCGAGGTAGGAAAGGCTGGAAAACCACTACCACTGAACAAGACACACAAGCTGAAACGTCAAGACTGGGCCAGGAAATATCTGAGGACAGATTTTTCTAAGGTTTTATGGACTTGAGTCTTGATGGGCCTGATGGATGGACTCGTGGCCGGATCGGTAAAGGGCAGAGAGCTCCAGTCCGACTCAGACGCCAGCAAGGTGGAGGTGGAGTACTGGTTTAGGCTGGAATCATCAAAGATGAGCTTGTGGGGCCTTTTCAGGTTGAGGATGGAGTCAAGCTCAACTCCCAGTCCTACTTCCAGTTTCTGGAAGACACCTTCTTCAAGCAGTGGTAGAGAAAGAAGTCTGCATCCTTCAAGAAAAACCGGATTTTCATGCAGGACAAAGCTCCATCACATGGTCCAAGTACTCCACAGCGTGGCTGGCAAGAAAGGGTCTAAAAGAAGACATGACATGGCCTCCTTGTTCACCTGATCTGAACCCCTTGGAGAACCTGTGGGCCATCATCAAATGTGAGATTTACAAGGAGGGAAAACAGTACACCTCTCTGAACAGTGTCTGGGAGGCTGTGGTTGCAGACCAAAACACTGACAGAATCCATGGATGGCAGGCTTTTGAGTGTCCTTGCAAAGAAAGGTGGCTATATTGCTCACTGATTGGTTTTTGTTTGGTTTTTGAATGTCAGAAATGTATATTTGTGAATGTTGAGATGTTATATTGGTTTCACTGGTGAAAGTAAATCATTGAAATGGGTTTATATTTGTTTGCCTAACAATTATGCACAGTGCTAGTCGCCTGCACATCACGGATATCCTAAAATAGCTCAAATAAAAAGAAACTAAAAACTACTTCCACAAATATTCAGCTTTGATATTAATGAGTTTGTTGGGTTCATTGAGAACGTGGTTGTTGTTTAATAATAAAATTAATCCTCAAAAATACAACATGCCTAGTAATTCTGCACTCTCTCTGTATTTAGATTTGAGAGCATTGCTGTTTTATTGTATTTGTAATTTATACGTGTGTTTTACTGTTTGCAATTTTTATTGTCGTAAAGCACTTTGTGACTCTCTGTCTGCGAAAGGTGCTATATAATAAAGTTTTTTATAATAATAAACTTTGCTTGCTTGTCAGTTTATATAACGTAACAGAAGATAATACAGTGGAACCCTGGGATACGAATGCCCCGGAATACAAAAAATCCAGGATGCAAAAACATTTCTGCTTTTTTTTTCTTCTTACAAAAAAGAATTCGCTTTACGAAAGTTTGACCATCTTACCAAAACGTGTTTTTTCGGAATTTCCGGATTTAGCGTATTTGAAGGCGCATGCTAAAACATACGGTCTACAAAAAAGGGCAACGGAGGAAAAAGAGTGAGTTTTGTTAAACTTTATTCTATTTATAAATTCTCTTTCAGCTTTTATTATTACATTGCATTTTTATTACAATACTGGTTATTTGTACAGTATTGAATGTACAGAACAAGGTTTTTTCCATTGTATCAGGGGTCTTCCGGTTCAGTGGAACCCATCAGCCAATTAGCAAATATGTCTGCCCTGTGATTGACTGGCGACCAGTCCAGGGTGTACCCCGCCTCCCGCCCAAAAACAGCTGGGATAGGCTCTAGCATACCTGCGACCCTAATGAGGATAAGCGGCACCGAACATGAAGGAATGTTGTTCGGGTTACAAAAAAGTTCGGCTTACAAAAATCCTTTTGGAACGAATTGTTTCGTATTCCGGCGTTCCACTGTATCACATAAGAGTAAGGAAAAACTGTTGTTTTGATACCTCACCTGCAAGTGTACATTATATACACTCCACAAATAAGTGCATATTTACTTTTAGCTATTTGGGCAATACCCTCCTCTGCATTTTCCCACTTTTTTTCCATATACGGCACCCACATGGACTTAGGGGGGGACAAAGTACGCCCGGCAGTTTTTCGCCTTTAGAGGTAGTGGCAGGACACCATCTGTGTGTGAACCTCACTCCCCGCAGATCTGTACAAAATGGCGCTGACAAAGACTGGGCCGAGTGTCAACTGGCAAGTTTTCATCGATAGCGATAATATCAAGACCGTCTGTGTGTGATGGTCTTCTCTAATGCCTCCACTCACTTCTCCTGGTGTCCGCGAGCGGCGGTGACACTGGGAACCAAGTAATCCCGGCAATTTTCCACCTTTGGGGTAGAATCAGATCAGTGATAGCCAATTCCGGAAAACACATCTGTGTTGACATGGCAGGTATCCTTTTGAGGGAGGATCTGATGGCATTATGGGGCTTATAGTACTCCGCTCGTCCTGTTGTGTTGAAAGCAATTGTCACTGTTCTGCAAATGGCACTGATACTGACTGGGGGACACAAACTCATCCCGATTTTCCACCTTTGGAGGTAGTAGCAAAGCAGTAAAAGGGACTTTTCGTGTGTGTGTGTGTGTGAGGGTATTCCACAATGCCGGGGACTCACTTCTCCTGCTCTGTTGTGTTGAAAGCAAGCGAGACCTATTTCGTACTTCATACTCGTCGTCACACCTTGATTGGGTTCTATGCAAAAAGGCGCCGGCGGATCAATTCTGGACGGCCCATTTCACCCCGATGAGGCTTTTCAGTGGGGACCTATGCATTTGTCAAACAAGAATACCATGTGACAAGGGAATGTACTTCAGTGCTACAACAGACTGCAGACCGGGGCGGCCTTTCACTGCAAGGCCGAGAGGCACCTACTGCGGATCGGTGAGTCCAAATTTCCAAACAGCTGCCAGGAGAGCAAAGAGAGGCGGCACACACACACACAAATATTTCACTCATCATCAGTGTTGACTGCCAACGCTGACATAGAGTCCCCGCAACCAGTAAACAGCACGGCTGGTAGAACACCTCGTCATGTTATCATTACCTACTCATTATCATCTAGTATGCTGGAACAATGTGATCGGGACGTGATGATGGCCGCATTGTCACCACCGCGGTTTAATCGGTTCTACTTCTTACCGTTGGTACTGAATTTAGTCTCCTCCATGCAGCACTCCGAAAATGACAGGGGGAATAACCACAGTGGAAAACTTTACACACACGCGTACTCCCAAAAGTCTTATGTCTGTTTTTCTTCTTTCCACATGCTGCATGCGTATTACAGTCAGACTGAACGACAAGTAGTCCTAAATGTTCCTCAATATGACCCAGTGTGGAGTGCCGAGAACATCAGTGAGTTCTCAGGACCATTGAGTAGGATATTGTAGAAAAAAAGTCATTATAATGAACTCAACTTGGTCTACTCTCCACATACTTTTTCCTTGTGGTGACCCGATCTGCAGTGGAATTTATGGTTGAATATATAAATAATGTCACACAATGTAACGTCTCGAAATCCCCTTCAAACTCTTTTATTCCATTCCATTTTCCTCTGCTTTTCCCCGTCCGGGTCGCGGGGGCAGCAGTTTCAGTAGGGAAGTCCAGACTTCCCCGTCTCTGGCAAACTCTTCCAGCTCCACCGGGAGGACACCAAGGCGTTCCCAGGCCAGCTGTGAGACATAGTCCCTCCAGCGTGTCCTAGGTCTTCCCGGGGGCCTTCTCCCGACTGGGCATGCCCGAAACACCTCACCAGGGAGGCGCCCGGGAGGCATCCGGACTAGATGCCCGAGCCACCTCAACTGGCTCCTCTCGATGTGAAGGAGCAGCGGCTCTACTCTGAGCTCCTCCCGGATGGCCGAGCTCCTCACCCTATCTCTTAGGGTGAGTCCAGCCACCCTACGAAGGAAACTCATTTCCGCCGCTTGTATCCGCGATCTCATTCTTTCGGTCATGACCCATAACTCATGACCATAGGTGAGGGTGGGAACGTAGATCGATCGGTAAACAGAGAGCTTTGCCTTCCGGCTCAGCTCTCTCTTCACCACGACGGTCCGGTACAGCGACCGCATTACTGCAGATGCTGCACCGATCCGTCTGTCGATCTCACGCTCCAACCTTCCCTCACTCGTGAACAAGAACCCGAGATACTTGAACTCCTCCACCTGAGGCAAGACCTCACTCCCAACCCGGAGGGTACAGTCCACCCGTTTCCGACTGAGAACCATGGCCTCGGATTTGGAGGTGCTGAGTCTCATCCCAGAAGCTTCACACTCAGCTGCAAACCGCTCCAGTAAACGCTGAAGGTCACAGCCTGATGAGGCCATAAGGACCACATCGTCTGCAAATAGCAGAGACGAGATCCTAAGGTCACCAAGCTGGACTCCCTCAACACCTTGACTGCGCCTAGAAATTCTGTCCATGAAGATTATGAACAGAATCGGTGACAAAGGGCAGCCTTGGCGGAGGCCAACGTTCACCGGAAACAAGCTCGACTTACTGCTGGCAATGCGAACCAGGCTCCTGCTTCGATTGTACAAGGACCGAATGGCACGTAGAAGCGGACCATCAATCCCGTACTCCCGGAGCACCCCCCACAGGACACCACGAGGGACACGGTCGAATGCCTTTTCCAGGTCCACAAAGCACATGTAGACTGGTTGGGCAAACTCCCACATACCCTCGAGTACCCTTGCAAGGGTGTAGAGCTGGTCCAGTGTTCCGCGACCGGGACGAAAACCACATTGCAGCTCCTCTAACCGAGGTTCGACTAACGGTCGTACCCTTCTCTCCAGCACCCTGGAGTAGACTTTCCCAGGAAGGCAGAGGAGTGTGATCCCCCTATAGTTGGAACACACCCTCCGGTCACCCTTTTTAAAAATGGGGACCACCACCCGGTCTGCCAGTCCAGAGCTACTGTTCCCGACTTCCATGCGATGTTGAGGAGGCGTGTCAACCACGACAGTCCTCCAACATCCAGAGACTTGAGGAATTCAGGGCGAAAGTCGTCCATCCCCGCAGCCTTCCCACTGGCAATTTTGGGCGGCGGTCGAGGGCGGGTGTCTTGGAACCCGGTCTTCGGAGGCCAAATCTGGTTGTAGGGACTCTTTTATTAAAAAGAGAAAAAAAAAAACCTAGAAATGTGCAGTACATGCTTTAGACAGTGGATCTCTACTGACAAGTGGACATTATTGCTCCACGGTCTTTACAAGCCTGACAAAGTTGCCCTTTAAGGCCACTAAATAACAGCAGCGTGAAGGCACAATGTTTGTCTAGCGCTATAAAACACATTCCTTGTACTTTCACACACAAAGAGTGATGACATCTGTCATGACGACAACCCAACATAAATAGTGTTGCCTTCATGCTAAATGAATAACTTCACAAAAGTATATAAACGTGTCCTCATACATCACAAGAGGTGGGACTACCAATTGGTTTAAATGTTTAGTGTATGGGTCAGTATCCTGAAAGCGATACCAGAAGATGTGGTCACTTTGAAAGGCAGGAGGCACGGGAAACGGTGATTTGCAGACATAAGCAAATAAATACAATAAGAATAATTATAATAAATAATATGGATATATTCCAGAGAGACCTCTGCCATGCTAAAAAAAGCTGAGGGTGAAGGTGATGGACCTAAGCCCTTGTTGAGCATCTGTGGGCCATCCTCAAATGGAAGGCGGAGTGCAAGGTGTCTAAAATCCCTAACATCTTATCAGTCAATCACTCATCCACTCGCCAGTCAGAACTCAGCCATGATGCATTCAGGGTCTGAAAGACGGTTTGATATTTTTAACTCTTTTCAAAAATGCACATTTTGCCCACTCTGGTGTTAAAACTCATCTCAGTCACAGCTTTTGGTTCCGTTATGCACACTAGGCAGCAACAAAGCTGAGCAATGCTCGTGTGTTTTTAAAGGTATTGTTTGTTGTTTCACGCTTTGCATGTATTCTTGAAGGGTGTACTCACTTTCGCCATCGGTTTAAATACTAATGGCTGCATGTTTTGATGAGAGGGCATATTTACACTTCAATCAAGGCGTACACAGAACTGTATTACACCACCTAAAAAGAAAGAGTCTTGCATATAAAATGATCAAATTGAGAATGATGAGTTTGGAGTCTGGAGGGCAGGAATTGTGAGGTGGGAAAGAAAAGATACCGATGAAAAGTACTCACTAAACTTAAAAGTACACAATAATGTTGTGGGGAAAAATAGCAGTACGTTTTTGTCCTGCTTATTTCTTTGCCTATCCTGCCCTCTAATGCTTTTTGCAGGAATATAACAATCCTTACATTAGACAGTCTTTCCTTTAACCACAAGGCAGCAGGGTCCTACAGTATACTTTGTTTCCCTTCTGCCCAACAGTATACATTGTAGGGCTGCAACTAACCATCATTTCCATAATCCATGACTCGGTCGATTATTTTTTCAACTAATAGGATTTTTTTAAAGACATTTTTTATTGACCCTTCTTTGCAGTGATCCTTTCAAGAATGCATGAATGCAAGGAAGATCTCAGCCAGCGAAACTGAAGTAGCAAAGTATAAACCATCAGTTGACAAACATCACAAACACTATACTGCAGTTTCACTGTTCTACCAGTCGCTTTTGTGTGTGTTCATGGTAAGACATCGTGGAGGGTGCAGAAATGTATACATTTTCCTAAGCACAAGTACAAGTATGGGATTTACTTTGCGTGGGAATACTTTTACACACGCGCTACGCTCACATCTCTGCAGCGGTTTGCTTTGCAAGATGTCAAAAAGAGGCAAAAATGTTGATAGCTCTTCTCCAAAGTCAAAGATGATGCATGTGAAGTAAATTGTTTGAAACACAAAGGATAACATGTCTGCTTTCATGGATCACTGAGAAAATTAACAAATAGTTACATTACAGTGGCTAAAATCAGGATATTTATAGTACACTTTTAAATTAAACGTTTAATCGATTACCAAAATAGTTGATGATTATTTTTGGATAATCGATTAATTAACGATTAATCGTTGCAGCTCTAATACAATGAGTCCAAAGTGTGGCCAAAGATATTTCCGGCACACAGCTATTTTTATATCAGCCCATGGCACATTGTAAAACTACAATTAAACAAAAAAAACAGCAAAATGGAGGAAAAACAGCAGTAATTTTACACGAATGAAGTTTAAATTAAATAAAGTCATAAGATTACGATTTAAAAAATCATCTCACAATTTTATGAGAAAACAGTGGTAATTTTATGAGGAAAATACAAGTACTCGTTAGAAGTATAAATCCGAAATATTTACGAAAAAATGTTATTTATGTTACAAAACAAAAAATGAAGTTGCAAATATTGGAATAGTAGGTTTTGAAAAATGTTCTGATATTAGATAATTAAATCATCTTAGAAGAATAACACTGTAATATTACAAGAGAAAAGTTATCTTATGGGAAAAAAAAAAAAGACAAAAAATTAAGTTGAAATATTCTGATAAAAAAACAAATATTTGAAATGTTGAAGATTTTTTTTAAATAGTCGTAATATTATGACAATCCATCCATCTATCCAGCCGCTTATCCTCATTATGGTCGCAGGATTATGGGAACCCAAAGATTTGAAAAAAGTTCTATTATGAGAAGTGTACAACAAAATATGGGAGTAAAGTCACAACATTACAAAAAAAATTTAATGTTGAAACATTTGGGGGTAAAACACCCATAAAGATGGAAGAAAAAAAATAATGCATATGACTATAGACAAATGGTCAATGAACATGTATCAGTCCCTCTCTTGTGCTTATTTAACCCTCTGGTTTCATATATCTATCTGGTTTTAGTATCTAACTTATTGTGACGTTCACGAATGAACCGGTCCTTTTGAACGGCTCGTTACCATAGCAGGGAACCGTTCTTTTCCCCCCGGGTTACATGGGGAGTAGCACAGACGCGTGGTGCTTATCAGGCGCCACCCTGTGGAATTTTACAATGAATCCAGACCAGAGTTAAAACAATTTTATCCACACGTCAAATAAGGTTATGACTGATATTTCACAACAATTCCAACACATATTGGTGGGGTATCTATTTTTTTTTACCTACCGGTGATTATTTCCCAAATAAAAAGGGGTTAAGGCCGGGCTGGTTTCTTGAAACTAAAACCACATGAGCCAGTTTTTTGAACGGGTATTTGAAAAGACGGCTCACCGAGATCGGCTCCCCTCAAAGAGCCGTAAATTCCATGTCTTTGCCTGCTCTTTCGCCTGCCAGGGCTTTTATAAAGCCCGTTCTGCTCGGGGGTGATTCAATGAAACTCGGAAAATATTCCTTTGGGAGTAGGCTAGTAATTCGCATTTAGGTACAACGTAACGTAACCAAAAACTGTTACGGTAAGAAAGAACACCGCAATTCCTAGAGCGAACGCGAGTTTTTTCCCGCGTACTTGACGACCACAAAAGCAAACGTCACAGATTGGATTCGTCAGCGAGTCAAAAGAGCAATGGATTCCAACATGCAAATGCACAGAGGTCACGTGAAGGCAACATACGGCTAAACCCTGGAGGCAAACACCTTCCGAATATTGTTAACGTCAGAGTTACTGGACGAGATTAAGGTGATTATTTGACATGGTGGCTGCGCGTCTCTTCCGCCGAACGAGGGTCGTCCTCTGACTGACGTCGCAGTTACAAGCGGTAGTTCACAGCTAGCATGTTCGCTAGCTAGCAACAAGTGTTCCGTCAAGACACCGTAACAAAAAACGCTTTTCCTTCGCGCGTGCGCAGACCGGACGGAGAGAGCGGTCTGCGTGCTAGGCCGGCCGCCATGGGGAGCGTGTTGTCTCGCAGCGAGAGCAGCCTGTGGCTCTTGCCGGAGAGGTCGAGCTCCAGGCGGCGAGGCGACGACAAAAGCTCGGATGGCGACGACTCCCTGGACGGGCTCGTCAGGCGGGAAGACATCGCCCAGTTCCCCTACGTTGAGTTCACCGGCAGGGACAGCATAACATGCCCGGCGTGCCAGGGGAGTGGACGCATCCCCTCAGGTAAAGCACCAGGGAGGTACTTGGTGTTAGCATGTAGCAAAGGCAGTTCTACACACCTCTTCCAAACTATCATCTAAAAGGGGAATTTCTTGTTATTGGCACTCACCCGTCCATGGGAACTAATCCAGATTGGCCTGATCCGTTCCAGGGTCAAACTGTCCCCACCATTAAACTTATACGCACCATTGTTTTTAAGAAATGTATGTAGAGATTCATAAAAAAAAATGCTGTTAATTAAAAAAAAAATGTCAGAAAAGGACTAAAGCAGTTTCCAGTTAATTTTGCATGTTTATTTTGTATTATTGTCGTCGTTTTAGCGATTGATTGGAATTTCTGCCCCCGGTTGGCACCTAAATATTACACTTCTATGATTAAAAGAAAGATTTTTTATGCTCAAATTGATGTCTTGAATTTCTAATGTAAAAATCCGATGTGATACTCTACCTTGCGACACATGCTAATTATGACAGAATACACATAAAAACAAATTCCCAAAGCAGGAATGTTACCTCATTACAACAATGTGACATTGTGAAACAAAACATCCCTCCATTTTTTTTAATGCTGCCCATCCTCACTCGCATGGTGGGCAAAAAGTCTTCTAGTCTTTAGTAAAAATTCTCACGCCAACAGTTTACAGAAGCTTGGAGGTTAGGTTAATATCCTTGAATCGGATATTCAAGGACTAAACACAGTTGCATCTTGGGAACAAAAATACAGTACTTGTTACATACAGCGGTCTTTCCAGTCTTCTCTCATTAATATCGTTTGAGCAATGGCGTCTCTTGGTCAATCTACCATCATCTGCCAGTTATTTGCATGACATGTCACAGAGTGTATCAAACAGGTCAAATTTGCATCACATTCATATCCAGGATTCCTCCCAAAAACTCCCAAGAGCCATTTGTTTTGCAACCAGCACATCACGACCGGACAGACTGATGCACCTCTTTTGATGTTCACAGTCAGTAACATGAGCATCACAATAAGTTCCCATTTTGGATTCTATGGCTATAATCACACCCGTTCTTCGAACCCTTAATGTGATGGTGTCATACAAAAAACTGAAACATGCCAAAGACAACGCAACTTTTAAGGCAGGTTTCTTGAGAAAATATCCAATTCCATAACTTCAATGGAGTTCAAATTTGGAGAGTCCACCGAAATAAAAGAAACACCAAAGGTATAATACATAATAATAATACGTTTTATTTGTTAGGCGCCTTTCGAGGCACTCGAGGTCGCCTTACGTAGTGACAAATACAATAAAACAATTAAAACATAAAATACAATTGAAAACAAATACACGATAAAAAGACAGTTATGATCACAGTGCATAAGCTTTTCTAAACAGATGGGTTTTGAGTTTGGTTTTGAATATGGTATAGGTATGTTTTTGTAGCATGGCCATCCAATCAGAGGATTGGATTGGATGTGCCTGTGTGTGTCTGTGTGTGTCTCCCCAACAGAGCAAGTCAATGAGCTGGTTGCATTGATCCCATACAGCGATCAAAGGCTGCAGCCTCAAAGAACGTACGTCACCAGTACAAATCAAATGTGCTTTTGTGCACTCGTGACGTCCCGCTGAGCCTCTGCTGTCTGTCACGCAGGAAACTCTACGTGGTTCTGTCAGTCGTGCTGTGTTTTTTGGCCTTTGTGTTGGTGGCCTTCTTCCTCTTTCCCCGCTCAGTTGTTGTGGTGGATGACGGGACACGGGCGGTGACAGTGCGATTCGATCACGCCAGCTACAAGGTCCAAATGAACATGACGGTACGTGCTCCACCGCACTTTCCCACTCCAGGGCGCCCCTTACTACTGTCATTTCATTTTACTTACGCCCTCGCCCAACAGAGCACGCTCAACTTCAGCAACCCCAACTTCTTCTCGGTGTGGGTGCAGAGCATCACCTGTCAGGTGCTCTACATGAAGAAGGTGATCGGGACGCATCAGCTCAACAACGCTACCACCATCTTGCCCCTCAGTCAGCGCCAGGTCGGTGTTGTGTGTCACCGGAGGTATTATCTCATCATACCTGTGTGCTAACTTAATGTGCCGTTGTTTGATGTTGCACAGGTGAACTACACGGTCAGCGTGGAGATCGGCAGCAGTGCGCCGTTCGTCTAGTAAGTGCAGACGAAAAAAGTCTGCTTGCGTAAAAGGCTAGAAAGGTTTTGGCATGGATCTAAGTAAACGGCACATAGTGTGTAGTGCTCCTCTCTTCATTTAAGGAACACCGGGGTCTTTGAACAAAAATGTATCTCTTGAAATTAAAATATATATAGTTTTTTTTCTCCCGAATGTAATCAGTCATTTCTGATCAACGATATTTGTAAAAACACACACTAGAATTTGAACAGGAGTATGCAAAAAGGAATGGGTTTATAGTAAGGTGTCATATTTGTGTCTTTTTCAGTGCCTTCTGCACTATGCCCAGCATCAAGGTCCACAACATTCTTGTTTTTATGCAGTAAGTATCACTTTACATTCAGGTTTTAATAATTTACTATAATCACAATTAGTCTTAAATGGCCTGAGGCCAAAATGTTGATGCCCAGTCATCGGACATAAGCCTACAAGCCACTTTTATTTCCCACAACTCTGCAGTACAGCCTTCAAATATCAAATACACATTTAGGATCCATTTGTCCCATAGCAAAGAATGGAAATTAAAATAACCCAAGACCGGGTCAAAGTGTCAATCTCATAAGGCACATTCCTGTTTATTAAAAAGTAGACACTCGGTTCACGTGACAAGACGAGATTTTAACATTACTGTTCAAATGTAATTTCTAGTACAATACCTTGCATTGCTCCGCACCAGGCTACACTCTTCTGCACTCTGTGCGTATGCTAGAGGCCCCGCCTTCACCCAGCGAGACAGAGACACTGTATGACTGACAAAAGGGCTCCCTCTGTTCATGCCGTTGTTCTATGGAACAAATGCACAAAGGTGCTGACACCAATGCACAGAGTGAGCAAGGAGGTACACAGACATGCATGACCATGGCAATATATTGCGCCCCGCAAGATTATCAAGTTAATTGTCAATTATTGTGTGATTAATTAATTTATAACCCTCCCAGGCCTAGTGCCCCCAAGACTTTTTTCTGGATGAGAAATCTTGTCACATTTTCATCTCAGGAGATTTTGTGACACCCCTACTGAAACACCAAACAAAGTTGTGTAGTCGCGCTTAACTGTGATGAAACGGTAACCGCAAGTCTCTTCTTTGCTTGCCAGCCCAGACTGAGACGCGTGTACCACTTCGCTGAGTTGTAATAAGCTCATCTTGCAGTTCTTCTACGGTCGTCATCACCTTTTCCCTTTTTATAATCACTCGCATCGTCACTAAGAAGAGCCAAAGAAGAAGCCAAATACAGTTGTGGAGTCAATTCTTTATATATTTGGTAGCATGAACTGTAATTGTGGGTTCGACGCCCAAATGTTATGACCATCTGGGGAAGTCGGCTTCAGTGGTCGGACTGCAGTTCGTCATTATGTCACAAAGATAACGTATTGCCGAAACTGTGCTCTGCCCGTCTTTTGCAGAACCTCCGTGAAAACCTCACACATGGTGCGAACGTCCCAGAACAGCATGGAAGCATATCGCTACATAGACTGCAGTTCCAACACCACGTACCGCCGGGGCACACAGCAGCAGTATCCCTTCTCAACCCACAGCCACCTTTAGCTGCGACAGCGTGAAGATGCGATGCATTGTCCATGACTGTGGTCTTAAATCAAGCAGCTTGTGGTCAGAAGGTCAGCTTGTGAATCTCATTACAGCTGTGTTAAGCTTTTAGTTTTTGAAAGATTTTGGTAAGCAGTTCCCACACCTCTGACAAAGTGCATGCATTCCAAACGTTGAAATGGACTTGGGTCTTTTCCAAAGATATGCTCTTCAAGGGAATATTTTGTGGGCTTTACTTACCGCTGCACAGATTCCAACGTGTATTTGGAATCCAGGACTGCAACTGAAGTATTTTTCTCTAAAGTGGCTACGTGTACGTGAAAAGCATTACTAGCACAAAATGCTTGTTTTGTTTTTACTTATGTACATCTAACAAAGCGTATTCTTGTAGATGAGGAAGTGAAGCTACACTCCTGCCTCATAAGTGCATGTCAACCTTTTTTGGATTGTATGTTTACGCCGGTAACAACTTGAATCACGTGCTGCTTGTCCGGATGTCACTTGAAGCGCACACACTCGCACTACCTCGGTATACACTTGTAGATGATTTTTTTTAAGGGAGTGTTCTTTGAAAAAACATAATTTTTTTTGATTGGAGGATTTTTTGTAAACAATAATAAAGAAGCATTAAATGACGTGAATAAACGTTCTCGTTAAAATACTGTATGGTATGCCATGTAAGGTACCACATCATTATCACTTTATTCTGTTCTTCCTTATTTTTTATTTGTGTTGCATACAAAATAGCAGGATATCCTTTTTGAACAAAACAGTTTCCTTTTTACTGTATGTCTCATACGCGGTCCTATAGCTGCATGTGAAAATATATTACTACACAATATAGAGATCAACACAGAGGGAAATACAAAGACCACAATATATTATTGCTGTAATATAAACAGTGTTTTCTCAGGCAAATAGATGCGTAGCGGAGATACAAGGAGGCGTTAAGTACAAAAATAGAGCTGAATAAAAAGCTTATTAAGTCATACAAAGAGTGCTTCATCTTTGGTTAAGTACATTGTTTGGGCGCCGTTTGACTTGTACGTAAAAGTGTGTGGGGAAAAGTCACTAAAATAACAACAACAATAACACCGTACGCCTCTCCTCACGTCGCCTTTTCCCACCCGTTTCACTTGCGTTCCCTGTAATTACGAGCGACACTCCCCTGAATACTTTCGAATGGCCTCCTGCACACACATACACACACTTGGTTAGAAGACGTTAACATGACTGTTTGCGCTCACTAGATTCTCCTTTCGTTGCCGTGAACAGTGTACGAGTGGGGAGATGAACCGGCTGGTCGTTAATGGTTACACAGGTGGAGGGTGATGGAAACACACTTCCTGCGTGGGTGCTAAGGAACTAAACATGTCTTTGGTCTTGTTTACTCTCAGTTCTGATGTGTGAACGTACTTTGTGCTGCTACAAACGCACTAAACAATCTGGTTGTATAACTCTGTGTCCTCCCATGCAAATGTAACGTTTATTTCTATTCTTTTTTTTTTAATTCTTCCCTCCATCAATGGATTGTTGGACTCGCCAACATGCAGAAAAATGCGATTTTATTACAGAGGGATGGGGCAATTAAGCAAAATGATCCAATTAAGAATTTTTATAGATGTACAGTAGAACCTCTTTGCACAAATGCAATCCACCATATTATATTATTTCCCGCGAGAAATAATGGAATTAGACAGTCGGTTCTGGGTGACAATGTCCCCAAGAAAGAACCTTTGTTAACAGAACAGGCAATAAAAAAATAAAAAGTTCATTTTAAATGGGAAAAACAGTACTTGTTCCTCTTAACTTAAACTCACGTACTGTACATCACTAACATTCTTAACCGTCATACAAGTGAGAGTAAGAAGTCAACCATATAAAGTCAACAGGGATGGCTTTTTTGCAGATATGCCGATATTGTCCAACTCTCAATTTCCGATTCCAGATTAGTGATAACATCACTAATCTCCCTTCCGGGACTGAACACATGTCTGTAGTGAAGCTAATGGATACAGCATCAGCAATTAACTTCTCGACGTGGCTGTAAACTACATTGTACAACTTGTCCAAGCAAACATCTGAGAAATACTTGCCGTCGAGCATGGCAAAGCGGGGCTCAAGGAACTCCATAATTTTGGTGAATTCAGCAGCAGTGCGTCTTCTGCCCAGGAGTCTTACTAACTAAGCAGTGGGCTGGCCTTAATGATTGGATGACCTGTCTGATTCCCTTTTTGTTTGACAGCGAAATGAGCGAATCAGCGATCTTATATATCTTGCATAACCCTCGACCCGAGCATTCTCCTGGCTTTTCATTCTGTTGTTCGGAACTGATCCGGAGACATTGCCGAATCCTAGCAACTTTGTCAAAAACCACTAGGAACCGAGGTTAGAATTTATAATGTCGGTCGGGAAAAAAATGAGCTTCATCTCCCTGAATGAGCAGCACTGCATCCTACGTATAGTCTTCTCACGTTGTTGTTCCCCTAACACTTCTTTAGGAATAAGTATTACCAAAAAATGTTGATGCTTTGCTTGCTGAACTGTGGGGCGTCACGACGCATGCCGTCAGCTTGAGCCTTTTGTGACTTTAGAGCTAGATTTTACTCGAACGTTCCATTTGGTTTAGAGGTTCTACTGCATTTTGCGGCACATTTTAGCCTGTGGCCCTCTTCCAAGGACCCCAGGATTATGCAGGATTGTTAACTTAGCCGACTGATTGGACTTAACTGACAGATTTTGACAGGTTCTTTTGAACTCAACCTGCAGGTTGTCAGCGTCATGCGTTGTGTTACCATGGCGATCCAACACACGAGCAGCTTAGTGATACAGGTCAGTAGAGGATGATGTGGCGTCTTTAGTTGCGATATCTACCGGCGCTGCGACAACATGACCTTGTTGATGAAGTTCACGATGGCAGCGGCGGGTTGTTCAGGGTCCAGCTCGGCAAACAGATGGCAGACGTTCTCCGCCAAGCTGCCTGGCTTCTTGGCGACAAAACCAAAAACTCTTGAATGGAGATGAGCGCGAGAGAGAGGAATGTTAGCGCTTGGGGAAAAGGTCACACACTATGTTATATTATTTCTAGTAATGAAGATTTTTGTCAGGCATACAGTCTTGATGCCATGCAACTGCTGCTCTGATACACTACATGGACAAAAGCAATACTTCCATTTAGTTCTGGTCTCGTCATATCTACCACATGCATTGTCATACCTGCCAACAAACAACAGAGCACTTACTTAACAGTGGTGCTGTCTGAGTTAGTCCACCTAGTCAGGAGAGAAAAAAGCAGGCTCAGGCAGCTGCAGCCAGCATGCTCTCTCTCACACAACACACAATAAAAACACCGCCTCTCTCGGCCGTGCATCTCATACATCTAACATACACAAGCAACCATGCCAAGATCACAGCAACAGATGCAGCCGAGTGATCCGGGGTGCGCATTTAAGGTTAGTTCATGTTCCATCTACAGTTCTAAACAATCTTTTGGGTGGTCCACTGTCTGTACCTCCTGTCGTTGGGGTCAACGCTGCTGAAGGTTACACTGTTCACTGGATAATGTCTGCGGAAGAAAACCCTGGAAGAACACACACGAGGACATGACGGCAACCACGTTAGACCGCAGCTAACGTGATGAAAGTATAATGTGCTATAATAGAATAACAAAAAAAACACAATGTATCCCACCAGGCATCCTCTATCCATAAAATCAGATATTCATTCAAGTTCCAGTAATACAATTATGAACTGCTTTCAGGCAAAATGCAGGGTAAAATATTTTTAAAATCATAAATTGCTTTCTTAGTTTTGCTTACACTGTATGTGCAGTAATGTTTACCAGATGAATCACTGCAATTGCTATATATTGATTGCTACATGGCAAACAAGGTCCCGGTAGGTGCAGTAGATGCTCAGAAAACAAACAAGACCCAGCGTTTGTGATATGCACGCTGTAAAGGCTGTGCAATTGGGCAATTAGTTGAAAGGTCAGTGTCTGCCACTGACTTTACAAACACAAAACCATTTTGTACAAACATTTCTGTTTCTAGGATTTGGCAATCCTGTGAATGACTAAAGTAATATTTCGTTTTTTAGAATTAAGTGCTTCACATCCGTGTGGCATGGACTCTACCAACTTGTGGCACCTTTCAGCTGTTATTCCACTCCAACATTCTTTAAAAACATTCCACAATTCCTTAACATTTCTTGTTTTTGCTACAGAAGCAGCACTTTTGATGTCACCCCACAAGTTCTCCATTGGATGAAGGTCCAGGGATTAGGCTGCCCCCTCCATAACATAACAACATAAGAAGATGTTGCTGGTTTACTAGTGTGTTTGGGGTGATGGGGTTGAAACAGCCATTTCAAGGGCATGTCCTCTTCAGCAAAACCAACATGACCTCTTCAAGTATACTGACATATGCAAACTGATCCATGATCCCTGCTATTTGGATAAATAGGCCCAACACCATAGTAGGAGAAACATGCCCATATCATGACGCTTCACTGTCTACACTGTGTACCGTGGCTTCAATTCAGAGTTTGGGAGTCGTCTCACAAACTGTCTGCAGCCGTCGGACCCAAAAAGAACAACTGTACTGTCTTCAGTCCACAAAATGTTCCCCTATTTTTCTTTAGGGCAGTTGATGTGTTCTTTAGCAAATTGTAACATCTTCTGAACATGCCTTTTTTTTACCAGGGGGACTTTGCCGGGGATTCTTGCAAATTGATTAGCTTCACACAGATGTCTTCTAACTGTCACAGTACTTTGAGGTAACTACAGGCTGTCTTTGATCATCCTGGAGCTGATCATTGGCTGAGCCTCTGCCATTCTGGTTATTATTCAATCCATTTTGATAATTGTTTTCCGTGTATAAATACAGTATAAACAGTGGTGTGAAAAACCATTTGCCCCCTTCCTGACATTTTATTCGTGTGCATGCTTGTCACACTTAAATGTTTCTGCTCATAAAAAATAGTTAACTATTAGTCAAAGATAACATAATTGAACATAAAATGCAGTTTTTAAATTAAGGTTTACGTTATTAAGGGAGGGAAAAAACTCCAAATCTACATGGCCCTGTGTGAAAAAGTGATTGCCCCCTGGTTTATCACACCTGAGTTTAGTATCTGTAGCCCCCCCAGGCCTGATTACCACAGTGAGAGCCTTTATCCACAAATGGCAAAAACATGTAACAGTGGTGAACCTTCCCAGGAGTGGCCGGCCGCCCGCCCAAAATTACCCCAAGAGCGCAGAGACGACTCATCCGAGAGGTCACAAAAGATCCCAGGGCAACATCTAAAGAACTGCAGGCCTCACTTACCTCAATTAAGGTCAGTGTTCACGACACCACCATAAGAAAGAGACTGGGCAAAAACGGCCTGCATGGCAGAGTTCCAAGACGCAAACCACTATTAAGCAAAAAGAACATTAAGGCTCGTCTTAATTTTGCTAAAAAAAA
>QODF01000304.1:250405-301529 GCA_024372805.1 Oostethus manadensis
GGCCTAGTCAAAGTCCTGACCTGAATCCCATGGAGATGCTGTGGCATGACCTTAAGAAGGCGCTTCATGCTAGAAAAGCCTCAAATAAAGCTGAATGACAACAATTCTGCAAAGATTCCTCCAGAGCGTGTAAAAGACTTGTTGCAAGTTATGGCAAACGTTTGATTGCAGTTATTGCTGCTAAGGGTGCCCAAGCAGTTATTAGGTGCAGGGGCAATTACTTTTTCACACAGGGCTGGGTGGCTTTGGATTTTTTTCTCCCTGAATAATAAAAACATTCATTTAAAAACTGCATTTTGTGTTTACTTGTGTTATCTTTGACTAATATTAAAATGTGTTTGATGATCAGAAACATTTTGTGTGACAAAAGAATAAAAAGTCAGGAAGGGGGCAAATACTTTTTCACACCACTGTGTCATAATTCGGCATTTGCGAGATTTTCAGATTTTTGGTCAGAAATTTGGTCAATAATAAATTAATTTTTCAAAAAAAATACATCTCATTCACGCCAAGTGTGTAGTAATGTACACTTCCGCCACTTAAGATCTGTTGTGATACGTCGTACCTGCGCTGGCTGTCCGTCAGTGTGATGCCCTGTGATGTCACTTTAAACTGGACTACTGTCGCAGAGGGGCGAGGGCTGCGGCCCAGTGTAGCATCTGTTGCCTTGGCGATGGCTTGAGGCCCAGTCAGAGACTCCGTTTCCACGGAGTTCAGGTAGAGGACGTTACAGGCTGAGGATTGATAATGAGTAGTAAAAATGAAGGAGGAGTCACAGCAATAACACTGAAGTGCATGCAGAGTGGACTCACCTGCTCCTTGCTTGAGGAGGTCAGCAGCGGTGCTAATGTTACTCACTGGCTGAACCTCCTGCACATCCCCGATCAGATCTGACAACATGGAGACCACAACGACTTGAACTCAGACAAAAGTGCACCGAATATAATGATGAATACATCTAACTATTACGGACTGCTGACCTTTTTCAAGGATCTTCAGTGCACAGGGCAAAGAGATGGGTGTGATGGAGTGCTGATAAACCAATGCAGACAGGCTTCCTGTGAATGCACATAAACAATGTCGGAAACACTCATGAGTTTCACGTCAACAGCGGTGGAGTAACACCTTAAAGAGCACGCTGAGGTATGTGATACTCCTGGTACCCGCTCATGATACTTCAAATGCAGCTACTGCCATCTTTTGGGATTATTAAAAAAGCTGAGGATGCATCTACATTGGTCTTAGATGGACATTAGACAAGATAATGTCTTACCAAAGTACGGCTCATTCTGACACCCTTTGATCTTCACTCCTCGTGGGCCTGTTTCAATGAGGAAGTGTCTCACCAAATGTTCCAGAGGGTCCCCCACTGTAGCAGCAGAGAAACCCGATTAACATGCAGGCGTCTCTTAATGAGCTTTACTAGCGAACTTGTCTTCATTTTTTTACCTTTGCTGCTGTGGTTGTTGGCATTTGGAGGAGGTGTGGCCACCTTCAGTGCGAGCCCATACGCCCCCTGAAAGGAATTGCTATCCCTGATCAGGAAGGTTCCAGGGTCTCTCCCCTTCAAAGCAGCGATTGCTACGGTCAGACAAAAGCAATGTGTTTGGGAAGTGACCGGTGTAACAATGCAGCATAGAGTTTTCCGAGTGGACGTTCGAGTGGATTCTCTGTAGTTGTGCAATTTACCCATTTGACTTCAAAACCTCATCAAGAAATTGCTCAAATAGTTCTTTTAAAAATTGCCTGTGAAGGTTTTGTACCGACACCGAAAGAAATGATTTCTATTTCCGTTATCAAACTTCCCTTACCTTGTTCCCTGGAGATGCCAGGCTTGTACCAGAACCTTGAACTATCCTGGACGAACTTCACACTGACTCTGTTCCCATTCTCAGGCTCCTCGGACCCTACAACATCACTCTCGGGGGGTGCGATTTCGCCTACGGTGGGTGAGAAGGTGACGTGGTGCTGATGCGGAGTGTTGCCTGACGTGCTCAGAGCTGGTTTCACAGCCTCTGCCCCATCACTAGGTGAGCCAGGCTGCTGGGGTGGGTGCCTCTTCTCCGGCAGGGGTGGCTGAGGGTGAGGAAGTGGGATGGTGATGGTAGAGTAGCTGGAAGTAGATGATGGGTGGAGCTGTAGTGGGTGAGCAGAAGTGTAATAGTGCTTCTTGTTGCTGTCCATAGCAGGATTGTGCTCCACGCCTGAGTAATGGTGGTGAGGGGGGTGGGCGGTGTGGTGGAGGTCCGAGCCGCTCATCATCAGCTTCCTGCCCAGTGTGGCAAAACCAGGAACCGGGCTACCAGAAACAGGGGAGCCATCCATGCTGCTGGGTGCCGCTTGGATGGAAGATGATGCTGAATTTGGAGATACGGCGGCACTTGTAGACTCAGGGCTGCTGGACATTCTGGGGGCTTCTGGGGGTGGGGAAGAGCACCCATTGACCTGTGCGTTGGTGGTTTGAGTCTGGCTGGGAGGGTGACACACTGCCTGTGTCACAGAGGGCGGCACAGCAGCGGCTTCTGACGGGTGAGGAGTCTCCAGATTGGGGGGTGGAGCGTGGTGGTCTGATGAAGGTGAGTCCAAACAAGTGTTGTGTGCTGATGACGGCGCCTCGTAGCTACAGTGCTGCTGTTGCGTCGTCGTCGGGGACGGGACAGTTGGTGCAGTGCAGTGCTTGTGGGCTTTTCCTGCATGTGGCGGGGATGACGAGTCAGTGCTGCTTATTAATGGACTTCCGGTGGACGGCTGGACGGCGTTAGCAGAGGAATAGCGTCCATCCTGAGACTGGGAGGCCACATACTCAGTGCTGACGACTGTTTTACGGATGTCATTCTCTCTACCTGGACTGGGACTGCAAAGGAGACATGAATATTATTGTTTTGTCGTCGCTTTCTAGATCAAGGACACCAACAGCGTTTGGAATATTCCATTCAAAATTCATGAGCATTTATGGTAATCAGAATCTCTGCCATGTCATGACAAGCAAAGATATTTTCAACAACTCCACTTTGTTGTTGACAAAAAACAGAAGGAGAAAGACAGAAGAGGGTTTTCAAAGTCTGACTTCTCCTTGGCACTATTGGTGGCCAAGACTGTATTTGTTTTTTATGTGTTTTTTATCTCCGCTGTTTGTGTTCAAAATAACTTGAACAGTTCTGAATGAATTTGGATTACATTCTCAGAAATTGTCAGAGGTGGGATACGGAAAAACTAAATACATTTAAGGGTGATCTTGATCACTGTCTGGATCCGGGAACTGTTGAGGATTCTTTGTGACGTAGGAGCATTTTGTGCATTTGAGCACTTGCGGGAAAATACAGGACAAGTTCTGCAAAATATCAAAAACTGACCCAGATAATGGAATAATTCTGAGTACTACGATGCAGGATATGAAAAAATACACATCATATAGTTGTAAAGCTTTTGAAAATCCTCCGACTTTTCCCCCCCCCCTACTAGCTTTGTTCCAATGCTCTGGGCCACATATAAAAAAATATCCATGTGATACCTTTCCTGTGTGCTTGGAGGACTGCTTGTGTGGACGGGCGTGGACGGTCCAGACATGTCCGACGGGGTGGAACAAGCACCGTGGCCCTCTCTGTGCGCCCTCTTGAAGGAACCGTTGGTGATGTGGTCCCGCCAGCCCACGCTTTCACCAGAGTTTCGAAGGCCATCTAAGAGGAAGTGAAGAAACCACAACGTTTAGTCAGAGCATAATAGGAATGCTGTGTTTGCGTGTCTCACCGGCATGTGAGTCAGAGCCGTATGACTGCGGCGCGTCCGGATGGTGACGATTGTAGTTGTGATTATGCTCAGCTGACCCGTTGCTGTGGCTGCAGGGCCCCGTCACGGATGAAGCGGGCGGCAGTGGCGAAGTGGACTCGGACTGGTAGCCTGAAGCGTAGCCCCTGCTCTCGGATGACGACGCCTGGTAGGGCGAGCAGGGACACGCCTGTCGAGGTGTCTGGTAGCCGCTACTGCTGCTGCTGTACTTGAGGTCAAGGTGGGAATGAGGATGGGAACGTGACGCCTCGGGATATGCGGGGTGGCATGACGGCAAGGGGTCAAAGGTAAAGGCGGGATGGTTGTGACTCTGTGGGCCGTAAGAGGTTAAGGCGTCCCTCCTGTGCCAGTAGTCAGCCTCCCGTTCCCTTTCCCACTGAAGCTCCGTCTCCCTGTCTCGCTCCCAAGGGAGCTCCCGGCCTCGCCTCTCCCAGTGGATCTCCGAGCCTGCTCGCGCTAACTCTGCCTCCCGGGCTCTTCGTAGGCCCACCTCCCTCTGCTGAAGCTCCGCCTCTCTGTCCCACTGGAAGCTGTCGCCGCGGTCGAGCCTCAAGCTGTGATAGGCTGCCGCGTCGTCTCTCCTGATGCTGCAGTCCCTGCACAAGCAGCTAGGGGGAGGCACACTGTCCATTAGCAATATGTCATGGTAGGGTGGGTTGGCGGTGGACTTGTGGTGGGGATGGTGGTGGCTAGGAGGCAGAGGAACATGATGGTAGGGGCCATAGTCCTCCTCTCGGCAGCAGAGGCGCGCTGGTGCAGACAGAGGGTGGTGATGGGGGTGGCCGTGGGCATCGAGAGGAGGGCAGGGGCAGTGGTGACGAGACGAGGATGCTTCGGAGCAGGTGCGGTGCAGGAAGTGTTGCTGGCTGCTCTGTCGATCCCACACTAGATCCGGTGGTGGGAGTGAGTGGTGTGGATGTGGACTGTAGTGCTGGCATAGGTCCATGTGTGAGGGGGGAGCAGCTGTGTTGGGGAAGGGAGAAGAAGTTGCTCCGTGGTGCCCGTTGGTACCGGGTGCCCGATCAAGGCAGTAACCATTCGGCATGAGAAGAGTGCGGTCGCACCCGGGTTCCGCACATCGTTGGGACCGGTATCCATCGCGGCAGGAACAGGACCGACTAAGCCTCGGTGTCCCGTTCCGTTCTGAAGGTGAGGAATCGCCATCATCTAAGATGGCGGTCTCTCGCTCTGCATCCCTGCTTCCCTCTATGCCTCCGAGAAGACGCTCGAGCTCCTCTCGCTCTTGTCTGGTTGGAGGTGCTGGACGTATAGGCTCCTCGTGGTGGTCCGGGTGGATGAATGATTGGTTGAAAGGGCTGGAATGGGCGGAAAGGGCGGAGTCGGAACGTTGAGGGAGGAAGTGGTCAAGTCGATCCTCTGCTCCAGGGCTGCTGCCGTTGGTTGAAGAGAGAGAACCAGAACTTGGACCCCGGCGCTTCTTTATCTGAGCGTAGAGACTCCCATCTAAAGGGCCTCTTGTGTGGGCGATATCTGTGACGTAAACCGACACAAAGTCATGCACTGACTTGTCTTCTCACACGTCTTAGAAGAAGCGGAACGGAGACATGACGACATGTTACCCTCAAGACTGTCCTGGTATCTCTGGTTGAAGTTTTCGTAGGAATCCCAGCGAACCACTGGGTCCGTGGTGTTGTAATCCACCGTGACTGCCGGGTCGTTTTTGTGGTACTCGCGACCTGTGGAGAGACAAAAGACTTGTGTAACATTGGTCTTAATATTAATGCATAGAATTCATTCAAATAATAATAATTTAATACAAAATACCAGCTGCAGCCCCAAAGATACTGGAATGCCACATAGGCTGGAACCTATCCCAGCTGACTTAGGGCAAAAAAGGCGGCGATAGTGATCACCACATGTGAATGGGGTAGAACTGGGCCACTGCAGTTCTTTGAAAAACCATCAAATGCTGGATGTGCACCGTGGCTGTCTTTGGGGTTTGCTGTGCTGCGTAACATTGCTATGATGTCATACTATTTACACAGCTGGCACAGCCATCACCAAACATACCACACACAGCCCGTTTGAAGTGGAAATGTGGCTTTAGACAGCAGACAACAGACTCAGCGATATCGATTAAGCCAAACAACACATGCACGGCAAGGAGGACTGGCGGTGGAGACGCATAATAATTCAGCCCTAACAAAAACTGAAAAATCCGATTTGATGTGGGTTCAAGGACGGGGTGGGGAGGGTCATCAGAACTTGACCCGATGGCCTGCATCGCATCCCAGCAATCTTTGAGGTTCCAGCTCAGCTTTTATATCTAATTGGTTTGTGCACCAACCTTTGATCTTCTCAGGTCCAGTGGAAAAGACAAACTCCACAGTGGCGTCGGACGGAAAACGCTCATCTTGGGGAGGGGGGACAGGAAACACACACAGTACATGCTAAGATGCACCAATAAGCAGCACGTGGACTCGCTATTTTGTTATACAGTATAATATTTTCATCCCGGTGACATTACCATGATAACTCACTACACTAAACACAGTTGGATTCTTCCACACAACCCTAACCAGTTTCCCATCTCGTGCAAATGTACCCGTGCAAGCTCCGTCTAGTTCTCCTTTGCCAAACCAGAGCTGGGCTCCGTGGATGGTGCAGGTGTGGAACTGCACCCTGAACACATCGTCCCTGTCAGCAGTCTGGGCTCGTCTGTGGTAGCATTTGACCTGCAGGGGGCAGCAGAGAGCAGGGTTAAGCGTGGCGACATACACAGCATGTTTTCGACACCCGGCAAGGATAAAGCACAAGCTGCATGACAGAGCATTACCCATCGGCATTGCTCCACAGACTCCCCTTTGTAGTTAATGTGTTTCAGATAAAGACACGATATCATCTGGGCTCCTCGGTCATTTCCCGCTACTCACCATGATGTCACCTTTAAGTAGCAGCGCTGGCTCGATGGTCACGCAAAGTCGCCTTCCCCCGCTTCCTTGTAGGTCACTGTAGACCAAACAAAGAGCAACAAACAAATAAGGACTAAAGATACAAGATAGAATTTGTTACCAAAGATGGAGAAAGGGCAGAAGGCTCTGTGTATACTAGTATGACTTCACATCAGACTTCAAAAAGATCTGGTTTTTGGCATCATTTCCACCTTGATGAAACATGAAAAGCCATTAAAACCAAGCTGGGACACCCCAGGCAGAAATTGGGAGTGTAAAAATGTGTGCCCCAATTGGCCATAAAAAATGCTGCCACATCCTGTACATCAGATGAAGAACGGGGAATTGGCCGCGCCACAGCTCTAGCATCATTTCCATTGTGTTTACACACAAAAAGGCACAGGAGGTAACACTTTTTTGTATTTTTTTATGAACAGCACGGCAGTTGTTGATTTTCTGCCCTAATAGAAATTACAAATGCTGCCACATCGAACAGAGAAAGGACAGGGAGAGTGGGCAGGAACGGTCAGATGAATACATTTATGCACAATATTTAGCATTGTGACACTGAATTTAATAGTGCATCATGCAGTGCACCAATCAAACGCTAGATGCATCAACTAGATGTCCCACGCCTCATCGGGACGCCTGCGGCTGTAGTCACCTTCACTTTACCATCATGTGTCGCAGTGCTGTAGAAGTCTAACACAACACACTTGACTTGCAGAGCACATTTGGCATCCTTAAAGCTGCGGGAGAGTTTAAAGATCAAGTGCTGCTGTGTGCAATGCAAAGCATTCCGGAGCAACGGCGTTACACAAAAAAGACCGGGCCACCTTTACCTAAAACTCTCTGTAGTTGAGTAAATAATCTGAGTAAATGAAATCCAGTGCTGCTTCCTTAGTAACTTGGGGCAAAGGCTGCCTTGCCCCCCGTGGTTGATAAAGTACAAGAAGAGGCACAAAAAACTCACTATATGCCTGATGTGTAGACCAACTGCATGGACTGGTAGATCTTTAGGAAAGGGTAGTAACCTGTAGAGACAGAAGGAGTATTCATCTTTATCATCATTATCATCATCATGATGAAGGCGGATGGAGGAATGTGCTGGCCGCCATCTTTCTGGTGGAGTCTATCATCAGGTTCAAGGCACACACACTGTTTGCGTGGCTGGGAGCGCTGAATGTGCCCAGCATTCTACACGGTTAACAGGGCTGGGATTCAGCAGGCAGGGCCCGGACCAGCGCCACCCTCAAGATAGAGCATGTGGACAGGTACAACAAAAAGTACACTCCATTGCAGAAATTGTACTCGACGACAAATAAAAGCACGGGTATAAAAATATATTATAGTATATATTAAAAATAATAAGTAATATAATAAAAATGTATATATAAGTAAGAGAGCCCGTTTAGGAAACCGTACAAGCATATGTTATTTACAAATTAAAAATTGCTAAAAAAAAAAAATATATATGTAACATAATTCATCCATTTACCATTATTTAAGAAGCTATTACTTTAGAAATCCTGCATTTATTTTTACCTTTTTTATTTTCATGTATATTCGATGTATTTATTTATGTATTTGTTTAGTTTTTTTCCCACTATAAACAAAACGAAGGGACACGAGTAGAACGGAGTAGTGTGAAATAAAGTCGGCTTCTTCCTGCTCTTTTTCTGACATGTTGAATTGCTATGATGCTCCTTAATGTCAGTTATTAAGCATGGCGCTACAACATCCATCCATTTTCTAACCCGCTTATCCTCACTGGGGTCACGGGGGTATGCCGGAGTCTAACCCAGCTGACTTCGGGTGAGAGGCGGGGTGCACCCTGGACTGGTCGCCAGCCAATTGCAGTTTAAAAAGAACAAATACATTGGTAAATATAATACAAGTCAATTATAGTAGCGTGAGTAAAGTCCACGTCTATGGGAACTTTTGTCCATTTGTAAGGTCAAAGGTCACTGGTGTTGCTGAACGACGGCCTTCCTCAAAACTCTGTTTTGGTTCCTCCCGTGTGTGTTTCTTCCTCACTGGTCTCACCCAAGTATGTCCCGCAAAGCTCAAAAAGTGTTCAAAATGTCTTGTTAAGATGACAAACTAACATATGGAGGACAACCGGTGTGGTTATGATTGATTAATTCATTGACTAAGAGGTGTTTCTAAATATTTTTGTCCCCATGAACAAGAAAACAAACCTCTTTCTCCTTGGAAGTTAGGTAGGGATGGAATGAGAACTTGGTGAAGGAACAGTGGGCTGCTATTCATCTTGATAGCTCCAGACAAAAGACCCCCAAAGTAATAGATATACCTAAGAAAGAATCATGATAAATAAAACTGAAGGAAAGCTGATAGGAAGCTGACATGTCTTGGTCAGTCAATAATATTCACGTGCACAGTAGCAGTCTTAAAAGCAAGTTACACTTTGCAACTGTAGAGGGAGCCATTGAGCACAAACGATTCCAAGCTACTTGTACATAAAACAAAAAACAACACAAGTGGTCCGCTATTAGATAAATGACAGTTTTAAAAGTAGCATGCAGAAAAGAGGCAAAGGATGTGGGAATGACTCACCCGAACCCCACCCCCTTTATCCCTTCCTGTTTGACTCCCCCAACCACTGAGCACCCCGTGGCCTCTACCTGTTTTGTGACGGCTGGAGGGAAGAGGCCACCTTATCTTCACAGAATTTCCTCATGGCCAGAGTACTGAGAGCCTGGTCTGCCCTGCACGCACACACACACACAGAGAGGCTGTCAGCAGATAATTTCCATGATGAGTCCCACACTAGACTCTCTCCATGCCAGGAATGACATGGAGAGGATACAGCTGGCATTGGCCACAGGATTCCAGTGTTCCTGTGCAAAATCCACTGGGTTTAATTCATATAATGGCTTCTCTACAAAGTTACAATGGAAATTGTTGCAGCACCTCTCATCCATTTGCCAAACTGAGCCTTTATGCATGATTACTGTCAGTTTTTGATGGACAAAATACAAAATGATGCTCCCGCCTTGCTGCGGGAGCTGAACTAGATGATTGGACAAAGTATCTTCATTTTTCGTGCACACTCACCCTGCAGAGATCTTGCTGTAATGCATGTAGGCTGCGATGATAACTCCTGTTTTGCCTTTGTTACCCTGCAAACAGTACAAACAAGGCACTACGGTAAATGCACCAATTAAGGCCTCAACCTGCAATCACCGAGTGGCAAATAACCGCTGGGGTTTCAAATTAGGTCAATAAACGACCAGGTCCTGATGTAGTTTAACTTCCAAATTGGCAGTGGCTGCATTTGAAGTATCACGAATGGTCCGCATATCTCTGCATGTGCTTTAAAATGTTACTACGCAGCTGTGTAAATATCATGCGTGTTACACTTGCCGTACTGTTCTTCACAATGAACTCATCAGCGGTATTAGTGCTGTCTGCGCGGTTTGTTCCTTACCACTATTACAACATCGATTCTGTTGCTGCTATGCTGTGCAATATAGTACAAAAAGAGCTAAAAAAGTGTTTCCTACTTTCTCATGCACTCCAAATCATTATTCAAGTCAAAATTGTTTTCAAGCAGCCTTTTTCCAATGATCGCCTATTTCCACTTTTAGTTAAATAAACAATGTTAATTAATTAATAACTAGAGCACTTACAGTATGATTTCATTTTCGTTCATATTCATATAGACATTTAGGAAATTTGACAGTTTCTAGATTATCCAAGCTCTAATGATCTCAAGTTCTCCCCATGATGTTTTCCTCCAAACATCCTGATGCATTCCACGAACATTCCAGCATCAAATTCCTAATGACAGCACCGCCCCACCCCTTTCCTCCCTCCAGGACATCAGGAAGTAGGCTACACTACCTCACGTTGAGCACAAATTAAAGCTTGTTAGGCAGGAGTGTGCCTCTCTCTGGCAGACTTTTCCTTGTTTATCCTCGTCCTTAGCGAAAACTACAGCCAGGAAGGAATTGCATGTAAGTTCTGGAAATGTCATCACGCCACAGGAGTGGTTTGGTTTTCAGTGTTTAAATTCTGACTGACCAAAACCATTAACATCAAGTCTTCCTGTTAAGCACTCAAATTCTATGAAATTCAACCAGTGAAAGTCAGACATTGCTTTTCGACCATGCTTCAACAGAATTGCTAAAAAAAAAAAAAAACAACTCATGAACAGGCCTGGACAAAAATTATGGTACCCCTAGAAAAGACAAGAAGAAAATAATGTGACCAAAGGGACATGTTAATCAAGATGTGTCCACTAATTAGCATCATATGTGTCTACAATCTTTTAATCAGTCAGTAGGCATGGATTGGAGGAAGCAAAGGAAAGAGGTTTCTCAGGAGACAAGAAAGAAAATTATAGACAAGCATCTTAATGGTAAAGGCTATAAGACTATCTCCAAGCAGCTTTATGTTCCTGTGACTACAGTTGCACATATTGTTCAGAAATGTAAGATCCATGGAACTGTAGCCAACCTCCCCGGACGTGGCCGCAGGGGGAAAATTGATGACAAATCCAAGAGACGGACAATACAAATGGTAACAAAATAGTACAGAAAAACTTCTAAAGAGATTCAAGGTGAACTTCAAGCTCAAGCAACATCAGTGTCAGATCACACCAGTCATCGTTGTTTGAGCCAAAGTGGACTTAATGGGAGACGGCCGTGGAGGTCACCATTGTTGAAAGCAAATCATAACAAAGCCAGATTGGAATTTGCCAAACTACATCTTGACAAGCCACAAAGCTTCTGGGAAAAAGTCCTATGGACAGATGAGACAAAAATGTAACTTTTTGCAAAGGCACATCAGATCTATGTTTACAGACGGAAAAATGAAGCATATCAAGAAAAGAACACTGTCCCTACTGTGAAACATGGAGTTTCTGTTTTGTTCTGGGGCTGCTTTGATGCATCTGGTACCGAGTGTATTGAATCTGTGCAGGGTACAATAAACTCTCAAGACTATCAAGGGATTCTTGGGAAAAATGTTCTGGCCGGTGTCAGAAAGCTTGGTATCACTCGCAGATCATGGGTCAAGCAACAGGACAATGACCGAAACGACAGCTAAAAGCACCTAAGAAAGGCTTAGAGGAAAACACTGGACTATTCTAAAGTGACCGTCTATGAGCCCTGACCTAAATCCTATTGAGCATCTTTGGAAGGAGCTGAAACATGCTGTCTGGAAAAGGCACCCTTCGGACTTGAGACTTCTGGGACACTGATCTGGTCAGTTAAGTAGCAGAGGGGGTTGTTAATCCGTTTCAGAAGCTTTGTTGTTAATGAAATCAACAACAGGTGCATCAGAGGGGCAACAATGAGACAGACCCCAAAACAGGAATGCTTTTCCAGGTTGAGGCCACTGACTCCTCAACTCCTTTGGCTGATTTTTTACTGACCGACTATCTAATGAAATAGTTTTTAATTTGGCTTGGATCAACATCTCTGTTAATAGCATGGTGCGCTACCTGGACGCTACAGAGGTTGCACGAGTAGTCCAACTCCTCCAGGATGGCACATCAATACGTACCGTTGCAAGAAGGTTTGCTGTGTTTCCCAGCACAGTCTCAAGAGCATGGAGAAAATTCCAGGACACAGGAACTCTAGAAGAGCTGGACAGGGCCATAGAAGTTCCTTAAATCAGCAAAATCGGTATCTGCTCCTTTGTGCAAGGAGGAACAGGATGAGCACTGCCAGAACCCTACAAAATGACCTCCACCAGGCCACTGGTGTGAATGTTTCTGACCAAACAATCAGAAACAGGCTCCATGAGGGTGGCCTGAGGGCCCGACGTCCTGTAGTGGGCCCTGTGCTCTCTGCCCAGCACCGTAGAGCTCGATTGGGATTTGCCATAGACCACCAGAATTGGCACTACGTCACTGGAACCCTCTGCTCTTCACCGATGAGAGCAAGTTCAACCTGAGCACATGCGACAGACGTGAAAGGGTCTGGAGATGCCGTGGAGAACGTTATGCTGCCTGCAACATCATTCAGCATGACCGGTTTGGTGGTGGGTCAGTGATGGTCTGGGGAGGCATATCCCTGGAAGGACGCACAGACCTCTACAGGTTAGATAATGGCTCCCTGACTGCTATTAGGTGTGAGGATGAAATCCTTGGACCCATTGTCAGAACCTACACTAGTGCAGTGGGACCTGGGTTCCTCCTGGTCCACGACAACTCCCGACCTCGACTGCCAAGACTTTGGGGAAAATATCTTGTGGACTGACTTTTTGGAAGGTGCGTGTCCCGTTCCATCTGGCGTAAAAGTAACACAGCATTTCATAGCAACAGTCAAATATGGTGGTGGTAGTGTGATGGTCTGGGCTGGTTTTGCTGCTTCAGGACCTGGAAGGCTTGCTGGGATAGATGGAAGCATGAATTCTACTGTCTAGCAAAAAATCCTGAAGGAGAAGGTCCGGCCATCTGTTGGTCAACTCAAGCTAAAGCCATCTTGGGTGCTGCAGCAGGACAATGACCCAAAACACACCAGCAAATCCACCTCTGAATGGCTGAAGAAAAACCAAATGAAGACGTCGGAGTGGCCTAGTCAAAGTCCTGACCTGAATCCCATGGAGATGCTGTGGCATGACCTTAAGAAGGCGCTTCATGCTAGAAAAGCCTCAAATAAAGCTGAATGACAACAATTCTGCCAAAATTCCTCCAGAGCGTGTAAAAGACTTGTTGCAAGTTATGGCAAACGTTTGATTGCAGTTATTGCTGCTAAGGGTGCCCAAGCAGTTATTAGGTGCAGGGGCAATTACTTTTTCACACAGGGCTATGTGGCTTTGGATTTGTTTTCTCCCTAAATAATAAAAACATTCATTTTAAAACTGCATTTTGTTTGTACTTGTGTTACCGACTAATATTAAAATGTGTTTGATGATCAGAAACATTTTGTGTGGCAAAAGAATAAAAAGTCAGGAAGGGGGCAAATAGTTTTTCACACCACTGTATATATATATATACATATACACAAGCGTGTGTGTATGTATATATATATATATATACATATATGTATGACACGTACACACACACATATGTGTATATACTGTATGTTATACACACATACAGTATATATACTGTATGCATAGACCATATATATACTGTATATATGTGTGTGTATTGTATATACAAGTATAAATATACACAGTATAAACAGTATAAATATTGTATTTAACACAATATAAAGAATAGAATCTGTCTGAACATCAATTCTTCAACAATGTTCCCATACATCTGCTCGATTCCAACTCTGGGAAACTTCCCTTTGAAAAAAAAATCCCCTGAACTCTGACCTTGCAGTGCAGGACCACCACATGCTGCGGGTCAGAGGTCAGCCATGTCTCCATGGCCTTGCATATGGCGCAGATCTTATCCAGGGGCGGGGCGTGGAGGTCAGGCCATCCAAAGTCGTGAACCTGATGGTGGAGTATATGATTTGGAGAAGAACAAATTAATAAAAAGAGGGCATCAACGAGAAATGCAAGATAAAGTGCCTACCTTTGGATTTAGTCGACTCATATCATGACGCCTTTCAGAGAGATTGAGGAGCTGAAGCACACAGAAAATGTTTCTAGTTCTAATGTCAATGAAAACTGATATGAGATGTTATCCATTTCGCCCAAGTGGGACATTTTATATCCCACTTGTCCTTATTTGGGCCACAGGGGAGCTGCAGCTTATCCCCGCTGACCTTTGACTGAGAGGCAGGGTACTCACCAAAAACTTGTCCTGGTGCTTGGACTTGAGCATGGCGGCCACCTCTTTCAGATTGAGCCGGTACCTCTGCTCTTCCAGCTTCGGCGGGAAGAAGACGGAGATGATCCTCTCCGTGATGTAGGTCAGGTCGAAGTCGTAGTGGCGCTCCATCACCCGCTCCATCACACGGTCCACGCTGAAGCTCCTACACCAGCAAGAGGGGTGAATAAGAAAAGCTATGCCTGTTTCAATCATAACAAATGAAGAAACTAATCAAAGTAAAGTTGACAGCCACGCCTACAAAAAAAGCCATGCACACATTCCTAACAGGTCATGTAGTGATATGAATGAATGAGACGACCTTTACCTTGGCAGGGTGTTTCTCTGCTTGGTATATGTCAGAGACTTGGTGGAGCCCTGTATGGAAGACACCATCAAGACATACAAGGACAACTAACAATTTCTGAAGTTTAACATCAAAAATGTATTTGGTACCTCGTGATACATCACAAAAATATCATGATACATGCTAAGATCCATATCGCCCAACCCTACCACAAAGCAACCTCTGTAAATTTAGGCCGTTTGAACGGATCACTGCAAAACCCGGTACACATCTTTAAGGAACTGACAAGAACGTATGTAAAATTTGAGAGGTATTGGTTGAAAAACATCGCTGCCATGAGGCAAAATGTGTTTGAAAGCAAATAATAATGATAATCACCCATGACTCATTGGCCATTTGCATAACGATTATAAACCTTTCAGGGGGTCATCGACTTGAACCACAGCGCCCGCTCTCAGGCTGTAGAAAGTGTAGATGCTCACCAAGTGTTGGGCGTTTCGAGATGGAGCAGTTCCTCTGCGTTGCTGAAAGGACACAAGCAAAGGCGTCGGCAAAGAGGGAGAATATGACGGGGGCCCGAGCGGGTGTTTGATGTTAAGAAAGGGGTGAAGAAGAGGAGGAAGGGCCAGGAAGCCAAAAGGAGGGGGTGCGGGAAGAAAAGGGGAGTTAATTAAACAAACAGACTCTCTAATGGATAAACAGTACTACTTCCTACAGCAACAGCAACATTTTTTTTCACAACAGGAATCCTGCAGAGCTCGAGAAATGAAACATTGCTCAAACATGGGCCGGCTGAGGGATCGGCTTCCCAGAAGGAATTTGGTGGGGGGGTTGGAAGAAAACCATTCAGTGGTTTTTGGAAAACCGTATCGTGCGGCTAGAAACGAAAGGCATCCACAGACAGTTCAACTCAATCAAAGCTCTTTAAGAAAATATAAATCAAAAGAGACATACCAGGTCGTTGACGGGAGCTGGAATACATGCTGTGGTCGCCTAAAACACACAAGGGAAGCCACATGTGAATGCCAGACAAATGTACATCCTTTTTATTGGGGACAGTGCAATCATTACATGCACGTATATCCTTGCATATAGGATGGACTGGGATGAGACTCAGCACCTCCAAATCCGAGGCCATGGTTCTCGGTCGGAAACGGGTGGACTGTACCCTCCGGGTTGGGAGTGAGGTCTTGCCTCAGGTGGAGGAGTTCAAGTATCTCGGGTTCTTGTTCACGAGTGAGGGAAGGTTGGAGCGTGAGATCGACAGACGGATCGGTGCAGCATCTGCAGTAATGCGGTCGCTGTACCGGACCGTCGTGGTGAAGAGAGAGCTGAGCCGGAAGGCAAAGCTCTCTGTTTACCGATCGATCTACGTTCCCACCCTCACCTATGGTCATGAGTTATGGGTCATGACCGAAAGAATGAGATCGCGGATACAAGCGGCGGAAATGAGTTTCCTTCGTAGGGTGGCTGGACTCACCCTAAGAGATAGGGTGAGGAGCTCGGCCATCCGGGAGGAGCTCAGAGTAGAGCCGCTGCTCCTTCACATCGAGAGGAGCCAGTTGAGGTGGCTCGGGCATCTAGTCCGGATGCCTCCCGGGCGCCTCCCTGGTGAGGTGTTTCGGGCATGCCCGGTCGGGAGAAGGCCCCCGGGAAGACCTAGGACACGCTGGAGGGACTATGTCTCACAGCTGGCCTGGGAACGCCTTGGTGTCCTCCCGATGGAGCTGGAAGAGGTCGCTGGGGACCGGGAAGTCTGGACTTCCCTACTGAAGCTGCTGCCCCCGCGACCCGGACCCGGATAAGCGGNGAAGAGGTCGCTGGGGATCGGGAAGTCTGGACTTCCCTAAGGACTTCCCTCCGGATAAGTGGAAGAAAATGGATGGATGGATGGATATCCTTTCATTTAAAACATGTTTGGAAGAATACAGGTCCTAGGTTGACAGCGTTCCGTGTTATGATGTTTGGTGGTTACAACATGCTCCCATAAATTCATTTAGAACTGGATAGTGATCAGTAAAGACCTGACTAGCTCCAGAACTACAGTAGTGATAGCATGCGTGCACAGTGTGCAAGGGTGCAGAGTTTTATGTCTCGCAAGTGGACGGATATGCCCCATTCGCAGCTAAACTGAGTATGGATAATATTCCTTTGTTACCTTTTTGCAACTCATTATGTCTCCCAAGCGTATGGCTGGTGGAAGGGCACCAAGGGAAAAGAGAAGCTATCACCATGGAAGTGAAATTTAACATCACAAAAAGCTTGACTGTTGCAATCATCATTAAGGGTGAAGATCATATCCTTGAACATGTTAAAGGATCTGGTCCTATGAAAACAATGGTAATAAATAAGCAGCGTGTTATCATTGAGATGTAAAGCTTGCTAGGGCTTCGGCTAGAAGACCACAATCAATGCTGTATATGTTGGTTCAGGAGAAGGTCAAAACATTATTTTGTTGGTTCTCTTGCCTCTTCTACTTCCTCCATCCAATAAGGAAAATAATTCCTCTTTTCTTTCCGACTTATTACTTCAGGAGTTACCATAGCGAATCGATTGCCTCCATCTAACTCTGTCTTCTGTATCCTCTTCTCTTGCGGCACTACCTTCGTGTCCTCTTTCCCATCATCCATAAACCTCCTCTTTGCTCTTCTTCTAGGCCTCCTGCCTGGCAGTTCAAAACTGAGCATCCTTCTACCAATATATTCACTATCTCTAATCTGGACCATTTCAGTCTGGCATCTCAATCTGACTTTATCTCCAAAACCTCTAACATGTCCTTCTGACGTGCTCATCCTGTCCATCCTGGTCACACCCAAAGAGAACCTCAGCATCTTCATATCTGCTACTTTAAGCTCTGCCTCCTGTCTTTTTCTCAGCGGCCTCTAAACCAAACAACATCGCTGGTCTCACCACAGTTTTGTACACCTTTAGGTAAAGAATTATTCATTGAATTATTAATAATATCCATTCGGCCATTTGTTTAATGATTGTATTAGTAGTTTATATATTTTTCATGTGTTCTGTGTGAGTTCTTAGATACAGTATAACTTCCGACTTACACTAAAAGTGAACTTACATCCCAGTGTAGGGATGGAACAAAAAAAGGACTCACTCACTCGTTTACGTTACTCTGACATCACCTCATGATCAAAGTTGGCCAGTACCGATGTACAGTTGTCCACAAAAGCTCCAAAAGTTTGGGGCCGCTGCTTTAATGTAAAGTTGGAGGAGGCACATGTGTCTGTTAATAGCCCAAACATCATTGAACAGCCACCAAAGGAAGCAGGAGCTTTTGACAGCTGTCTCAACCGAGAATGTGGCTTATGTAATGGGACACGTGATCACGGCTGCTTTTGGACTGTTTATTTGGACACAGGAAAAGGGTAAGGGCTTGTGTATATCTAATTGTGCATGCAAAGGAAGTCGCACAGGCCCTGAACCTGGGGGTGGGTCAAGAAGCTCAGTCGCTTGTTGTTGCTCACATGTTAACCCCAGGCATCAACAGGAAGGTAGAAGAGCAGATAACGAGCTAAATCCAGAAACAAACCCGGGTGTGACTGTCAAATGGCTGTCACACCCGGACTCAGTCAAAGAATGAATGGTTTTCTAACTCCACTGAGAAATCAATCTCCGTTCTTGCTCCATGTTGCAGATCCTCTGTGGTGAATCCAGATTCTGACCATATAACTTGCAGGCTTGGCTTTGATATGTCCTTTCGCCCCCGCCCCTCCTTGGATCAGGTCAATTTCTTTTACAAGCATGAGAACCATCCAAAAATCCTGAAGTCCGTTTACGAGTCTGCAGCAGCATATGAAAGTCATTTGCTGTGATACAGTGGGCTCCAACATCTTGCCTCTGTCATCCAACAGCATCGCTGCCATTCAACCCTTGACTCTCCATAGCCGGAAATGTTATTGCTTTTGTCTTCTAGCGCCCCATTATCACTGTGTAAAGAGGCCCACATACCTGAGAGTTTCTTTCAAGCAATTTGCCAATATGGATGTGCTTTATTATGTAGTCCCAAGGACAGGACTATTGTACATCGATCCCAGTTCTGGGGCCTCACTTGAAAGGCTGTGCACGCCAGAAACCCAAATGTGTGTATGGACAAAAATATTCCGACTTGGTGCACTCAGACATCCACAAATGAGGAGAAATGTGCGGATGCAACCAACGCTCTTCCCACGCCTGCATTTTAGCATAAAAGAGCCTCCTAATTAAAGAACCTTGATCACAGCTGGTGGGGAGACGCCGAGGATAAAGAAGCGCACTTTCGTGGAACGGAGGTGGACATACCGAAAAAAGTATCAAAGCTGGAAGACCAAGATTGAGTGACGGCACGTCCGCTGCCATCTGTGTGAAAGGAGGTTTTATATTTTAAAAAAACTGCGCTTTGACATCAAGGTACACATTTTTAATGAGCACGTTTCTACATTTTCCCTAATTGATACCACATTTTAGATGGACATAAGCTTAGTAAAATCTGTTTTATTTAAAGAGGAAAAACTCAAAACAGTGATGAAGATATGTGGAAAATTAATTGCAGTAATTTACCTGATGATGACATTACCATCAAATTATTAGGTACGATTTAGGTTCACGCACACGGCGCTACCACTCTACACACAAGTAAAGGCCATGCATGGTAAAAAACAACGGAGCACTGCAAACTTAAACCCTACAGAATTATGTTATTGCCAATAATTGTTTTTTTAAATTAATAGTACGCCCAAAGCCAGCTGGGATAGGCTCCAGCATACCCGCGACCCTAATGAGGACAAGCGGCATAGAAAATGAATGAATGAATTACTACTAATCGAACACGTAATATTATCAGGGTTCAAAAATACAATGAAGTACTCAAGCGATGCATTGTGCAAGTATCTTTCAGTGGGGGTCCAACACATTTGTGTGTAATTGCATTTATGATAAAGGATATCCATCCTTGTCGTGTCAAATAACAACATGTTGCACAAAAGTCAAAAACGGTGTGGTGTTTGCGTGAAATGTTTATTTCTAAGATGTGGTTTCACCTCACCACTTCAAATGCGTGTCGCCTTTTTGCCATGTCTCCAAAAAGTGCCTGCGCCAACTCCAAAGGTGGCGTACCGGTGAGCGCGTTCTCAGGACGGGTTGTGTTTTCATCACCATACTTTGCATGGAAAACGGCATACACAACTCCCTTCCATTCCATTTTCTTCCGCTTATCTGGGTCCGGGTCGCGGGGGCAGCAGTTTCAGTAGGGAAGTCCAGACTCCAATTAGAATATATAAAATTAATTTAAAATATTGGATGAGTGGGTAGCATGTTGGCCTCACAGTCAGGAGGTTCAGGGTTTGAATCTCCGTTGGGCATCTCTGTGTGGAGTTTGCATGTTCTCCCCGTGCGTGTGTGGGTTTTCTCCGGGTACTCCGCTTTCCTCCCACATTCCAAAAACATGCATGTTAGCTTCATTGGCCACTCTAAATTGTCCATTAGAGTGTAAATATGAGTGTGAATGTTTGTTTGTCTTTATGTGCCTTGCAATTGGCTGGCGAACAGTCCAGGGTGTACCCCGCCTCCCGCCCAAAGTCAGCTGGGATAGGCTCCGGCATACCCGCCACCCTAATGCGGATAAGCGGCACAGAATACGGATGAATGAATGAAGATGGCGGCAGCAGCATTTGAAGTATCATGACTGGTCCGCATCCAGCAGCATTCTCCACCGATTCATGAGCAAACTGTGGGTGTAAATCTCACGCGTAATGTCACACTCATGCATTCATTCGTTTTCTATACCGCTTATCCTCATGAGGGTGGCGGGTATGCATGAGCCTATCCCAGCTGACCTTGAGCGAGAGGCGGGGTACACCCTGGACTGGTCGCCAGTCAATTGCAGGGCACATACAGACAAACATTCACACTCACATTCCCAAAGTGACACAATGGACAATTTTTAGTCACACCTGATTTTGGAATGTGGGAGGAAACCATAGTACCCATAGAAAACCCACGCACGCACGCACGGGGAGAATATGCAAACTCCACACCTCCTCACTGTGAGGCCAACGTGCTAGCCACTCATCCACCGTGCGGCCGTAATGTCACACTGTTCGTACTAATGTTTCCAATGAACTCACCAATGGCGTTAATGTTGGCTGGGCGATTTGGACTTCATCGCTATTACAGCATGAGGGGCATAGGCGGGACAAGTTGCCCATTTCTCGAATACTTATTTTGAACATGAACCATAATATAGTGGGTCACGACCATTATTTTCCCATATCTCCTCCCCTCCACCCCCATTAGCTACTATTGACAGTGACCATCATTTTCCTCTGCTTCCTGTTTGTCGCACCGTCTTTTAATTTCCCTTCAATTGCAAGCGTCTTCAGTCGTCGCCTTTGCCCTTCCCTTTACTCAGTAGCTTTGCAGACCCTACCGCCGCTAAGATTCCCTGTTCTCAACTGGCATTCCAGACGCATGACTCTGAATCATGTCCACATTCGGTCGTTACAAAATTTGCTGGAATGGTTGCAGCAATCCAAGCAGCTTCTCACAAGATGAAAACACTTCGCCTCCCTCAGCCAGGCCTGGAAGGAGTCCACCTGGATACGGTTCAAGATGTTTCTAGTTTCTGGCTGTTGTGACTACGGCTATCCAATGCATACCCTGCAGCAGGAATCGAGCTCTACGTGGGTCGGGATTTACCAGCGTCACCGCTGATTCACCTTTTGTACCGCCTTTTGGAGAAAGCCAGAAACTCAAATGTTCCCCTCCATGGGTGCCCAGTGAAAGGGCCGGCAAGAGGGTGGATGGGAAACCACAACAAAAACACCAGACCAGATTCCATCTCCTCCAGCCAAGGCTTACGCAGAAACTTCCTGCCAGTAGACCTCCGCCCATCTCTTTGTACGCCTCGCTCTAAGTTGGAGCGGTTAAACTGAAGTCAAACTTTCGTCAAACTTCTCGTTTCTTATCACTCTATCCTTCCTGTTAATGTGCCTGACCTTTTTCCAACATCTTCCCCTCCCTACACTTTTCCTCTCTTCTCGGCACCTCCCAATCACCCTCCTGGAGTCCAAAAGTTCCTCTTTTTTCCTCTCAATGGTAAAAAAAAAACCCTCATTGTTTACTTCTAGACTTTCAGCTGTAGGTCTAATACAGTTCTTCTCTTGAAGATGAAGAAAGTATCTGTCTGTCACAAATGGCTGTTGACAAGAAGGCAAACAACCAATGTCTGCACATTCACTTGTGACTTTCTATTGGGTTTTTGGGCCTACAGCGGTTTGTCGCCATTGTTTCACCCAATTTGTGGTGCATTTTGTTAGACACGGGGATGAAAGAACGACTTTCTTTGTTTTTACCGATTTTGACGTGACCACAAAACCTCTATTACAAAAACACGCAAGCAATAATGATGGTCCAAACGGAACACATTTTCATTGTCTCCAATTTTACTGTCAAAGTGGGCTTACAGTTAGACATTTTACACTTGTTACACATTTAGACATTTGTTTAAAGTCATTTGGGACATTAAATAATCTAATGTAATATGTAAATATAATGGATGTAAAATGTCAGCTTAGAGGAAAACTGCACTTTTTTGGAATTTTCAACACACACACGTCTTTCTCTTTTCTGTGCATTCTAAAGGTATAACAACAGCTAAAAAGACGCAGCTAAAAATGCACAAAAGGGGACGCAACTATTCCGACTATAAAACCATTCCATTTTCTTCCGCTTATCTGGGTCCGGGTCGCCGGGGCAGCAGTCTCGGTAGGGAAGTCCAGACTTCCCGGTTTCCGGCGACCTCTTCCAGCTCCATCGGGAGGACACCAAGGCGTTCCCAGGCCAGCTGTGAGACATAGTCCCTCCAGCATGTCCTAGGTCTTCCCTGGGGCCTTCTCCGGCCGACTGGGCATGCCCGAAACACCTCACCGGGGAGGCGCCCGGGAGGGATCCGGACTAGATGCCCGAGCCACCTCAACTGGCTCCTCTCGATGTGAAGGAGCAGCGGCTCTACTCTGAGCTCCTCCCGGATGGCCGAGCTCCTCACTCTATCTCTTAGGGTGAGTCCAGCCACCCTACGGAGGAAACTCATTTCCGCCGCTTGTATCCGCGATCTCATTCTTTCGGTCATGAGACTATAAAACCTTCGGAAAAAACTGCCAACAGTGCTCCATTTACATAATGTGACCTGCATGTTAACCGAGCTACAGTGACATTATTATTACTATCAACACTGTTACAGCAAAGAACTACTTTTCTAGCAAAGTGACACCTCACCTCTTTTTCGGTGTGCTCTAAAGATATAAAAACAGCTTTGAAAAGGTAGCTAAATCATGCATGTAATGGGACACACCTATTTTGCCTGCAAAGCCTGCTATCAAAACACTTCCAAAAATGTTTTGTCATTTTATATACATGCTGTGACCAAGTAGTAACAGGCGCCTTCATGATAATATGTAATACTTGCTGTATTTTGCTGTACTTTGGTCATTTTAAGCATTTCCAGAACTTTGGTTTCACACAGCAACAAAGAAACAAACAGTTCTGGATGGGTTAGCTCTCATAAGCCCAGAAAGACCCGCAGCATGCCTTGCATGTTGTAACTATGGGCATGGGCCGGTTTCAAGGACTGGTTTCAAGGTATACCACGGTATTAAAAAGTCCAAACTACTGAAATTGGGCGTCAAACAGTTCTACAATATGAGAGAAGCGGAAGCCCGTACTTTGTCATGAACTGTTGTTCCTCACAGTCGGAACCTCGCTTTGATGTGTAACCACAGGCGTGTGCTGCCTTGCCAAAAGATGGGCATAGATAGCACGAGCATTAGTAGCCTCGTTAGCACTGAGCAGCATCGGTACGGTTGGTATTGAGATACAAGTGTTTTGTAGCATACTGACCACCAGGTAGCAGTAATTTCACATCGATGAGTTATCAATCGTTAATACCGTATCTTACTCTTGAAGTAGCCAGCCATTGATGCAGATAGAAAAAAGTCCTCCTCCCAATCCACGTGGAAGTGGTACATTTTTGACTTCTTATGTTGTCATTCTTCCTCACTGTTTGAAAACCCCTTGTTAAGTTTACGAAAAATAAATTTAGGACTAACTCGCTATTTGTCAACTTGTTAGCTTGCTAGCAGCGGCCATCTTGAGTTTTTACAGCATAATAGCTGTGCAATGCGGTGTAAACAATGAATAATAACTGTGTAATGGTGACTACAGTATATGAGTGTTATTTCATGTCCACTGGGCTTCAATAATAATATTTATAAAGTCAAAAACAGGTTTTCTACACTCCATGAAAATATTCAATATATAAACATTGAATCCTGTATCATGGAAATTCATTTATCGCAGTCAGGTCTGAAACCAATTAACCACCATAAACGAGGGACTGTATTTGCACGTTGTGTTTGTTTTATTTATTTATTTTTACTAAGAAAATATTTATTCTTTTGTGACTTGAGTTGCAGGATTAGCCACACTAGACTGCATTGAGAACTGCATTTAATGTTATTTATTTTAAATACATATGTTGCACTGTCGCATAGTATTATTTAGTTTACCATTATTATTTTGGAGCTCTTCTAAATAGAGTGAAACCGTGATCATTATTATTTGGACATTTTAAGGTTGGCACACCATCGGAATCTCACACCGACCTATGCCTAGTTGTGACTTGCGCTGATAAACACAAAAGCAGCTTTCGAGTCATGCTTGACACTCAAGTGATGATTATGCTGGGGACCGCTTGAGTTCAGCATCCAGTGATTTTCACTTTGCCCTACACTGAAATTTTTCCACTACCCTTTCTTTAGTCGGCCATGGGCCCTCTTCCTCTGTCCATTTGTTTTGCTCCCTCCTCCTCCTCCTCCTCCTCTTCTTCACAAGCTCTTTGATCCGTCAAATCCAGATGGAGCATAGCTAATGGATACTATGCACTGGTCGTCCTCGCAGTGCATGCTTCAAGGATGGCAAAGTGGTGAGGAAATGGCCCCGCTATGTTTTGCAGTGTGTCAAGCAATTTTTTAGTACGCATGCACCTCGTTATTTAACATCAAGGGGGACGATTTTGGAGACAAATTAGACAAACAAGGTTTGAATTATAGTACAATAATAATTGGGTATTAATGAGAAAAAAATGAAAAACCGGCTGAACATCAAAGGGTTTCTGACTTGTATATATTTATTGTGTACCTTGAGTACTCCAGCATCAACTAATGACCGATCAAAACCATGTATAGTCATCCATCCATTTTCTATACCGCTTATCCTTATTAGGGTCGCGGGTATGCTGGAGCCTATCCCAGCTGACTTTGGCCGAGAGGCAGGGTGTTTTTGAAAATTAATTAATTAATTATTGCTGTTTTAAACGAGTCATGTATAGTATTCTGGTCACGAGGCGTTTATTAACGTTACATTGATGAGACATCCAGACAACATATTACTTCCTTCACACTGCGTGTAGGCAGCAATGCTGTGTCTGACATGATAGAGAAAAAACCCTTCTCCTATTCCGTGTGGAAGTGGTAGGTTTTTGGCTTCTCCAATGTGGACTTTGTTTGAAACTATTTCCTAAGTTTAGAATACGTAAATTGGGGAGGCTTACTAGTTAGCTAGGTATCCACTGAGTTCCTGTTACTGTTGTGATCCCGTAGCCTGCCGCAACAAAAAATAATAGAATGTAAAGGTGTTATTTCAGGTCTATAGGGCTTTAGTAAGGTTAAGGGTAAGTCATAAACAGGTTTTCTATGATTTAAATACAAAAATATTCCATTTATTAATATTGAATAATACTTTGCTGAAATTCACTTATATGGCATTCCACTGACATAAAGAACATAAGCAGTACTACTCTGTTAATACTGTATATTTGAGCATTGAGGAAAGGAGAGTTCCTTTGCAAAGAACAAAACAGCAGATGTTTCAGTAAAAAAGATCCTGTGGCGTTACAGCAAGTAAGATTTGAGTTACTACTTGGGCAAATTGACTGGTCCCCAACCGGTCCCCATCACAGTCCTTGCTTTGATGGGCCCGCCTTAGGCCTAATAGCCTCCCCATTCCTTCAACTCCTAGGGGAAGGCCAATCAAAGCACACTGATGAAAGCTGCACCAAATCAGCAGTGAGAGCCCAGGCTGGCCATGACCACCCGCAGGCTTTCATCAACGCCATCTTCATGATGAGGGGATTTGCGTTGAAGGAACAGATGTGACAGCAGCCTTGACAGACAACAGACACTGCAGATGTAACCTAACACAGTTACAAAAGAATATCCAAATGCAGAACAAGCAGGCTCACTGGCGGCTGCCATCCTGGCCACATTGGACACCAGTAGTAGACGTTAACGCCTCCATTCAACTAAACATTGACTTTCCTGTCATTGCCGAGTGCCTGATCTACACTAACAAAAAAAACGCCAGGGTCTCTGATTAGCGCCGGATCCAAAAAGCATTACCGGTTGTAGCTGTAGGCAACCTGCTGATGTAGTTTTTTATTCACTCCACGAGATAGCAGTAGCTGCATTTGAAGTATCCGTACTGTTTGCATCAGATCCCCGCCTATTTCCATTTCACTGCTTTAAACAGTTTTTCTGCGATAACTTAAATTGAAAGTGGTTTGATGGCACTATCTGCAGTGGAAAAGGCGGGCTGCAGCTATCAATCCAGCAAAGGGCTCACAAGTCCTTTGACTCAATATTTTCCAGCAGGAAGATGCTTCGACAAGACGTAATGTTGTGTAACTGCAGGGTTTGCAAATAGAGTAAAAACATGTTTACAACCTTCTAAATATGGTCTTTAACATTAATATAGCCAAGGTCTTGCAAACTTGTCTTGGGTACAGTTCATCGCCTTTCGCTTTTGTGCAGTCTATGCATTTTGCTACGCCATGTATCTCTCTCTAGTGCAGCATACCTGATAAAAAAATATGCCCACAAAAAATGCCGCACGGTAGTCGAGTGGGCAGCACATTGGCCTCCCAGTCAGGAGGTTCAGGGTTCAAATCTTCGTTGGGCATCTCTGTGTGGAGTTTGCATGTTTTCTCCGGGTATTCCGGTTTATTCCCACATTCCAAAAACATGCATGTTAGGTTAATTGGCGACTCTAAATTGTCCATCGGTATGAATGTGAGTGTGAATGTTTGTTTGTCTATACGTGCCCTGCGATTGACTGGCGACCAGTCCAGTGTACCCCGCCTCCCGCCCAAAATCAGCTGGGATAGGCTCCAGCATACCTGCGACCCTAATGAGGATAAGCGGCATAGAAAATGAATGAATGAATCAAGCAGGCGAATGCAAGCCAAGGCAAAATTTTTGCAAAAATTTTGACGTTAAAAAATGCACTAACTGGGGCGGACATTAACCGAGGTACAAATCTACTTCAAAATGCTTAATTTAGGCTGTATTCAAACACAAAAGAACATCCATCCATCCATTTTCTGTAACGCTCATCCTCATTAGGGTCGTGGGTATGCAAGAGCCTATCCCATCTGACTTTGGGCGGGAGGCGGGGTACACATTTTGTTAATTGATATATTTTTTTACCTTCTTTTTGTATCTTCTTTTCCTTTGGGCTTATCCCTTCAGGGGCGCCACAGCCAATCAATTGCCTCCATCTAACTCTGTCTTCTGTATCCTCTTCTCTTGCTCCAACTACCTTCATGTCCTCTTTCACTACATCCATAAACCTCCTCTTTGCTCTTCCTCTAAGCCTCCTGCCTGGCAATTCAAAACTCAGCATCCTTCTACCAAAATATTCACTATCTCTCCTCTGGACATGTCCAAACCATCTCAATCTGGCCACTCTGACTTTATCTCCAAAACCTCTAACATGTGCTATCCCTCTGATGTGCTAATTCCTGATCCTGTCCATCCTGGTCACACCCAAAGAAAACCTCAGCATCTTCATATCTGATACCTCCAGCTCTGCCTCCTGTCTTTTCCTCAGAGGGACTGTCTCTAAACCAAACAACATGGCTGGTCTCACCACAGTTTTGTACACCTTTCCTTTCTTTTTAGCTGAAACTCTTCTATCACACATCACACCTGCTATCAAGCTGTTAAATTTAAATGGCCGCGTAGTCCATGAGACTGCTTTTACTTTATCGTGCCCTGCAAGTCATTATTAAAGTTAAAATATGAACTTATACATGACTTTTCAGACATAACAGCCTCTCTCCAGTTGTCGTATACGTCTGTCCTAGGGAAATAGATGCCCCAGCTCTAATTAAACGGTAAACAACAAAAGGATAACATAACCTCCCTGGCAGAGGTAATGGCGCCAGTGCACATAATTTCCAAGACAATGCAAATAATTCCCAGCTGTGCCTTTAAGTTTAGATGAACCTGATAGTGAAAATAGTTGCTCTCTCATTTGCAGGACTTTATGGCAGCTTTGCGAATGACCTGGCCTCTCCTTCAAAGCGCACCTCGCATGACTACCAAGCATGTCACGGTGGACTCGGTGGAGAATAGAGGGCCACAGAACAACACAGAAGGACTTCAAGGCCACAGCTAAGCAAAACCAACACATATGTATGGAGAACTTAGGACCAGGACTTAGAAGAACCCACATTGGTGCTTTCCTACATGTGAGGCCAGCAAACAAAGACTGTTTCTCACTGCTCCGCACATGTTTAACTTTTGTTCCCACACAATCCTTTGGTTATGTTTTGTGTCCAAGCAGCTGAGAGGAAGGCCGAAACACATTACGGGTCACACGGGTCCCTGAGGTGGAGCTTTAAGGGCCCGAGCGGAATGCAATTCCACGTTATGAAGGCGGGGGTCAGCGCACACAATAAACAGACATATGCCCGTAGTGAGCATGCAGATGGAGGTCCCAAAAACAAGAATGCACACATGTTCCTGCTTGCACCCGTGCATTCATAAGCCCGGCGTGCATGTGGAAGGCCACACACACACACACACACACACACACAAAAAGCACACTGATGAGAACACCAGCGTTCCCATACATGCAGCATCACCCTTGGCAAATAAGGACTCACAAATAAGCATGGCTTAAATAAACAAAACAGGAAGGCAAGAGCTGGGATTAACAATGTAATTTGCCAGTCGTCCCTTCCTCTACTGCGCCTCTGCTATTGATCCTTCCGATAACAACATTCAGATGCCCACGCTTCCCAAAAAGCACCACACACTCTTGAGTGGCTTGTCTTCATGTGATGCTTTGTTCGTCATTTTAAAATGACATAATATCAATGATGCAAAACATCCGCATTTGGAACGATACAGGACAGATGCCTGGTAATCGGTATCTGTATTCAACTGTACCAATTTCAGATACTTTTGTGTGTAACAAATGTTTGCATGTGTAATGATTTACATATTTTTCAATTTAACATTTATCTCTTGAAAAATCAACTCTAAGGTATATCAAAACAATATCCAATTGTTTGTATTGTAACATCACAGTTGTTTCACAAATAGATTCGACATGAAAACCCTTAACTAAGCAGTTGTGTGTTAATTAGAGTTGCAACGATTAATCGATTATTAATCGATTGTCCAAATAATCGACGACCATTTTGGTATTCAATTAACCGTTTTATTTAAAAATGTATTAAAAATATCCTGATTTTAGCCATTCCAATGTAACTATTTTTCAATTTCCTCAGTGATCCATGAAAGCAGACATATTATCTTTCGCCGTTGACTTTGGAAAAGAGCAATCAAATCCCATACTTGTACTTGTCTAGATTTCTGCACTCTCTCCATTATCTCTTATCATGCGTACACACAAAACCTACTGGTAGAACAGGGAAACTGCAGTAGAGTGTTTGTCAACTAATGGTTTGTACTTTGCTACTTCAATTTCAGTGACTGAGATCTTCCTCTTGGCTATGATTTTTGGAGGGAAAACGTCCATTCATGCATTCTTAAAGGGATCGCTGCAAAGATGGGAAAATTAAAAATGTCTTTTAAAAAATTCGATTAATCAAAAAAATAATCGTTAGTTGCAGCCCTAATGTGAATGCAAAATTTTGATTAAAATCAAACTAATTCAAGTTTCAATGTTTTTGGTCACTGCAAACTTGAATGCGTTCAGTCTCACAGGTTCAGCAGCCGCTCTTCTCAGTGTTTTATTGAACTTTTATCCCTTTTTGATAGAAATATCTTTTTCCGGAACAAAAATGTCAGGAAAGCGCACAGAGACAGCATTTTTCTTTCCAGTTCATAGCAGGCTTGAGCTTTAGTAGTTCCCGGTTGTTCGGTAAACTAAAGGCAGTTTGAGTCTTCTTCCAGGCAGACTGTTGACAACATGCAATGATTTCAAAGCCATGGCAAGAATCCTGTACAGAAAACTAAACTTTTCCAATGCAATAATTGCTACAATCATGTATTCATACAGTATATGGATGTGGGCTTTTTCATGGAGCTAAAAAAGGGGTCTGTTTTCAATTACAGTGCAACACTTTTTCGTGGTAAATCCGTACAAATTCACGTGCGAACAGGCTGTAAACAAACCCACACACGGAGTTGGCAAAGTTAGTGGTCATGCACTCAAAATCTTATCCGCCCCAACACACACACACACACACACACACACATTCTCAAAACATGTCAGCCTATCTTTGCAATTACCAGAGCTGTCTGTGATAACAGTTGTCTCCACCGGCTAATCACCAGCCGAGAGCGACATTAAATCCCTAATGCCTTACACTCGGATTGTGTTTTTCTAAGTGACTCACTGCAATGACTGCAGGAAATGGTGGTGGGGGGCTTTACCGGGGAGTTCGAGTTATGCCACAACTGTACTGTAAAGAATCCCAGCTTGCTGTGAAGTGAAATGCGGGAAGGAGATTTCTTTTGTGGGATTTGGTGACAGTTAAATTACCAAGACTTCCCTCGTGAATTTAAGTGTTTCTCGCGTGTTCAAACAGCGAGACAGGCAAAGAGTCGCCAATTACGTCATAGCAGAGGTATGAGCTCACCAGTCCAGTTGCATGAGAGGGGACTATGTTGGTGCAGCTGCATGATGGGAAAACGCACGACTTAAGTTTTCTATTCTTTAAATCCATAGCTTCATCACTCCCTCCCCTGCCTCTGCTTCACAGCGCAGGGCACTGTTTCCTGCACTCTTCCTGCTAGAATGTGTTTAGCGTCACTGCAAATAAAAAAAAAAGCTTTTGGGAAGACGACTGGAACCACAAGCACCCAAATAACAGGGTTCTACATCAGAGGGATTATGTTGCTTTTGCACACACCAATGAAGCGATTACCACTTCCTATTCTACTTCTTCTCTGTGCTGTTTTTTTTTATATCATATCGTATCGTATCATATCATTATGATATCCTTTTTTATTGTAATCTCCCAGATTCACTGATTGAGCATTTTGTCTCAAGAAAAGAAATTCCAAAAACAGGTCTTATAAACAATAAACCCCTCCACCAACTTATCGTGGTGGAGGGGTTTGAGTGCCCGAGTGATCCTAGGAGCTATGTTGTCGGGGGCTTTATGGCCCTGGTAGGGTCTCCCAAGGCAAACAGGTTCTAGGTGACGGGCCAGACTAAGAGTGATTCAGAAGACCCGAATGAAGAAAAACAAGAGGAGTGACCGCACCTCGCCCGGACGTGGGATACCGGGGCCTCACCCTGGAGCCAGGCCTGGGGGAGGGGCCCGCAGGCAAGCGCCTGGTGGCCAGGTCTTCACCCGTGGGGCCTGGCCGGGCCTAGCCCGAAGACGCCACGCGGGAACTCCCCCCGCAGACCTACCACCTGCAGGGGCAAGCATAAGGGTCCGGTGCTGTGTGATTTGGGCAGTGGTCGAGGGCGGGTGTCCGGGCGACCTGGTCTTCAGCGGCCAATCCCGGTGGAGCTGGAAGAGGTTGCCGGGGACCGGGAAAGCCTGTACTTCCCTAGTGAAACTGCTGCCCCCGCAACCCGGACCCGGATAAGCGGAGAAAAAGGGAATGGAATAAAGCTAATTAAGGGCTAAAAGCTAGATGGCCACAACTAGAGAAAGGAACAAGTTCCCAAAATGGTTGCTTGAACAACATGCTGCCAGGAGAGACTTGTCAACAGTGCAGTTACATCTCCACGCTCAAGTAGATGCCAAGGCAATGAGTATACAGTAGATGATGTGGGTTAATATGTTACGTTAACAAACAGACGCCGATTTAGCATGTTGTTTTCCTTTTTATTGTTACTATCATAACTTACCTTTCAAGATAAAATGTCAGTTCTTGGGTCTCTGATGTTATGAAATAAATGTTCCCCAAAAAATGGGACTTCTAGTCAGTGCGACTTAGATATTTTTTCCTCTTTATTGTGCATTTTTGGCTGGTGCTTCTACGAAGAGACTTATAGTCCGGAAAAACAATAATTCGATTTATAATGGATGTTTATGTGATTCATAACCTTTAGTTTAAAATATTGGCACTTTATTGCTGTTGTCATATCAGCCAGCAATCCAAACAACAATGAGTTCAAACTTGTGTCATGTGGACAGTGACTTAGACAATGTAATGGCATATAATAAAAGGTACACATCATTTGCAATGTCTTATGGGGCATTTATGGGCTTTGCAAAGCAACAAGTGGCCATGCAAACCCTGATATACGAATGCATAAAAGCGAACGACCAAAGTGATAAGCAGAAAATGTTACGTAAAAGCTGGGAGAACGCAGTGATGCACGCTACACGACACCATCGTCACAAAGTGTCTTGTGTTCATCTGTCATGTGATGTTAGAGGCCACGCTGAGTTGCATTATTGAGGATATTTTTCCTTCTACCGCCTTCCAATAAACTCCAGAGTCCCCCAATGGGAATGTGGTTCCAACTGGAAACCGAAGAGGCAGTCACTGATGAAGTTTGAAGACAAAGTCGGGCCTGCAGAAATACCCCCCCTCTTGACTAATTACTCCGACAAGCCAGTCAAACTTGTCAAAAGGTTGCATTTCACAAAGTTTAATCCTTCCTTCTCCCACTGTTCCACTGTTCCCCTCCCTTCATTGTCTCGCTCCAAACTTCTCTCCACGTCTTCGCCCCTCAGGCCCCCGTGCAGCAGGCCAATTTTCCACTCGGCATCGAAATAAGGAGGGACTGTTCTCAGGGAGAGAAACATGCCCAAAAATACAGTCCATGGTTCTTTTATAGAGATGAAGCAGGTGTTAACGTGGTGGGCAAAGAGTTGCTTCTAGATACTAGATACTAGATCAAAGATACTGGACTCTTGTCGTCAAGGTTGCGGTCACACGGTAAACCGATCCAAGATGAATAAGTGACAGACATTCAGATGTGTCCAAACACTGTAAGGTGTCGAGTTGGAATGAAGTGCAAGACAGGAAATTCACCTGTAGCAGCTGTTTAACCACATCCACACTCATGATAAGTCTTTATCTCCACTAAGTAAATACAAGTATAGTTTGTATTTCAGCCTATCCCTAGGTTGGAGATGGACCCAACAGGCACCTCGCCCCCCGCACCCGACACCACTCCCTTCCTTGGCTTCCAGCTGTGATGGTTGTCACCCAGCAACATGTAGAACGGTTTGACTTTGACCTAGTCAGGGAAAATCCTGAACTGTTGTGTGTAAAAATGACCACCACTCTAAAGCTAACCCAAACATAACAAAAAATGTCTGAAAAAGCCCGGCTGTCTTATGCAGTCTATGGATTTATACAAACAAAACAACAAGTGGTGGCAAATGACATTTCTCTAAGCAATTCAGAGCTTTTCTTCCCGTCATTCACACACACCAGTGACCTGGACAGATGTAGCCACGAACAGAGACCCGCTAAAGAAGAACAGTGGTCATCCCATATTCAGGGTTGCCTTGGTGGTGCTACATTCATCGTCTAGTCCGGCACGAGTGCTCCCTGCAGTTGGAGGCTGTGGCTCACTGAGAGAAACGTGAATTCTGTGTACTGTGACACTGTGAAGCAGAAGGTAGGCCAAGGAGCCCAAACACACCTACAAGACGACAGGTGCCTTAGAGGACGCTGAAACTGAAGGTGATGGAGTGGTGTGGTGATGTACGTCTCCTCCTCCGGTTTTATGAACCCAATAGAGCTCCTGGTGGGCATCCTCAAGGAAGGTGAAGAGCACAAAGTGTCCGATATCCACCAACTATACCAGTGATATCTTCAGGAAGGACTGGAAGAAGATTTCAGTAGCACATGTACAGCTGTGGTTCTCACACTACATACTCCCACCAAGCACTCTGAGGTGTACTCCTTCCTGATGCACAAGTAAGTGCACTTCCTCTTAAGGCATATCCGACTTTGCTTTCTACAGCATCATTCTTCTATAGTTTCGTGCCATGAGAAGACTGGTATCTTGCCACTGATGTATATTTCCCCAAATGTTTGACATTGACCTTGTCTCCTACTTTGTCCTTCCCTGACTACCAGCCTCTTGTCCACCCCAAGCATGGCTGGCGTCCGCCCCTCTGCATCCCTCTGTCTATTCATTACAGCATCCCTCCATCAATGAGCCTCTCACACAGGCAGCTCTCACAGCTCTTCCTGAGGAATGCAACAGGGCGGCTACCACATTAGCACACGTCTCCAGACTTCTACAGCCACGGTGTTGTATTTTGAACACTCTGACTGTGCAAATAATGCATCGGCTGTTACACACTTTACCTATCAAGTGCTAAAAGAGCCGGGCCAACCTCACATGAATCAATGAAGGAGTCTTACCTTGGCCTCGCACTTTCTGTGAGTGATTGTCTTGCATACTAAAACAAAAGACAGAAAGACACAAAAATGGGCATACGCATACACTTTATATATACAAGACAAGCTTTGTAATATCTATTTTTTTTACATTTCTATTCTAAAAAAGGTAATGACAATGAGAAGAAAACTTGTCAATGGCAAAAATGCTGCACACCAAGATTACTGTATAACAATAATAATGAAGATAAATTATCAGTATTTTATACTTACAAATATTAATAATGATACTTGTTTGCTATTAGGGATACCTCCACATTTTTTGGCTTCCAAGCCGATCCGATTTCTTTTATAGTCTTACTGATCTGATCGGGGATCGATCCTTTTTTTTAAAAATAAAATGATGATGATGATAATGATGAAGCCTTTTTTCCCCCCAAACATGTATTTGCAGAAATGAATATGGTTATGAAAATAGCTCATCAAAGTATTGCTGAACTTACTTTTTTATTACACAGCACGACCAACATTGTTATTGTTATGTTGTTTTGCTTTTGTAACACACCACTGAGTCAGGTCTCAAAATCAATCAAAGGTTCAATAAAGGTCCCTGCAATAAAAGATCAAATTGGAAAAATTGGGCATGCAAAAAACTTTTAGGGTAGGACTAATAATTTGACATGGCTATAGACCAATTTGTGATGTGATTTAAAATCTATGAATTTTTTAACAAGCTCTCTTCAAACGCAATAGCAACCAGCATGTTGCCCAGATTTGCAAACCTTGTCCGTCTACCGGATCGACCCGATCTCGTGTCGGAAGCAGATCGGCAGCCAACTCACAGTTGATCTCACAGTGTAACTGATCTGCGGACCCCTCATGGTGAGGTCATGCCGTCTCACGATGCTCGTGCTCACACTGTCCACCGTGATGGTGCTTATCGATGAACATGAGGACATTTACTACCTCTGCAGAAGGAGCCTATGTTGTCCACGTTCTGGTGACACACGCTGCACTGACGCCGCTTCTTGAAGGTCTTCTCCTTGAAGGCGTGAGGCTCCCCCTTTGCTCCCTAATCACACACACAAAAGAGCACCCAAAGGTTTTAAGCGGCTTCATGACAGTTTAGAAATACTGTGATGCATCGGTACCAAATTTGATATGCTCTATGCTCCGAAGGTGCAGTAAGATCCGTCATTGTTTTTTGGAGGTTCTGTTCTCTTTCACCAGCTTTGCTGCTTCAGCATTTTATAAGAACACATTTACAGACAGACCAATTAAGCAGCCACACGGTGGCCGAGTGGTTTGCATTTTGGCCACATAATCAGGAGACGTGGAAATATCCAGGTTCAAACCTCAGCTTGGGCATCCGAAAACATGCAAATTAGGTTAACTAATTACTAATTAACTAAATTAGGTATGGATGTATACAGTACTTCACCAAAGTCAGCTGGGATAGGCTCCAGCGGCATAGAGCCATAAATAGATTGATGTTTATATTACGGTATGTGTACTGAAATTCAAGTACACACATTTTAAGGTCTTGTTGGAAAAAACAAATGAAACTAATTAAAATAGATCAGATAAAAATTACATTTGAAATGTTTATTTTGTTTAAATATAGATTTCAAAATGTATGAAATACAAATATATATGGCACTTTTAAGTTCATTCATTCATTTTCTGCACCGCATATCCTCATTAGGGTCACGGGGATGCTGGAGCCTATCCCAGCTGGCTTTGGGCGAGAGGCGGGGTACACCCTGGACTGGTCGCCAGTCAACCGCAGGGCACATATAGACAAACAACCAGTCACACTCACATTCATACCGATGGACAATTTAGAGCGGCCAATGAAGCTAACATGCATGTTTTTGGAATGTGGGAGGAAAGCGGAGTACCCGGAGAAAACCCACACACGCACGGGGAGAACATGCAAACTCCACACAGAGATGCCCAACGGAGATTTGAACCCAGGTCTTCCAGATCTCCTGACTGTGTGGCCAATGTGCTAACCACTCATCCACCGTGCGGCCTCATTTAAATTCAGTGTTTTCAAAACGTTGATTGAAAAAGTATGAGGAATGCGGGTCTGCTGGAGTCCATCCCAGCTGACTTTGGGAGGCACGTGGGGTACACCCTGGAAAGCTCAGTATTGCAATATCGTAAATATATATTTACAATTTAAGAACAATTAGTGAGCTGCACGGTGGCTGAGTGGTTAGCACATTGGCACCACAGTCAGGAGATCTGGAAGACCTGGGTTCAAATCTCCGTTGGGCATCTCTGTGTGGAGTTTGCATGTTCTCCCCGTGCGTGTGTGGGTTTTCTCAGGGTACTCCGCTTTCCTCCCACATTCCAAAAACATGCATGTTAGCTTCATTGGCCGCTCTAAATTGTCCATTAGAGTGTGAATGTTGGTTTGTCTATATGTGCCCTGCGATTGACTGGCGACCAGTCCAAAGTCTGTTGGGATAGGCTCCAGCATCCCCGTGACCCTAATGAGGATAAGCGGCATAGACAATGGACGGATGGATGGAAAAATTAGTGTACTTTAAAAATGCTCTTGGCCGTGTTACTTTTAACTAAGCAGTATCTAAACTGTACAGGGTCTTCCCTCAGGTTGTGTAACGGTCTTACAGTAACAACCCCCGTGGTTCCCACTTTACCACACAGTAATAATCCCAAGTGTGTATGTGTGCGTGCTCAGTGAAGCCAACATCGAATTGTTTAAAGGACAGAGCAAAGCAAAGTTACACAAACTTCTCCCATTCGTGTGACGGTTCCCACCCGGTATCTTATAAGCTCTAATGGCTTCCATGTCGCCGTGCACGGACACATACAGTCCCGTAATGGGTGGAAGAGAAGGAACACGTGGAAGAACATACAGGGAGTAGACTTCCATCCTCACATACGTATTTTTACAGTTCTGCATAAAAGACTTTTGTTTCCTGTGAGGTAAATCGTTGGTAACAAAGACGCAAGTTTGTCTGAGAACTTTTTCCATGATCCCGGCGCTCTGGAGGCTGCTTAGTGTGTTTGGACAGCTGCCTGCGTGATGGCAGGGCCTTACCTGCTGTCTTCACTGGCTGTCAGTAAAGCAAGCAGACTGAGAGGGAAGCGCCAAAGCATGATGAGTTACTGCTTTATGTATTTTTTCATTTCAATCAATGGTTGCTTGCATATAATACAGTAAAAATACATCGGACTTATGATCATTCATGCCCTGCGATTGGCTGGCGACCAGTCCAGGGTGTACCCCGCCTCCCGCCCAAAGTCTGCTGGGATAGGCTCCAGGATCCCCGTGACCCTAATGAGGATAAGCGGTATAGAAAATGAATGAATGGACTTATGATCCTGCTGAACTTTCAGAAGTCTTCTCCATTGACAATGCAAATAATCCGTTCCCAGGTCAAACCATCGCCACCATCAACACTTCATTACCTGCACCATGTCATACAGCTGGAAAAATGAGCTAATCATTATGATAAATAAATATGCCTTACAATAATACACAGAGTCACACTTCAAGTGTAAAAAGAAGTTGAACACTAACTCAAAATATATCATTAAAAACCACATTTACTTAATAAAACACAAAGTGTACTCATCTCAATGCTTCTCAAAGTTTTTACACTAAGCATCACCTCAAAAATCTTTTTGCTTTACAGGTACTTTTACATTTCTGTTACTTCCACGTATCATTAGTACAGCTCGTGCTGACTGGTAATTGACGTAGTTTGTTGTTTTTTCAATCTGAGACCTAATTATTATTCTTCTTTTTTTTTATCTTTTATCTAAGTGCTTTTCAGTTGTGTAACATTATTTTAACGCGTATACATAAATCATTCTATGCAGTCAAACGTTTTTGTACGCTCCAGTTTTCATCAGCAATTCTCGTAGCGTCTGTTTTCGTGCAATAATAATAAATCATAAATAATAATTGGTACTGTTCGTATTGTTTTGTGACGAAAGCATTCAAGTGCAACCGCAAAATAACCGCGCACAGGGCCAAAAAAAGTTGACAGTGCCGGCAATTTGCTAAAAACGGCGAGTGACACAATTGGATTGAATCTCACCAGTATGTACGGGAAGTCCGCATCGCAATAAGTTCCATTCATTCGTCGTTCATAATTATTTCACAATTCCACTCTGCGTGGAAAACTATATACTGTATGTTTCGGCTTATCCCTTCTGGGGTCGCCACAGCGAATTGATTGCCTTCTACCGCATCCTTCTACCAATATATTCACTATCTCTCCTCTGGACATGTCCCAACCATCTCAGTCTGGCCTCTCTGACTTTATCTCCAAAACCTCTAACATGTGCTGTCCCTCTGATGTGCTCATTCCAGATCCTGTCCATCCTGGTCACACCCAAAGAGAACCTCAGCATCTTCATCTCTGCTACCTCCAGCTCTGCCTCCTGTCTTTTACTAAACCAAACAACATGGCTGGTCTCACCACAGTTTTGTACACCTTTCCTTTCATTTTAGCTGAAACTCTTCTATCACACATCACACCCGACACTTTTCTCCACCCATTCCAGCCTGCCTGCACACGCTTCTTCACCTCTTTTCCACACTCCCCATTGTTCTGGACTGTTGACCCTATGTACTGGTACTATACTGGTGCTGTATACTGGTATTAAAACTATATACTGTATATTCTCTATAAAATGTTTTTTTTATTAATATTAGTAGGTGTCTTGAATGGATTATTTGGATTTACTTCATGTTTTATGGGAAAATATGCCTCGGTTTGCATATGTTTATCTTTTAGTGAACCTTCTGGAACTTTGAAACCAAGGTTATACTGTATTTTTTATTTTGGTTGCCACTAGATAGTACTCATACCACAGTTGGAGAGTCAAACTTTTATCTATCTTAACCTTTTCAAGGATTTCAATGTGCTTACTTCATTTTGTTTTGGACTAAATTCAACCAAAAAAGACACAATAAAGGGTGAATCAATCAATAAAAGTTGGTCATTTGTAACATCTGAGGCATTTAAATGTTATTTTGTGTTACGTATGAGACGTGTCAAAAGTTATGTATAACCGTCTAAGCATGGCGGCCCTGTGGTTGGCTTTATATTGTGCCCCTGATGCATCGCAAAACAGAAGGAATGCTACTAAACACTTTATTTTTTATGTTTATTCCACCACTGCAGTTTAGCAACATGCTGTTTTACATTTCGAGCGCGGTCTCGTTCCTGCTTTTTAAGGCCATGCATGCATGGTAAAATGTCTTTTGTTCTGGAGTGAATTGGACATAGTTTTTGTGGCCTGCATGGAAAAAATATAAGTTCTGTCAATTTTGATTGAAAATGTTTTGTTGTTTTCGAGGTTCGGGTGAAGTTGCCGTTCTTACACACAAACAACTGTCGTAGTCAGGCTCACTCCACAGCGTCTGTCGACTTGCACCACCAAAGAAACTGATATTGGATAGGGCGTGGCTCTACTAGGGCTCTACGATTCCCGTGTTAACGGAATCGCGGACAGAATAGTGGAATTGGCCAATAAAAACAGAATTCACAGTAAAATGCAGAATCTCGCTAAAATTGACAGAAAGGGAACGAAATACTGTAAGGAAAATTAACATTTGTTTGGGATGGATGAGTACATTTTCACCGCGTCGTGTTTTACCGCTTTGATGTAAGGAGTTATCTACGTTCCCACCCTCACCTATGGTCATGAGTTAAGGGTCATGAGCAAAAGAACAACATCGCGGATACAAGCGGCGGAAATGACTTTCCTCCATAGGGTGGCTGGACTCACCCTAAGAGATAGGGTGAGGAGCTCGGCCATTTTGGAGGAGCTCAGAGTAGAGCCGCTGCTCCTTCACATCGAGAGGAGCCAGTTGAGGTGTTTTGGGCATGCCCAGGCCCCGGGGAAGACCTAGGACACGCTGGAGAGACTATGTCTCACAGCTGGGCTGGGAATGCCTTGGTTTTCTCCCGGTGGAGCTGGAATCGCCGGAGACTGGGAAGTCTGGAGTTCCCTACTGAAACTGCTGCCCCCGCAACCCCGACCCGGATAAGCGGAGGAAAATGGAATGGAATGTATTGGAATGGAATGCTAGGAGCGTTTTACAATGCCTGATGATGACGTGCAGGGTCTGAGTGGGAAGAAAGGCAAGAACCACATTTTTTCTTACACTCAGCTCATCTTAGATGTTGAGACATATTTTAATTGATATTCTCTACACACTTCGGCCTTCAAATTGACGGAGCTGTTTGCCCAGCGTTGCCTAACTGTGTAAACAAAACAAGCAAAAAGCATCTTACATGTGCAGTTGGAATCACGTGTGCAGAGGCTGACATCCCATTTGAGAAGTTAACCAGGCTACATGCATTTCTCAATGACAATGATCTCCATTGAGGTATAGCATCTATAAATGTAAGGATCTTTGCTTTTAATTAACAGGCATTTTCAGAATCAGAATCAGAATCAGAAAAACTTTATTGCCATTGTAAGTGAACAATTCACAAACTAGGAACTTTCTTTGGTGACCCAGTGCAACGTAGAATTCTAAGTAAACATAGAGTATTAAATAAACATAGAACTAACTAAACATAAAACCTGAGTAAAAAGTGATTTTAATCACTAACCCCCAAAGCATGTAGTCTATGCTGGTAAAAAATACGTGTAAAATGTAAAAATCAGATTTAAAAAAAATGAAAATGGATTTGGAAAAAAATAAAATAGAATTAGTAAAATAAACAACATTTTATAGGGTCCTACTCTACCTTAGAGAACAAATGCTTGCACCATCCCCTCAGACTAGATCTGCCCTATCTAGTCTTGGAGCATCAACTGATGAAGCCTGCTCAGACGACTGGCAAAACGTCTTGCACGACAACCTGAACAGTCCCGTTGCAATTCCCGGGAATTCAATGGCCCCCAAAATTGACAATCTTCACAGGGAGAGGGTTTCATGCGGCCAAAATTGTGACGTGTCCCACGATCGAAAGGAGTTTGACGCCCCCGGATTAGAACGCGAATAAAATTGAAGTAACAGGAAGGTTCCAGAATGACACCCATGAAAAAACGTGTGTTCGTTAGCTAGAAGGTCACTTGCCGGTTGACGGAGGTACCGTTGTGATTCCAAGGGAGATTGTTCCACTCACAGTAGAAGAAAGACCAGTTAAATAATAGTTAATAGTTGAAACGGATTTGTCGTCAAAGACACGGCCAAAGCCAAGGAAGTCTAGAAACTAAAGGATCTCTACATTTTTAAACAAAAAAAATGATTAATCAAAATAGTTGTCGATTAATTGGTTAAACGATTAATCAGGTCATCAAATGCAAATAAACGCGCGTGAAAAATGCTTGCAACATAATCTCATCGTTTTATTTACCATTTTTTAAAGTTTCGTGTTCAGCACCGACACTTGTGGCAACACGACATGAGAAGTGTCCAGGCTGGTCCACCATTATGAACCGCTGAAGTATGTTTTATCAACACTATTTGATCTTGATGTTGTTTAAATGTTACATACAGTATTAATGATCCATCCATGTTCTATACCGCTTATCCTCATTAGGGTGGCGGGTATGCTGGAGCCTATCCCAGCTGACTTTGGGCGGGAGGTGGGGTACACCCTGGACTGGTCACCAGTTAATCGCAAGGCAGACATACAAACAGTCCCACTCTAATGGACAATTTAGAGTGTCCAATGAAGCCAACAAGCATGTTTTTGGAATGTGGGAGGAAAGCGGAGTAACCGGAAAAAACCCACACACGCACAGGGAGAACATGCAAACTCCACGCAGAGATGCCCAACGGAGATTCGAACCCTGAACCTCCTGACTGTGAGGCAGACATGCTACCCACTCATCCACCGTGCGGCCCCATTGATGATACAAGTAAGTAATTCTTCCAACAGAACAAGGTGCAGTCCTAAGGGAGAGAGGCTGTGAAATATTTACCAACTTTGCGAGGAAACAGCAAACAGCTGGTACAACGTGCGGGGGTGAGGGCTGGTAAGCATGTGAGCTTTGGTCCTCAAGATAGCAATTACTGTCACTGTTAAAAAAACATCTTCCGCAACCACTTCTGACTGTTCCTGGCTGCTAGCAGAGGGCGCACATCCACAACGTGACACACAGCAAGATATGACTGCATTTTGCACATTATAATGGGACTGCCTGTGACTCTAGCTTGTCATTCCTACTGCATGCAGCTGATGGCTTCTTAACACACCTCATACTCACCTTGTCTGTCAGAGACTAAGATGAGGGATCGGTGTTGTATTAGTTGTAGTTTTAGACTAGGGCTGGGAATCTCAGGCTATCCCACAATTATATATAATATCTATATACAAATTATATAATATTATATTATTCATTCATTCATTTTCTATGCCGCTTATCCTCATTAGGGACGCGGGGATGCTGGAGCCTATCCCAGCAGACTTTTGGGCGAGAGGCGGGGTACACCCTGGACTGGTCGCCAGTCAATCGCAGGGCACATATAGACAAACAAACATTCACGTTCATACCGATTGATCAATTTAGAGCGGCCAATGAAGCTAACATGCATGTTTTTGGAATGTGGGAGGAAAGCGGAGTACCCGGAGAAAACCCACACACGCACGGGGAGAACATGCAAACTCCACACAGAGATGCCCAACGGAGATTTGAACCCAGGTCTTCCAGATCTCCTGACTGTGTGGCCAATGTGCTAACCACTCATCCACCGTGCGGCCCCAATATTATATTATATATTATATATTATATTATTAATTATATATACAATTTATATCATGTTAGGACAGTAGGGTGAAACCAACAAAATGTATTTCATATTTTCGGAAGCATATTTTAACCAGAGTACAACAACAACGCAGTCGTCGCTCGTTTATCGCGGTTGGTTAATTAGTTCCAGGCCCGATCAGGAGGAGTAAAGCAGAATTCAATATTAATACATTACAAAAGCTGCGTACGACTTTCCAAATAAGTTGTTGACCATTATGGCAGCTCTGTAGACATCACCTTTACGCTCCTTTTATTCCTCCTTTGCAGCCCATTGCTAAGCCGCCGGCTACCAGAACACTGCGGGCCCACACCGGACTGCAGCAGCTTTGCGCATATCATGCAAGTGAGCAAACTACTTAGTTTGGCCTAAACTTAAAAAAGGGTTTCAAACAAAGTGAGGACGAAGAACAGCGTATGAAGCCAGAAACCCAGGTAACAGAAGAAGAACTTTTTTCACTCCATCATGTGGGACATGCCATGGGGTGACTACTTGCAGGACTTGGACAGGACTTGGCTTTCAAGTACTGGAAAGTCCATAACCAGCCTTGTCCCAGCCCCACCATGAGAAATCTTTCATTTTAACTTGCCGGAGTCGGCCATAGAGCGATGTTTGTATCTTCTTCTGTGACTTTTCTGCCAGGAGCCCCTCCTGGATGACGTGCAAAACGGCGACTCGCTAAGAGGAAAGGCAAAAGAAATGTATAGCGGCTATATTTTAATACAATAAAAACTATACAAAGCCAAGAGAGTATTGATAATCCATCATAAGGTTAAAGATTTAAAAATTAAATACATCACTACATGGATTTCGTCACATTCCTATGTACTGTAAAACCCTTCTTGATTCTGTTTTTCCACAAAAAACCCAACAAATGTAATGACTAAAGCACCAGTAGCGTGTCTCGACGCGCAGCCTGTGCTGCTGTGGACCCCTCCCCATCTAAAAGCACTTACAGGTGGCGCCGTTGTGTTTGTGGCGTTAAAAAAACAATGCTACAGAAGAAGCCGCACGGTGGATGAGTGGGTAGCATGTTGGCCTCACAGTCAGGAGATCAGGGTTCAAATCTCCATTGCATGGCATGTCTGTGCGGCAGGTTCTACCCGGGTACTCCGGTTTCCTCCCACATTCCCAAAACATGCATGTTAGGTTAACTGGTGACTCTAATTTGTGGTCGTTTGTCTGCCCAGCGATTGACTGGCGACCAGTCTGGGGTGTACCCCGCCTCCTGCCCAGAGTCAGCTGGGATCGGCTCCAGCATACCTAACGAGGATAAGCGGTATAGAAAATGGATGGATGCTACAGAAGAAAGTTCATTTGTGTTGGTAAACATTTCATATCACGTTGGTTCCTGCAGTGGTCCCCCAAAATGTCTTAGTGTTGGGATTGCCTTTCAATACTGTGACGTACCATACGAGCAATAGAATTACTCCAATGGCCCAATAATATTTTTTTAAAGTCTGAAAAGGCAGAGTTGTCTAAGAGTTCCTGTCCAGGTTCCCTAAAATACTAACCGCAAGTGTCAGTGCAAACTATTCCTCATTTTTACTCCAGCCTCCGCATCACCCCATATTCCAGTTCAGGACCCCGCCCACTTTTACCATGTATGCTTCCCCCACACAACACACACACACAAGAGACTCATTTTTCCCAACTTTTCAAGCCTTCTTGGAGAGAGACCGAGCAGGAGTTTTAAAGTCAAAGAGATGCTTTCTAACCCCCCGCCCCTCCCCCCAAAAAACCCTTCCGTCTGCCAGCCAGGCGGGACAGAGCGAGGGAGGGGCTGCACATATGTATAAGAGAGGTGCACATGCAAAAATAAACAGTGACACACACACACACACACACACACAGACCCATTGCAAGCATCGTCGAGTCTTCCTCCTTGTTTCTTTCTAAAAATAGCCCCAAATAGGACAGGGGTGGACATTGTGTGGGAAGGGGTCCATCCCATCACTGTGACCTCAGATGAAGACGCAGATGGTCTGTGACAACAACACAAGACACTCATGACTTTTTACCGCNGCCCAGAGTCAGCTGGGATCGGCTCCAGCATACCTAACGAGGATAAGCGGTATAGAAAATGGATGGATGCTACAGAAGAAAGTTCATTTGTGTTGGTAAACATTTCATATCACGTTGGTTCCTGCAGTGGTCCCCCAAAATGTCTTAGTGTTGGGATTGCCTTTCAATACTGTGACGTACCATACGAGCAATAGAATTACTCCAATGGCCCAATAATATTTTTTTAAAGTCTGAAAAGGCAGAGTTGTCTAAGAGTTCCTGTCCAGGTTCCCTAAAATACTAACCGCAAGTGTCAGTGCAAACTATTCCTCATTTTTACTCCAGCCTCCGCATCACCCCATATTCCAGTTCAGGACCCCGCCCACTTTTACCATGTATGCTTCCCCCACACAACACACACACACAAGAGACTCATTTTTCCCAACTTTTCAAGCCTTCTTGGAGAGAGACCGAGCAGGAGTTTTAAAGTCAAAGAGATGCTTTCTAACCCCCCGCCCCTCCCCCCAAAAAACCCTTCCGTCTGCCAGCCAGGCGGGACAGAGCGAGGGAGGGGCTGCACATATGTATAAGAGAGGTGCACATGCAAAAATAAACAGTGACACACACACACACACACACACACAGACCCATTGCAAGCATCGTCGAGTCTTCCTCCTTGTTTCTTTCTAAAAATAGCCCCAAATAGGACAGGGGTGGACATTGTGTGGGAAGGGGTCCATCCCATCACTGTGACCTCAGATGAAGACGCAGATGGTCTGTGACAACAACACAAGACACTCATGACTTTTTACCGATTTGCCATTCAAGAAGAGGACAATGGAACTTTTGAGCCGACCTGCAGGTCAGGGTGGGGTCACCGTGCTGGCAGGTGTTTTTCATAAATTCCTATGACCTTTCATGTGTGTCCAAAAAAAAAAAAAAAAGTCTTTTATCGCTGTTTTTTTTTTGCACTTTTAACATATCCAGACACAAGGTTGGGTCTTTCTCGTGTGAATTGAATTAGTACAATAGTGTGGAATAATTATATATAAGCAATATGCGGTGTGAGGAATAGTCCTATACATACGATAGATTGACTATAAAGATTAATATAAAGTCCATTACACAGTGGAACAGTTCTTCCGAGCCAGAAGGGGCCATTCAAGCATGTGACCGATTCATGCGGTTCTGCCAACACTGTAGTACCGTGACGAGAAATTGGACTTTAACAGCAAAGTATAAAGGGAGTACTTCGGTTTTCCTTGCCTGTTTCACCCTAAATGAACATTTTCTTCCTCCAGGAAAAAAGCACATGCACCCGTTCATTGGTTTGTTTGTTAAATCGTGCTTATGTAAGTCCCACCCTCCATTGAAATGTTGTCACATGGGCTGCTATCAGGATGCCAGCATCATTTACTGGCATCCACTCCAGTTATTACATGCGTGGTAATTCGTGTGTGTGCGTGTGTGTGTGTCCACAGGGTGGGTCAGCCAGGGAAGGGGAACAGAGAGTGCCTGTTCCTGAGGTGAGGTCAGTGCACTGCCACGACACACTTCCGTTCCTCAGGACTCCTGTTGCTAATGCACCAACACACACACGCACACACACAGGAGCAATGCAAACACCCCAGTTGCAGATTTCATGTTTACCAACAACAGTAAAACATCTGCTCTGTCTTTAAAATTCTAATCGTGTGTGTTGATGTGGGCCCAGTGGGGCGATGGCATCATTGGTCAACAGCTGCTGTTAGTTGTTGACGGAGTTGTGCGTCATTCTTATGCTGCTGGATTCTAGGAGCCTCATGGTACAGTCCTGCCACGTACTAAACTCCTGAAAACAACAGACATGCTCTGGATTCTCTCCCCAAAGTGACGCATCAAGTTTTGCTGCCAGCAGTGTTTATTAATGACAACGCCGCGCCATCGCCTGGGGGACAGCATGCAGACAATGATATGTGGTAGCTGGGGGTCTTCACGTTTAGGGAAAGCAGGATGGGGACTCTGGCAAGGCGCTGTGATGCGGAGCCAACACAAACAGCAATCATTAATCATGTTGGCGTGCACCACACACACGCACGCACGCTCTCGTGCGGGACGACATGCGGAGGGCAATGCCTAAAGATGGTGCAGGAACCAGTGCAAAAGCATTAACACACGCTACCAAAACCCATGGAGTAGAATCTGTGTTTACTCCTTATACAAATGAAACACTCTGAGCTGGCGGTGTTTGATAATATTAATAATATATAATATTATGATATATGTAACATCATAAGAATTACAAAGATTTTACCAATACGAGGGATGTCCTGATCCACATTTTTTGCCTTTCGATCCAATGTTGTTTTTTTATAGTCTTGCCGATCCGATTCTGATCCTTTTTGTTTTTCATATTTAGCTTTTACAAACATTAGTTTGTGGAATTGAATGTGATTATGAAAACACCTCTTCAAAGCGTTAAAAAGTGCTTACAAAGTCCTGCTGAATTTACTTTTTTGTTTGATTAAGTTAAAAACTGGGGAAAATGGGCACACAAAACAGTAGGACTAAACATTTGACATCTTTATGGATCAATTCATGGTGTGATTTTGAAGATATGACATGTTTTAATAAACTATCTAAACACAACAGTAATTTATTGACGGTCCCTAGTATAAACAACCGGCGTGTACTGCGGCACTTCCCGCGCGAGCTGCCACCAAACAGCAGTCTGGGCACAGTGAGGGGGAACTACCGCTGCAGCTACAGAGTCGAATATCCAACGTCCGACTTGAAACTATCTTCCTCGCAATACACAGGCACATGTCCTGCATGGTGGTGTTGCGTTTTCCTATTCTACGGGTGGCAGGAGTCGAGTGGCAACCAGCTGTGAGGCGCATTACCGCATCTACCATGTTGGAGTGTGGCCCAGCGTTACGAACATTATACGGCACTGGAAGAAATGTACAATAATAATAATACATCTAGTAGCAGTAATTCAAACAAGAACATAGGTCAGCAGAATTGCTTTGATTCTTCTTCCTGGTCACAGTAAAATTTGTGGTGCCTCAGGTAGAATTTTTGCCACATGCAAGAGAAATGATTAAATAGGAAGTCCCACGCCATATTTTACTTAAAATTATCCATACATTAAGCTGTGTAATAAAAATCCCTGTTCTGTGACAATATATATATACAGTAACTGGACTTTTGCTGCTGGACAGAATTTGTGTCACACACAAGCAGAGAAAGCAAAGGGAGATTTGGCAGGAGCAGGAAAATTACTCCAAAACGTACTTCAAATATTTTGTACACATTAGCTTTGGAATCTGTACTTCCTTTACTCGGTACAAGTTTCTAATTAAAATCCCGTCTTTACATTAAAACATACACTACACAATTAATGGCTACTTGCTGTTGGGCAGAATTTGTGTCCCGCACTGCAGAAAAAGGACAAGGAGATTCGGCAGGAACAGGAAGTCATTCAAAATGCCATAAACTTATGATACTGTATACACCTTAAGCTTGTAATAATAATAATAATAATAATAATAACGCAACCAGTCCAGGGTGCACCCCGCCTCTCGCACCAAAGTCTGCTGGGATAGGCTCCAGCATACCCCCGCCAGCCCGATGTGGATAAGCGGCATGGAAGATGGATGGATAACATCGTGGTCTGTACTGAATGTTTACCATGTTCTGGGTGCGGACGGGACGGGAAAACAACACTATGGGTGCAGGATCTGGCGGGGCGCTTCAAATGCAAGGTCAGCACTGGGACTCCCATTCCAGTCTGGAAAACTCACAAGAATACTACTAAAACTCAGCTGAAGTGGCCAAAAGTTTCTGGCCCGTCCGTGCGCGCGCCCACACACATACGCACACGCACGCACACACACACACACGTACACACACACACACACAGAGAGAGAGAGAGAAAAGCCAGTTGACTTGACTTCCACTGTGTGACATCAACACCAAATGACGCGGTAACCCTGAGGAGCTGGGGGGGGGGGCCTAATGCATCACATGACCCCCCCCCCATCACTTCCATGTCTCGCGCAACAAGCAACTCCGTTCTCCAACATCCGAACGATCGCGAGCACATATTCTCTCCGCGCATCAAACGCCGGCGTCGTTCCTCCCCAACCAAGTCAAAGGTCCCCGCCTACCTTGTTCATCTTCCCGCTAAACATGGTCCCCCGGTGCTAGTGTTTCAGCACGAGCCCCTCAAGCCGAAGGGAGGCTCCATGAAGACGGCCACTCTCGTGTCGTAGGGTCGTATGGGCGGACTCGTCCGCTCCGCTCCAGTCTGCCCGCCTAACGGGTGCTAGGGTGGGGCCACGCTCAGGCCCACGCACGGGAAAGACCAGTGACATGGCCAGCACTCGCCTGCCCATTGGTCTCTTACAAAAAGGGAGCGTGATTATGGCCTCTCCCTATTGGTTGAAATGGTTTCATGACGTAAGCAAGTACCGCCTCTTGTAAATAGATTGATTGCTTTATTTGCGTGCGCGATATGCTTTTGTTTACATTGAATGTAACAGTATGGGTTTTCATTACTTTATAAAGCCCTACATTTATCTTGGAGATCAAAAAAGTATCCTTTTATCTTATTTTTGGAGAAAAATAAAGACACAAAATAATAGATACACTGACGAATGTATATGTACAATATACAAATACATTATATACAGTATATATATATATGTATACAGTAACATACATACTGTATAATCTGTATACTGTATTTATGCACACAACCTGTAGACCGCTTTGTTTATATTCATATTTTTAAAATGGAACGATTTACATTATTATGACATTTCATTTTTATACATTTTGTAACTATAATATGCATATTTTAATTTATCCATTCATTCTTTTTCTATACCGCTTATCCTCATTAAGGTTGCGGGTATGCTGGAGCCTATCCCAGCTGGCTTTTGGGCGGGAGGCGGGGTACACCCTGGACTGGTCGCCAGCCAATCGCAGGGCACATATAGACAAACAAACATTCACACTCTAATGGACAATTTAGAGCGGCCAATGAAGCTAACATGCATGTTTTTGTAATGTGGGAGGAAACTGGAGTACCCGGCGAAAACCCACACACGCACGGGGAGAACATGCAAACTCCACACAGAGATGCCCAACGGAGATTCCAACCCTGAACCTCCTGACTGTGAGGCCAACATGCTACCCACTCATCCAATATTTTAAATTAATTTTTGTAAATTCAAATTGGAAAATTACTTATTTTATAGTTTTTATATTTTTGTCAGATATTTTAATTAAAACGTATTTTTTTTTAAAAAAAATGTTCATAATTTTTGCAGGTTTCTAGTTAAAAAAAAAAAGTAAAAGTAACTAAATAAATAAATTATTTCCAAGTTGTCTATTGTTATTCACTATCATGCTACTTTAACTTGCCCAAAAGAGCCAGGGCGTGCAGTTCCCCGCCAGACGCCAGCAGATGGCAGTGTTTCTCTTTTAATATGGATTTTATATATCTTCTTTTCCTTTGGGCGTATCCCTTCAGGGGTCGCCACAGCCAATCAATGGCCTCCATCTAACTCTGTCTTCTGTATCCTCTTCTCTTGCACCAACTACCTTCATGTCCTCTTTCCCTACATCCATAAACCTCCTCTTTGCTCTTCCTCTAGGCCTCCTGCCTGGCAATTCAAAACTCAGCATCCTTCTACCAACATATTCACTATCTCTCCTCTGGACATGTCCCAACCATCTCAGTCTGGCCTCTCTGACTTTATCTCCAAAACCTCTAACATGTGCTGTCCCTCTGATGTGCTCATTCCTGATCCTGTCCATCCTGGTCACACCCAAAGAGAACCTCAGCATCTTCATCTCTGCTACCTCCAGCTCTGCCTCCTGTCTTTTCCTCAGCGGCACTGTCTCTAAACCAAACAACATCGCTGGTCTCACCACAGTTTTGTACACCTTTCCTTTCATTTTAGCTGAAACTCTTCTATCACACATCACACC
>QODF01000304.1:311729-366419 GCA_024372805.1 Oostethus manadensis
TGACAGTCTATGATGTCAGCGGCTGACTCTCACAAATGTTTTTATAGTTTGAAAGTTTATTTTTATGCGCATACAACAGTCACACATACATTGGTAAATTGATACATTCCTAAATGTATATAAATAACAAATAAATGGGATAAAGGGACATTTAGGTTACTTTGACCTTCACTGAAGACATGTGTTCCCAAACACACAATGTGACGTCATCAACCACCACCTTCCTGGTTACTAGTGATGGGAAGTTCGGACCATTTTACCGACTCAGATCTTTGAGTCCCGTTCAGTAAAAATGAACGAATCTTTTTTAAGAGTCATTTCGTTCATTTTAGCAAAAATAAATATGATTAAAATGCAACATGTTTTTTCCCTATCACATCTACTGCTCACAAAAACGTTAATCACACTATAAACAAGACAAAATTATAATGCTATAAGAAACTGAAAAGATTAATTCATTGTTTACCTGGGTATTTTGTCTATGAATCACTCACCTCACCTCTTTGTCCCTTTTCGAGTCGTTCGCTCATTATGTGACAGCGCCATGTGACCTTAACCTTTGCTGCATGAGCCGGAAAGCGAATTGATTAGTTCAAATCTCGAGTCTTCGGGTTTTGAGTCGTTCGTTGTTCACGTGACAACCCCATAAGCCTAACCTATGCTGCATGAGCCGGAAAGAGAATTGGTTAGTTTAATTCTCGAGTCTTCGGGTTTTGAGTCATTCTTGTCTTCAGCTAACCGCAAGCACGGTGAGCAACATGCTGCCCCTTAGTGGCGTAATGAACGAACGACTCAAACCCGAAGACCGAAGACTCTAAACAGGTGAACTGATTCCACTACAGAACAGATAGGCTGTTACGCAAAAGCGCATGCGAGACTGAACAACCCCCCCCCCCCGAGACGATTTGTTCTTCCTGAGTCACATTTAAGATTCCTTCAAAATGAACGAATCGTTCAAGAACGACCCATCACTAATGTTTACCCAGTTCACGATTCCAATACATCTTGCTGCAGTCACAGAATCACATCTTCAATCTTCTTCTTGTCCTTTCGGCTTATCCCATCAGGGGTCGCCTCAGCGAATCATTTCCACATGTTTTGATTTGGCAAAAGTTTTACGTCGGATGCCTTTCCTGACACAACCTACTGTATGGGGGACATGATCTAATAGTGGTAACAAAACAAAAAAAAGTGTGTCATAAACATAGCTTACTCATGGGTATTGTTTGACTAACTGAAACATTCATAAATATATAATATATAAATAACAAATATTTTTGTTTACAATCTTCTAAATACAGTTAACATTAGAGCCCTATAGCCATGAAGTAACACCCCTATAGTTTGAAGGTACAAATAACCTTAAACAGATAAATACTAGTAGATAATCGTAGATACTGTGTTTATCTCCTAGAGAAATTCCATGAACAGACAGCATGAAAATACATCAAAAAGTTTCCAACACTGAGGTAGGCATGATTTTGAAATAATTTTTGACAAGGATGGTTGAAACTAATGTATCTTCCCTCCACTAGGTGGCACAATTACTCTCCAATTCTGTTTTCAATAGGGGTGAAACATGTAATTTAATAATCCAATAAACTTCATTGCTTTAAAAAAATATATATGTATAATATTATAAATTAATAAGTTAAAACTGTAACTCACAACGTCGACAAACAACTTTGGATGTTTCCACTTGCCTTTGTCCTTCCGTAATTTGAACAGGGAAGCCAAAGTGCTCCCAAACAGGAGAGCGTAGTGAGATGGGCGGGTCTTCAAGCTCAGCCCTCTCGCTGGCATTTGTTATGATTGGCTACTAATCTTCCTCCTCATCAGTCAGTAGTGTCTCACACTTTGAGGCGTTCGTGTGGAAACTTGGCCAGGACTTTGTTTGGAGCCCATAGATTACTCTAGTAATAAATGTAACGAGAAAAATAGCAGAAAATGTAACCAAACGATACGCAAGTGGTACCAACCGAACATGCAAAACCGAAACGCTTCGTTACGTCCATGTGAACCGTTACACGCCTAAGTACCACAGTTATACCAGTACTAAGAAATGTAAGAAATCATCTAGTAACAGTAAATCAGACAACGTAGATCAGCAGAATTGCTCTGATTCTTCTTCCTGGTCACAGTAAATATTTGTGGTCCCCTGTTGCGAGGTAGAATTGCTTTTGGCTCACTCTAGTAATAAATGCAATGATAAAATAGCAGAAAATGTAGCCGAAACGCTGCGCACCAAACCGAACATGCACAACCAAAACGGTTCAATACATCCATGTGAACCGGTGCACCCCTAGTTTTCATGGAACCCATAATAAAACCCAGAGAATGCCTGATAACTTGTGGTTTTATTAGGTAACAAGATGACGTTTTGAGATTGCGAAAACCATCCATCCATCCATCCATGTTCTTCCGCTTATCCGAGGTCGGGTCGCGGGGGCGGCAACCTAAGCAGGGAAGCCCAGACGTCCCTCTCCCCGGCCACTTCATCTAGCTCTTCCCAGCGGATGCCGAGGTGTTACCAGGCCAGCTTAGAGACATAGTCTCTCCAGCGTGTCCTGGGTCTTCCCCGAGGCCTCCTACCGGTTGGACGTGCCCTGAACACCTCCCCAGGAAGGCACCCGGGGGGCATCCTAACCAGATGCCCGAGCCACCTCATCCGGCTCCTCTCAATGCGGAGGAGCAGCGGTTCTACTCCGAGTCTCTCCCGGATGACAGTGCTTCTCACCCTATCTCTAAGGGAGAGCCCAGCCACCCTGCGGAGAAAACTCATTTCGGCCGCTTGTACCCGCCATCTTGTCCTTTCGGTCACTACCCAAAGCTCATGACCATAGATGAGGGTAGGAACGTAGACCGAGTGGTAAATCGAGAGCTTTGCCTTTTGGCTCAGCTCTCTCTTCTCCACGACAGACCGGTGCAGAGTCCGCATCACTGCAGACGCCGCACCAATCCGCGTTCCATCCTTCCCTCACTCGTGAACAAGACCCCGAGGAACTTACACTCCTCCACTTGAGGCAGGACCTCAAGCAGGGATTGTGGAAACAATCCTGTCTATTAGGATTGCATTCATTGTGTTTTTCATCCACTTGTGGAAAACCATCATAGAATACATATTCAGTTCTCTATTTACTCTAGTTTTGTGGGGGGAAAAACATAACTGGAGTAAAAGGATTGCTATCTTATGATCATACGATTTGGATTTGCTTTGTTAGAACGAAGTCTTAACGTCGCACCCACGGAAACATAGTAAAAACTCGCGAGAAAAACAAGCCAGGAAAAATCCTTGCAACCGTGGCAAAGAGTGGTGCTGATACAAAACAATCACCTCATCCGCTAAATGTGTGTTTAAGCGCAAAAGGTTCGGAAGTGTGCTGAATACAAAAGAAGGAAACAGACTGTCTAGGTTGCCGTGCCATCATGGGAAGGACCATGGGAAGTTGATATTCAAAGTCAACTCACCGCTTATGCCCAAAATCGGAAAAAATCTAGTAAATCAACACTGGCTACAGAAAACAAAGCTTCCATCTGGAATTAAGTCCTTGACACAGTAGAATGTAGTAATGAAGGGCTTAACATAACAGCAATTGCAAATCCCCTCCAAAGTGTTCATGACACCAAATGTTACATTACCCTTATTAAAAGGCATATTTCCACAATATTTATCCTTTTTTAATTGACATTTTTCAACTTTGAGAGAAAAAAAAATCTGTCTGGGGAGAAGTGACGTCACATCGAGAATACGCCCTTTTACGCACGGGATGGAGGAGTCGCTCCCAAATTTACCCCGTCCATGCATCTTCTATGCCGCTTATCCTTAGGGTCAAAGGGTCTTCTTGTATCTTAGTCTCTCAAATATCATACCTGTTGTGGTAGATTTTGGGATGCGAGAAGGGAACTGCTTTGTCAACCAGCAGAGGCAACTCTGGCTTCCCGAACAGATTCAATACCACTCGCCAGTGCTTATTCTGTGAATGCTGAAAAACAAATCCGGGACATATAGTATACAACAATAAAGTACACTCATCACAACACGACATCGGTAAATGTTATTGTGAATATTTCACTTTCTTCACTTCGCTGCGCGTTCAGGGCAGTTTTGATGAATCCTCGACGCCACCTCCTTGATACGACGCAGAAAAGTTTGCTGGGGGGCATTTGATGACCGCAACTTAATTTCACTCATATTTTATAGTTTACTGGCGAGTGGCAGCTGCGTGAGAAAAAAACGTTTATTTAGTGAATACTTTTATTTTTTTTCCCATGTTTGGTGTCATGAGTACTGTAAAGGAGCAGCAGTTGCATACGCGAACGAGACACTTTTATGTTCTCTTGGCTGGTAAACACTTGCATATTTCAAATTCCACATTTCTAACACACATGCCAATATTCCAGTGATGTCAAGGGACTTCTTTTTGTCCAAGCTTCTGTGACTATCCCATGTAGGCATTACATAAACTCTTTACAGCCTGGAAAACTGTGACAATTATTTATACAAGGAACATTACAACACTCAATCGGGTGTCCTCACATGATTTATTTATTTTATATAAAAGGCAAGCAAACTATCAACTCATTTGAAATATACATTCCTGACTACAAACACCTGAAATCCTGAAAATGATCTTTATTTTCATGTATGAACTCGCAGGGGAGGGAAATTCTTGCTATTTACCATCATTATCAATTTATGTCCATCTATATCTATTGTTAAATTCAAATTTCTCTTTTGTATATTATTTCATAAACTTGGATATGATCCCAGTTATAGGCAACAGTGATGAGTGACTTTTGCTTGCAATGGCATTAAATGTAGTTTTTCTTTAATACTTTAAATTTCCTTCTCATTCCATTTTCAAACAAAAATTGCAGGGAAATAAATGAAATTACTATTAAAATGGTGTTAAACTCCAATAAATACTAAGTATTCCATTCTAATTCTTATCCTAGTTTATTCATTTACGTCATCTCAATAATAATACATAAAAACATAGTGAAAATAATAACACATAATAAATGTAGTTCATATCATATATTTGGACTATTAGAATGAGAGAGATTAGAACGACTTCTTTTTGCCTAATTTTTGGCACCCTCTCAGGCACATTTCCACTAAAGTGTCATTTTTTGCAGCATTACAATACATTTTTTATTATTTTAGTCAAAAACAATAATGAAAACTTTCAACTAGGTTAGCCGTACAGAGCAGACTTTTTCTAGTGAGCCCCCCCAAAAATAGATATTTGTAAATATATAATGACAAAATAAGAAAAGTGTGCAAAAATAACATTGGTGTTAGTTGGAAAAAACAGTAATAAGTAGTAAGTACGGATTCATTTATGTCTTATTCATCTTTACCATAATCTTGAAGGTGTCCAAAGAAACACTTAATGTAATGTGTAGCACACCAGCACCTGTCTTTATTCTTGACTGCTTTTTTCTGCAAGCCTCCTCTTCAGCTCGGAATTCTGCTTTTGCAGCATTTTGTTCTGAGAGACAGGGAGACAGTGGTTTTTGTTTTAGAAAAGTGCTCCACTTAAATTACAACCATGGCTGCTGACCTTATGCCTGAGCGCCTCCACTGTCAGATCTCTAGCTCCCCTCACGCTCTCCTCCTTTTTAGCGGCTCGGAAGACATCGCCAACAGCGGAGACCAGCACGTGAGACTAGGCAGGCGTTTTGGGAGGGTTGTTTTGGAAGCCTTGTGCACACTTAAAGGTGTTGCGAAGGCATACTCACTAAGGTGCCGCTCTTGAACAGGTAGCAGTGGTACATGTCCACCGCGGGGTGCTTGGCCACGAAGCCGAAAGCTTTGGGCGCCGACGGCATGACAGCACAGAAAGAAATAGTGGGAAGGGGGCAGGTGTAGAGCAGAAACTGGTGGAGGAAAAAGTGATGTTTCATGCAAGGATGCTGGGTTGAAATTCTGTATTTTGTTGCACACCTTGGTTTTGCTTTCCAAAATGTCAATCCCACTCAGGGAGACAAAGAGGTGGACTTTGCTCTTCTTTGCAACCTTCTCTGAGGCAGATGGATCAGGTGTCTGGAAAAGACAGGGCATGACACTTCACTGGATACATCCGCCTGTAAGTCTATTACAGGCTTCGCTCAACATCTCAAAATAAAGGTATCAACTCAGCTATACAGTAGATGTGGGAGCTGCAAGGTTAATCTCTTTTTCTTTATGATGTAGCTCACTTAGGAATACACTGAACTTCATTAAATACGTGAACTTCTTATTCAACTATCTGTCTAGGTTGTGTTGCATATTTATGTCCTCCTGTCCCCCTCATGTTGCAATGATTTATGGGATACATGGCATCTTTTGGAGACATGCATGGACAAACAGCTCAATAGCATCGAAGTTACAGACATCAAAGTGTGTTCCCAGAAAGGATTGCTAGAAGCACTTTCAAACTGTCTAAATTCCAGCAGCAAGGTTAGATTGGGGAGAATACACTACTGTGGGACCTCAGCATCATTTAAAATTGGGGATAAAAACAAATGATAGCACTTGACACTGACCTTAAGGCTCCTAGCTGCTTCCTCCAGGATATTAAGTCCATTGGGTCGGAGGACCTCCACTCGGCCAATAAACTAGTAGAACCAGAGTGTTCATACAAAACAGCAGAAGGAAAACTTGTGTTTAATTAGGTGTATTTACCTTCACAGTAAAGGAAATCTCATTGTCTTCCTCGGTGTCACTCATCCTTCCTTCAGCAGGCACCAATAGCTACACACACACGTTCATCGATAATGCAACACAACATTAATGGACAAACTTCATTTACCTTACTGGACAGAGACAGGACGTCGCCTTATTGCACTGCCAAGAAAAGGAGTAAAGTCTGCTGGGGTTAATCACTAACTTGCGTCGTCTTTATTACCTCTTATCACATATCCATGGTGATCAGTGGTAACATACATTTAAAGAAACACTAATATTTCCTTTCTTAGGACCGACGTTTAATACAGTATATGCTTACAGCCGGAGACTCTTCAGGACTCTCATAGGTAGCGCAGCCCAAGGGTTGCTGACATGGTGAAAATGAGACAAAGCCAACATGAGGGGACCTTCAGAACCTAATACTAACAAGATGCTTGCTTTAGATTCTAGCACACAATCTAGGCCTTGTAGGTGTTTATGGTCTTTAACAAGGAACTGTTGCAATCAACCGCCGTGAAGCACACTTTGTCAGTCTTAGGCTCTGAACGTGAGAAAGAGGACATATGAAAGGTAAATGACAGCACGCGGGTGTGCCCCCCTTGCCTATTGTAGTACACAAGGATGAAACTGAGCCAAGCTTCAGCAAATGCATCATTTATAATAAGCGCCGCCTAGATTTGTTTTCCTGCAGAAGGCTCCTGTCCATCTTTTTCTGTGCGTTTAAGAGTCATTGACAGACATCTCGTCCACTGCGTTGGCGAGGTTCTTCTGATCTCCCGCCTGCTTGTTCTTCTGTTTCTTTGCCTTTTTTGACACCTCCTGTTCGATGGGAGCAGGCTTGACAAACTTGATGATCTCTGTCAAACCTGAGCGGGATAACAGCACACACAAGTGGACAAACGTGGTATTACAAGATGAGAATGACTCAAGGAGAATTTAGGATTCAATTCTACTTTTCCAGGATATTAGTATAAATATCACAAATAGTACAACTCAATCTAAAAAAATTAGATTAGTAGATTGAAGGGCAGGAAAATATACAATGAACATTTTAAAATTACACACACACGAATATACACGCGTGTATATGTATATATACACATACACACATACATATACTCATACACACACATATATACACATACATATATATATATATTAATTAATTTAACTGAAAAATAAACTAACATTAATTTTCAAAAAATCTAAAAGTCTGATTTTTGTAGGGAAGTTGCAAGTTCTAGATCAGCGGTCGAGAACCTTTTTGGCTAAAAGAGCCACATACTTTAAATTAAAACATATCTTTTTCTGTCACTATCTTCTTTGTCAAAAGGGTTGGTTCTGCAGAATCAACTTGACTATTTGATTAACAGGAGGGAAGTTTACTTCCAGACCTCTCAAAGGTCCCGGCAAACCGGCTGGCTGCCGCATTATCCATTAATAATCAAGTTTTGGTATCTGACCCAGAAAATATTGTAAGGACGGCTGGCAGTGGCTATGGCCACCCGCACTACAGTAGAAAACGGATCAAGGGATTAGGGATGTCCGATACGGTCCTCTTGGCCGATATGGTCTCAATTTCTGAACCTGATACCAACCAATATCGATACCGATATGTGGAATGTCACATATCTCCTGCCGTCAAGCTAATACATACGCATCTGTGGGGATGCAAATGTTTACAGCATCAGCACTTAGCTTCTTGATGTGGCTGTAAACAACACTCTACAACTCGTGTAAGCAAACATCTGAGAAATACTTGCGATTGGATTAAACACTCTGGGGGGGGGGGGTTCTAAATGTTTATTATTCCCTATACAATATTAGCCCACATTACCAATATTGATATAGTAGATATAGATATTATATAGATTGATAGATAAAATTTCATTATCATAATTGAATATCTAATCAGTTACCACAAAGAGACTTACATCCCTACTTACTTATTGCTAAAAACGTATTTTTACTAACCATTAAATAGGATTAATTATGAGTTAACTATGGATCAAATGCAACTGTTAAATATATATAAGTATGAAAATATTTTGATTGACACCCCTAGTTAAGACTTGTCCGAGATCCAGATGCAGTCGTCAAAAGAGCCACATATGGCTCCTGAGCCATAAGTTCCCTACCCCTGTTCTAGATGCTAACAATGATTGCTCAAATTGACTGTGAACCCACAGTCCCTTGTATGGAAGAAAATCTTTGTTGCATTTCTTACCAGGAGGCATGAATTCCCGGAGCTTCTCTGGAACGACAATGCCCTCCTCCGTCTGGTAGTTCTCCAGGATGGCACACATTACACGCGTGGTGGCACACATGGTTGCGTTCAACATGTGGACAAACTCGGCCTGAAAGCATCAAGGCAGGAAATAAGTGTATGCCGAGCATGCAGCAACAGTACAGCAATCTAAAAGCCACACTTCCAGGAGCTCTCCTTGCAAAATTGCAACATCTACTGGTCGCTGCTAAGTAGTGACATCAATTACCTAGGTCTGGTTAACATTAAAAAATCCCTGACATGAATTACAAACTTATATATTATTTGTAATTATGTTGTACGTTGTTCGGTTTTTGAAAGCAAACGGTAAATTCACAAAAATTACATTTATAGTCCACAACGAGCCATGACGAACTAGCTCTTAAAGCGCTGCCTCATTTCCGGAAGTGATGTTATCAAGGAGGAAAACACATTGCTGAAGTAAAAACCTTGGAAAACACCAGATTTGAGCCTTAAGACATGCAGAGGAAGACTGGTCACCTTTAGAACACGGAATAGTATGTGTAAGTTACTCTGTACTTACTTATCCTTCAATTATTGTTTGAAATCGTCTTCCTAATGAGCATAAAGGGCTTTTTATAGCCTTATTGTAGTCAAGGATCAATGTTCACCGTTGCTGCCCACAGTAAACATGTTGCTGTCAAACGATGTTTATATAACATGTAGAATGCTTCGCAGCCTTGTTGCTATTGTGGAATAGTGTACACATGACTTACTTTCTTGTGTCAACTTTGATGCGGTGGTCATTCCTTATGGTCTTGTCTTTTTCCTTCGTACCAGCAAAATAGCATCCTTTTCCAAAATGTGTTTATATGTACCTCCAAGTCAAATGCTTCTTGTATTAGTGTTCCCGCAAAGCATTTGTCATCGTTGCAAAGAACACAAGTCGAGGTTCCGTCTATGTGTCTCTCGCTCTCTGCAGTTGCTTCGTCCATTCCTGTCTTAAACCTTCCTCTTTTGAAAAACAAAACAAACTATAGTATCACTCAGATACTGAGCACATCCAGCAGCAACACGTTTTGGCATGACTACTATTTTGACAAGAAAATATACTGATCTACCTCACAAAGCGCCTGTTTACTCTGCTTTAGCTGAGAGGTGTCATCCCAATGACGCAATTTCCGGAAATGAGGCTGAGCTACAAACAAGTTCATCATGGGTGACGCCATGATCTGTAAATGTAATTTTTGCGGCTGTACCATTTGCTTTCAAATATAATTACAATCAAACATAATTTCAAACAATAGTATATAAGAAAATTTGACGAATCATGTCAGTTGCACTCGCACCTTGTCCATCATCTTTTTGGTCTGCCCATAGCGGATACGCAGGCGTCTGGCCTGGTAGTCAGTGCAGTTAGAGCAGGAGACCAGCTCTCTGAACGCACCGGAACCGGGGAACCAGGCCTCCAGATCCAGCTTTTTACTGGCGGCGTGATTAAGTGCACCTGACGACAAATGAAGATCAAACAACCAACCAAGAATGACTACCTTATGTCCTCATATAGTGGCATCCATGTCAAGGAGGTGTCTGATTTGTACAGACACACTGCTGTCCACCAACTATAATCAAGAATACACTAATAGTCAGAAACTAAAACAGAAGCAATATGTTAAAGCTAGGCAAAGATTATCTATATCACAGAACGCACTCTGCTGTTTTTAAGCGCCTATTGCAAAAACGTACGTCCTCTATATGACAGGAGTGCTCTGCCAGACCTACCGGAGACGATGTTGACGATGCGATAAGGAATGTTAAGAGATTGGTAGAACTCCTCTGCCGTCCCAATCATTTCATCAAACATCTCCCACGATTTACCGTCATGTGGCGAAGCATAAGCAAACTGCTCAATCTAAGGAGAGGGACAAAATAACATGATATCGACAGTCGAACAGGTCGCATTCAGCTTGTTTTGGGAGGAGCCCACCTTCTCAAACTGATGCACCCGGAAGATCCCGCGCGTGTCCCTGCCATGGGAGCCCACTTCCTGTCGGAAGCAGGTGGAGAAGCCCCCGTATCGTATGGGGAGGTCCTCGGGCTTGAGCCACTCGTCCCGCAGAAAGGCGGCAATGGGCTGCTCAGAAGTGGCGATCAGGTACTTTTCGTCAATGGAGTTGTCGTCGGCCCGCTCGCTGCTCTTACCGATGACCTACGGGAGAAGACAATAAAAGGAGATAAATTGAAAGGAGACTAAGTAAAGACATCATTTCCAAGACTTTTGGTGTTGCTTGTATGACACCTGAGAATTAGAGCTGAAGAAGGCTACAGTTTGACAGCTCTTCAATGATCCCCTTTTAAAGAAACAATCCAAACAAATGTGTAAGTATTGTATCTTTGTGGGTTATCAAACAGCTAGACCATTATAAAAGTAAAACTAATGTGGGTGGCATCAAGTGTTTCAAGTTGCTGTGTGGTTATACCTTGTAGAGCTCTTCATCAAACTGGCTGAGCTGGGCCACTTCCTGCATGACCTCCTTCCTCATAAAGAAGGGTGTGTACAGCATGGTGTAGTTCTTGCTATGCAGGATCCTCATGGCATAACTGATCAGAGCCTGCTCCAAGAACACCAGCGGGCCCTGAACACAACACAAAATGAGGAAATGTAATTTAAGCGTGTGCCTTTTTTGGGTGCAAATGAAAGCTACAAAAAGAAGCTACAAAAAGGCTCACCTTTAGGAAGTAACCTCTGCTCCCAGCCACAACGGCCCCCTTCTCCCCTTCGAAGCCATCAATCATGACCACCAGGTCGACGTGGGAGTATTTCTTCTGAACGCTGCAGTCGCCCCACGTACGCTCCACCTTGTTGTCTGCGTCCTGCACAAACAATTGCTGCACAGGTCAGATACAAACAGTCTATTTCTGCACAAAATAAAGGATTTCTTAATATACAGCACTAAACGTGCGCTTGATTTCCTACCCGGAGAGCTGACATCGGACGGCTGTTGTGCTGGTGCTCGCGTGTGAGTAAGCATACCTCAAACTTTGTCTTTGTGGGTTATTTTGCGTTGTTTCAATGTATGATGCCAGGTTGCGGCTGTACTTAAGTGCTAAATTATATGACGCATACAGCACATTGCACGCGTGCCCATGCTCACTATGTCACCAAGCATAGCGTGGTTTTGACTTGCTATGAAAAGAGCTTTGACTTTTAGGAACATTTTGAATTTTCCGTTCATTTATACTTTGTAAGGTTGGCTTAAATGACACACTGGTGGAGTGATCGCATCAATCAAACGACACGTCTAGGTTACGGCCAGTGTGTGTGTGAGACAATAACGGCTTTTTTTTAATTTAGTGGATTATTCCTTGAGCATAAACAAGCTCACAGTGGACTTTGTATATTATTTTGAGTCTATTTATTTTGATCGTAAATAGCTGGCGGGGGGATTGATCACAATAATTACACGCCGTGTCGCTTTAATGGGGGGGGGCATCTGGGCTTGGTTGGGTGGATAATTTTAAATTCTGTGAGAAATGTCTTTGAACATAAGATACCGTAGGTTTGAGACTTTGTGGATTGTTTCAGGTCTTTGTATTTATTTACAGTATATTGTGCAAGGTAGTGGATATCATACTGGCAGGAGGAACAATCACGTTAATTATACAGTAGGAGTTGTTTGGGGGTCCACATGCTCATGTATGCGCTGTTGTTCAGGGCCCTGGACCACCTTTTCCAAGTGCGCTAGGGTCCGGAATGCAGACATCATCTACAATGACCTGTACTTCAGGTGTCAACTGTGCTCACGTCTGGAATTGTTTGGGCAAGTGGAGTGCACAATCAATGCCAGACTACAAGCTATAAAAGTGCAGACCATAGATGACCACAATGTATCGCATGAGATCACAAACTGTGTGGATGGGCGTTCCTAGAGCTGCAATCAATTATTATTTTCTTAGCCGATTAAGATGAAGATTGCTGTTTAGATTACATGAGTAATTGGTTATGTAAGGCCCTATCATATTCTTTATATTTGTCACAAATACCATTTTTATTATTTTCCAATTTCCGTTTTTGCCATTTTAGTTTTTTAGAATTTCATTAAATTACATTTTACACTTATTTGTACCAGCATATCATATGATATATGTGGGTTAGTGAATAACAGGTCTGTTAATTAAGTGCCAAAAAAACTTACAGATGCAATGCATCAATGGACAGTTTAGCCCAGCAATTGAGAAATGGATGTAGCTTGGCTAACTTCTCCAATGAGATGTCAGCCTCTGCACACATTGCTACAAAATCGGCACCAAAATGTCAAGTCTGTGCTTGTGATTGAGGAAGATGTTGTCACTCATGTAATTCCAACAGCATGTATAAGACATTTTCATGACACGCTTATTTTGTTTACAGTTGGACATGTGTCAAACAGCGCTCTCATTTTGGGATGTTCTGTGTGTGAGAAAGTCTCTTTACCGCTAACGAGCGACAAACTCAATCAACATGAACCAAACACAAACAGTTGAGGACTTGGTCCACATCATGTAAGAAAAGAAGCAAAAATGATGATCAATGTTTTCTAAAGCCAACGCTGATGTGGGTGAATATCTTGTTTCGACTGAAAACCCCAAAATAACAGGTCCGCTTTCATGAATGAACTAAGAAAGTTAAAAAAATATTCACCTTTGAGCGGCTGAAATCAGAGGATACTTCCATCTTTAAATACAAATAAAACAATCTAATACCAAAATAGTTGTCAATTAATCGTCAATTCAGCGATTAATTGTTGCGGATTTAGGTATTTCGGGATGCCAGGGAAAGCGTGTGACTTTTGAACGCCTGACTCATTCCCATATCTATCTATGTTGGTTGTGTTGTGCGTGAATAAATGCTGAATCTTTGGTTCTATCTTGCAGCGATCCCTGCGTGAAAAGGAGTCACCCACCTCGTCATTGCTGATGGGCACAGACGGGTGCAGAAGGTTGCCAATCTCCCTCAAGTACGAGAACCGCTCCGCCTCCAATTTCAACCTCTCGCTGTCAGTTTTCACCAGGGCTTCATCCACCAGCACCCGCAACTTCTTGATCTGGGTCACTGTCAGAGCCTACAACACATGAAGTGAAGACAATACAATTGAAAAAGATTAGCGGAATGCTTTCTGATGTGTTAAATGCAAGTGCAAACATGCACATACTGAGAATGTTTCGGCAGTAAGCGCCTCCAGATTCTGCGCAGGCTCGGGTAAGTTCTCATCCTCCCCGACCGGTTCTTTCCTCTTCAGCCAGGAATGACACATATCAATGAACTTTCCACTCATATCGGAATAGGGTGTCCATTCTGTTGAAATACTTTTTGCATGCATTTTTATGGTGCATCCATACCTTCATTTTCTCCCCAATACTCCTGCTGCAGAGATTTTTGGCCTTATTGAGGTTGTCTGCAATGAAGCGACCTGTTTGGGGAGGTGGGACAACGTGACCGTGAATGGCGCATCATGGGAACGTGTGTCTAAAAGGCATCTTTCACAAAAACAGTGCAAGAGTGTGGACATTGGAGAGGCGCGTGGGTCGCCATGACACCGGCTAGCCCGGGATTGCGTCAGACTGCACGCTGCTACCGGCGAGGCTAAGCTAGCTCAACCCGCAGCCTCTTCGCAACGCAATTCAGCGAACTCATATTGAGATGAGCGCGTTGCGGGGCACAATTTGGGCTTCCTATATGACCGTACAGTGCTGACCGACAAAAGGTCGGCCTCTATGGCTCACATTGCTAACCGAATGACGCTAACGTTAGCCCCATTGCGTACTAATATCCGCAAGTCAGGGCATCACATTAAACTCAGTTTTAAAATCATTACTCTCGCTACTACTTGAAAATAACTTACCTCAAGCTTCGAATGACCTAAAGCCGGCAAGTTCGGGGTGGATTAAACCCACCTAGCACGACAATTTCCACTGAAAACTTTGTTAAAATATGGCCTCGGTCACCGCGGTTAGTCTGACGTGTGAGTTACTGCGGAACTACCATAAATATTGCTTTAATGCCCTTCCTGTAAGAATTTTGAATGCATTGTAGCGCCGAACAGTAGGTCGAGTCTCAAAACGATGGCTACGTATCAGTTACCCATTGTCAACATTTAAAGTTGCGACTTGATGATCAACGTGACAATGATTCCGATTTTAAACGGAGTTCAGCGTGAGCTGCTCTCTCGGCGATGACGTCAGCATCACTTGCTTAGCCCGCTAGCATTAGCTTCCGTGAAAACATCTTACACTTTCTCCATTCCGTGTCGGCGGCAACCAGCTTGTCGACGAGCGTGACATCTTTAAAACGCTTCCTTTGGACCTCCCGGATGATTTCGGGGTCGCCACCTTTATCGGTTCGAAACAGGTCCAAGTCGAGCACCATCGTCCCCGTCCACGCTGCCTGTCTGGCACACAAACTAGTGACGGGTCGTTCATGAACGAGTCGTTCATTGTGAACGAATCTTAAATGTGACTCGGGAAGAAGGAATCGTCTCCGGGAGTGATTCGTTCATAAACCTAGTTAGGTTTATAGGGCTGTCAAATGTTACCGCAACGGGCCACAAGCCAGTGTCTTATTGTGCCGGTCCCAAGCCCAGATAAATACAGAAGGTTCTGTCAGGAAGGGCATCCAGCGTAAAACTTTGCCAAAACAGAACGTGCAAATGTTCGCCCGCCACCGGTGCTGTTCACCGACAAGGTGTTGGTGGAAACTGGATTACTGTTGGCCGAAGAAGGAGAGAAGGAAGGTGTGTCCGTAGGAGGAGAGAGAAAAGGAATGCTAAGAGTCTAGAACTAAAAGTTGGTACTATGAATGATGGAACTATGACAGGAAAAGGTAGAGAATTAGTTGACATGATTCAGACGAGGAAGGTAGACATATTGTGTGTCCAGGAGACCAGATGGAAAGGTGGCAAGGCTAGAAGCTTAGGAGCAGGGTTCAAGCTGTTCTATCAACACTGTCTGTTCTACTCCCCTGCAAGGTAAACTGTCTTAAAGGGATTGTTTAGATTTTTCCGACATGAAGTTGTATGACATCCCCATCTGCAGTGTTGTACATCAACACTGCATTTCCCCCCACTTAGTCCCTTGAGCTGAGTTCCGGTTGGTGTTTGGTGTTGAAGAACGTAGTTCCGGCTAGTTGGTGAGGTCACTGGAAGTCATCGTACAGTAGAATGTTATCTTATGTAGCGGCTTCACTGGTAATCTGATATTTGGTGATTTGCTGCTAGGATGTACCTTTTGCACATTTGGATCTTAAGGAGGTTTTAAGTAGAACTACAATATGCAAAAGCAAAAAAGGGGGAGTGTGGCAAAAAGAACCTTGAAAAAGTCATTTACTGAAAACAACAACTAAAATAGTCTAAGACCATTGCTCACAAAATGACAAAAAACTCTCCAAACCAGAACAAAAATTTCTGGACTCAGTAACGAGTAGCTCCACCGTTCTTGTTAATCACTTCAAAAACTGGTTTGGGCATGCTTGATGCGAGTGTTTCCAGGAAGCTAGAGGGAACATTGCTCCAAGTGGTGAAGATGGCTTCACAAAGGGCATCAACTGTGTGGAACTGATGGCCGTTTTTATAAACTTCCCTTGCCATCCATCCCCAAATGTTCTTTATGGGATTTAAATCAGGGGAATATGCAGGAAGGTCCAAAAGAGTGATGTTATTCTCCCTGAAGAAGTCCTTCGTCAAGCGAGCGTTGTCCTGTGGAAAAAGCCAGCTGGCACCACACAGACGAGGGCCCTCAGTCATGAGGGATGCCCGCTGCAACATCTACACGTAACCAGCCGCCGTCTGACCACCCTGCACCACCTGAAGCTCCAGTGTTCCACTGAATGAAAAAGCACCCCAGATCATGATGGACCCCCCTCCACTGTGCCGGGTAAAAAACATCTCAGGTGGGATCTCCTTGTCCTGCCAGTAACGCTGGAAGCCATCTGGACCATCAAGGTTACATTTTTTTTCCACCTTTCAATGTCCCATGTTTGATCTCCCTGTTTAGGCACTACACTGCTGATGGGGATGTCATACAACTTTATGTCAAAAATCTGACCTGTCCCTTGAAATGGCTTATTTTCTCTGATTCTTTTGTATTGCATAATAGAAATGCAAAGGTGACTATATGGGTGTTATTTCATGTCTATATGGCAAAAAAAAACATATTTAGAGGATCGTAAACAGGTTTTCTATGCCATAACGACAAAAATATTCCATTCATAAAAAAGAAATACTACTTTGCGAAAATTTATTTTTCACCAATTAACCGCAGTAAAGGAGGTATTACTGTATACAGTACTGCAAAAACCCTAGTCAATGATCTTCTATGGGACAGGAGCACTCTGCTGTTTTATAGCAAGCTGCTGTAAAGTCCATCAATATGACCGGATTTCTCCACTGCAGGGGTCGCCAACCTTTTTTCCCGTGAGAGCTACTTTTGCAAACATTTCTTTCTAGCGTTCCCACATTATTAACTGAAAACCCAAATGAAAAGCCAGCTTGTGTGCACCTCATGCGGCCGTGGGGGGGCTACCGGGTGCCTGCGCACACCACGTCGGTGACCCCTGCTCTACTGTTTTTAGGAAGCGACTGCAAAAAGTCTGGTAAGAAAAAATGTTCTAAAGTCAGGAGTGCTCTACTGTTCTAGGAATGTGCTGCAAAAATGCCAACCGGATAAGCAGAAGAAGATGGAATGGAAGATCCTTTATATGACAGAAGCTCTTTGCTGTTAAGGAATCCACTGCAAAAATGCCATAGTTGCATGCAATCTGCAGTACATATGAATTTCCACGGTTACTTTTTACCAACTTTTTTTGTTGTTTTATTATTGAATATTTGGATACACAAGAAAGGTAATAAATAGCACAAAATAGAAAGATAAAAACAATAAATATGAATCACACACACACACACATCATTACGATAGTTTCTCAATACAAACAACGGAGGATATTGCACATCAATGCAAAAGGCATAGTGTGTCCAAAATACACCATAATTCCCATGTACAGTAATGGTCATTTGTGGTATAGAATAAGCTTGTCCGAAATAAATCAGCGGGAATTGATTATACTGCACAGTTGTAGAAAACACAGTTCCCACATTCATATTCATTCATCACATTAGCTGTAAAAGCAGACTTTTTCATCATACTGTATACTAATACTAGTATATAATATTCATCCAGCTATGACAATGATAGCTTATACATAATTTACTTTTAAAGTAATATTATACAGGCACATGGCAGGTGTCAAAGTGCACAGTTGCTGATTTGCGGTGTGTAAACAGTTAGGCGTCAGAACATCAGGTCAACCAGCCAGTCATGAGCTTCCTGTGGCCGTCACTGACGCCTTGTACTTATTTTTTTCACCACCTATTTTGGGACATTTTAGGGGAAGGTGAGCTTCCTTTGCAGTCCTAGAGCAATCGCCGCCGGTTGCAATTTGTTTGGGTTCTAATAACAGCCCCCCTGCATGTTTTCCAGTCTTGTGGCCTTCATCACCTTCTCTGCTTCACTGATAGTCTGCCGCAAAGCTTGTCCGGCAGGCGTCATGGGTAACTCTTCCTCCGCCATGCCCTTAATGCTTACGCAGCGGCCAGGTGTGTAAAGCGGCACCTGATGAAGGTGAGAGAAGAGCAGTGGCAGGTCAGCTGTCAGCCTGTAGTGTGCCACCATGCTAAGCTCCACGGGGATGTCCGTCATTTCAGAGTAATCAAAAATGGCCGTCATGTATTTAGAGAGGTCTTTGCCGCCAGATATGGCACGGCCCACTTCCTCCCCGATGAGGCGAACCATCAAATCGGAGTCAAAGGTACCCGCCGGTGTTGAAGGCTCGAGTCTACGGCAGAGACCCCGAGAACAGATGACCAAGACAAAGTCGCTCTCCTGGATGTGACGGTAAGACCAGGTCATGCTTCCCTCCCGGGCCACTTCCAGAGAATTCCAGATGTCCAGAAAAACCTTGAGAGAGGAGGGAAACAGGTGATGAGACCTCCGCCAAGGTCATTTCATTCAAATCCAACTGACTTTAGTCTGTATTAAAAGCAGGACTGTGGTGGCTCATTAAAACCTTTTAAAAATATATATATTTTTATATTTCATATAGAGTGCTGCTTAACATGTCAAAATTAGTATGAATAAATAGACATGTCATGATGCTGGTAGTATAAGCGTTGTTTTGGTAGGAGTTTTCATCGTTTACATTTATTCTTTTATTGGCCAACTGGGAGGTTACGTTTGAGCCCTATGAACTCTGCCTAGCAACAAGTGCCCACGCAAACTTGTGACTTGACCAGAAAAAAAACTGTCAATAAAAAGGTGTTCAACTTCTTTTAAGAACTTACCAAACCTTAAAAGCTAAAACCAAACTAAACAAATAAACAACAAAAGGTAGAAAACCCCTTAATTCATAGCTAACATCTCATTTCGTCCGTTCCTGCTTTATGTAACTAAATAAACATCATTGACATAAAAAATGTCTTTTGCAAGAGTGACCCGGCCAAGACGGCAGCATAACACAAAGTTTCCGACAAGACATTCCCAACATACGCGCGGCACTCGCCATGAACAATCAACCGTTTCAACAATTGAAAACAGGTATGTTGGCCAAGCCCACTAATTTCACCTTCCTTTAAAAAGCCTTGAATTCTCCTAACATAACAAGTGGAGATACGTCTCATTCCTTTTGCAGATCATTCCATGCTATGGGAATGCTGTCTTACCCAACTCTGAGCTGCGACTGCAAGGAAACAGCAAACGATGGCTAAATAGATAAGGGAAGAATTACAGGCATTGTCCTATGAAAGTAATATAATTATTTATATCATTTAATATGAATAATAACAACTGTTGTTATTATTATCATTTTTGTGTTACTTATATTATTATTTTAAGTAATGTCTTTTTTTTTTTTTACCAGTTGTTTCTGTCTGGAAAAAACCCCACAAAGACAATTAATAAATGATTATACACAAAAAAGCTAAATAAATAATTATTTTACAAACAAATCATTTCATCCATTTCTGTTTTCAACTGTATTTATTGCGCTTGCAACAAATAGACATAATCAAATGAGTTAGTAAGTGAAGAGTATTACCTTAATGGCCATGTGCTGCTGTATGAATGACGCCAACTGCATGACGGCGTTGACATGGGCGGGGCCATCACGGCTGCTGTAGCAAATCAGAAGGCCGAGAGGGCTCGTCCTGTTCCTGGACAGTGATAGCGTTTCCTCCTCCGTGTCGTCGTTATGTTGCATAATGAATTCTACACAGTAGAACAAATATGTTGACTATAAGCTATAATACTAATATCACAATAATAACAATAATAATAAGAACCTGGTATGATCAAAGGTTTCTTATTTTGTATCCAGCGTCGCCTCACGAATACAGCCAGGAGGACTACAAACATGGCTGCCACAGCAAGCACCATTGAAGGCACAATGGTCCAGAAGAGAAAGGTATGGTGTCTGTGTGTAGCTTCTGCGGGCCAGAAAGGACAATGCTACTTGTGCAAATACATCATGTATTATTGTCTCTTAATGTCTCTGTCATCTCCCTTTAAAGATACTGTCATCCAAAAAGACACCTACCTCGCTGCTTCACCTGAAAGTGGAACATCTTCCTAACTGCGTCTATTTCATTGGCTGCAATCTGCAACACAAAACAGGCATTATTTATGTGCATGTGGTTTTCTACTTTTGTTACTGTTCTACTTTATTCTGCTGTAATTCAAGATGATGTTGGCATCATTAAAAGTAAGAGATATTTTCGTATTTTACCTCACACGAGTAATTGCTTCCTTCTTGCAGGTCCGTGAGCTCGAAGCTGTGGTGTGTTCTGTTTTTGGAGCGATCCTGGGAAAATGCACATTACTGGATGTGAAACACGGGCAATGAATTCCTGCATGTGTCCACTATAAACACTATCCATAACATTGTCCCATATTTTAGGGGTGTCTAATATTCGGGTTACTCACAGGCACTATGTCCATGTATGTCGTCTTTCCGTTTGCCGTGCAAATGGAGAAGTAGCTTGTGATGCCCATTGTAGGAGGAGCCAGGTTGAAGGTGACAACGACCACAGTCCCTTTCTGCTGCACCTCAATGTATTTGGGATACCAGTCTACATTGACAAAGCAATACAGTATTTGACATTAGATATGGAATGAAAAAGTGTTCATTTGTGTGTGTGTGTTAGTATTTAGGAATGTTTTCTCACCTGCTTTACACACCTCGAAGCCGTTTTTCTCAGCACACGCTGCAAAATGCCAACATGCATACGTTACTACATTGCCTTCATTTTCATCTGTTCAATGCGGTGACCTACTTAGACCACCAGATGATGCTGTTTTATGAGATGCAAAGCAGCCATTCGGGTGTATCTTACAATGCGTTTCTGTCGGACTGGGCAGCACTGATCAAGGAGCCCTACGAGGAATTCTACCTAGCAACAGCTTTCGTAATCCCTCCAGTGTGTCCTTGGTCTACCCAGGGCCTAGAGGACTAGATGCCCCAGCTACCTCAACTAGCTCTCTCTCTAAGCAAAAGAGCAGCAGCTGTAATCTGAGCTCCTCCAGGATGACCGACCTCCTCACCGTATCCCTAAAGGTGAGTCCAGCCATCCTATGGAGGAAAATCATTTCAGCCACATGCGTCCGTGGTCTTGCTCTTTGGGCAACTACCCAAAGCTCATGTCTATAGGTGAGGGTATGAACGTAGCTCGACCGGTAAATCAAGACCTTCGCCCTCTGGCACTATTCACCGCAACGGTTCGGTAAGGTGACCTCAGTACTGCAAATGCAGTGGCGCCGATTCGCCTGTCGATGTCACGCTCCGGTCTCCAGTAAGACCCCGAGATAATTGAATTCTTCAACCCGGGGCAAAGGTGGTCACCCTTCTTGAAAAAGCGGGGGCACCACCCCAGTCTGCCAATCCAGAGGTGCTGAAGAGATGTGTCCAATCTTAAAGAATTTCAGGAGAAAAATATCCACCCAGCAGTTTTTTGGACTATGGGTGAATGGGTATGTCTACGTTTGTGTCCTCGGACTCTGTTTTCTCAATGTTATTAGGATGGAGAAGGGCCTCAATGTATTTCTTCATAGTATATCCTCAGTTGACATAACAGGTCCACTGTAAATACAGTGGACAGGACATGGCTTCCCTTTGCTCAGGTGTTGGGACGGTTTGCCAGAACCGTTATGAAGCTTGTCAAAAATCCCCCTTCGTAGCCTCATTGAACTCCCACACCCGACCCGAGTTTTTGCTTCGATCATCAGCAGGGGCCTGGAGCTGCTTTAGAAGTCCCACGAGCCATCCATGCTTGGTAAGACTCCTTCAGTTTGCCAGTTAACCTTTGGTGTCCACCAGTTGGGGTTTTCCCCCTCGAATGGCACCAAACATCCTGCGACCACAGCTTTAAATCGGCCGCCTCACCAAAGGAGGCGCAAAATAGGGCCCATCCATCCATCCATTTTCTATACCTTTTATCCTAGTTAGGGTTACGGGTATGCTGCAGCCTATCCCAGCTGACTTTGGGCAGGGGGCGGGAAACACCCTGGACTGGTCGCCAGTCAATCCCAGGGCACATTCCATTCAATATCCTCAGCCTCCCAGAGGATGCAGGCAAAGATCTGTTGGAGGCGTGCAGAGACTCAAATGAGAGACTCTGCCAAATGTTCCCTACACCTTCACTACATGCTTGGACCTGCCGGGTCTGTCCGGCATCCTCCCCCGCCATTTATAATCCAGGACTGGCAAAGCGAGGTCTCTCATTGGATTGGTTTCCATAGGGCCTTCTGAATCACTTTTTGCCTGTCTCGTCACCTCTGACCTGTTTGACTTAGGAGACCCTACCGGGGGCATATAATATCAGGCAACATAGCTCCTAGGATGACTCGGGCACTCAAACCCCACCACCATGATAAGGTAGTGATTCACGGAGGGGATAAATAAGACTTGAAGCAGTGCCATAACAGTAGCAAGCGTAAATGTGTGTGAGTGTACATGTCTTACAGCGTGTGGAGAAGATCTTGCTGCGATAGAACTTCTCCCACTTCTCAGGCACCGGCAGAGCCATGACAGTAACAGCATAATGGGAGCCAAGGGAGAGGCCGGGGAAAGGGTCTGATTTGTATACCTGCAAGAGGACAACTTTCTGTGAGTCATTTCATGTAAACCCAATGTCAACAATTGCCACTTCTCAGTTTGACTTTTGCAGCTTCATTCTGTCACAGTTTTTCTTAGCCCACCAGACGAGATGATGGGCTCACGAGAACGAGACAAGACAATACTCAAACATTTGTTTTAAGAAAACCACGATGACTAAATATAGGCTGTGACAGAATGCAGAAAAACAACTTCAAGCGACAAGGCATTGTCCTAAAAATACCATTTCTGCATGTGAAGCTGGGAGTGTGAGGTTTCGCTGGAAGAGAAAGAGCTGGCAGGCAACACCGGACCCTCCCAAGGCCTGCAGGGACACCTGGAAGCCTCGCAGGAAAGCGATACCTGCAGAAAAGGAAAACAATTACAAATGCACGGTGAATGATCACCACCGCGTAATGTGTTGTTGCAAAAAGACCATCAGCTAACAATTCAGGGCACAAAGTCTCTCTCAGCCAGTTTTTATGACCTTGGCATGCATCTTGTCATGTCAAGGTCATAAAAACTGCGAAGGAGGTTCAGTGCTTAGTTAGTTACCGCACGAGTCACACAGAAAGCAGCTTCAACATGTAGAAAGACATACTTGTCCACATCAACACACCGTATTGACTGGGCTTCCAGGAAACAACAACGCTATCAGAATGAGGGTCCGTATCGGGCACGAGCTCGATGTTGACGTCATGGGGTGCTTGAACAAAGTGCTCACAGAGACCAGGGTCTTCTTCTCCCAGCAGTTTAAAGCACGGCCATGGAACACAAGCTGCGCAGGAAAGTCAGAATGTTACTCAACTATGTCTGAAATATGTCCATTTTACTGCATTTGTAGAACCCTGTATAGACAGCTTGCATGGGTTTTCTCCCAATAGTCCGGTTTCCTCCCACATTCCCAAAACATGCATGTTAGGGTTATTGTCATTATGTACTAATGTGAGTGTGAATGGTAGTTTGTCTGTGTGTCTATTATTTGACATAACACTCATTAGCTTTGCCACCTGCAGTACAATGCAAAGGTAAGATGTCAGATATTAGAAGAAAATTGCGCCCCCTGAAGGAACAAGAAGGGATATGTACAGTATCTATTCTTAGTATTTCTGTGTGCGGCCCTCGACGGACAAAGGGAAGGGCGGTGATAGTGATACTTACTTCCAAACAAGTTCTTGGAGTTCAAGCCCAGAGCCGCGTTCACATCATCGTTGCTTATTCTGCAGTAGTCACATCCTGGTCCTCCCTGTAGGTGACAGAAATAGATCCAAGAGCAAGTTATTTTTTGCATGAGGCTGGACTCGGAACGGTTCCAGAACATGCATGGCCTGTAATTAACTACAAAGACTGCCTTGCTTGTAAAAACAAGTCAGCAAGACAAAAGCATTCAGGGAAAGTACCCCGACGCCTTCCTCTTCCTTGTGCGTGCATAACTCACAGCAAGTTAGCCTGTCAAGTCATCAGCTCACAGCAGCTGCTGGAAAGCCGTTAAAGAGTGACAAGTCACATAATAATAAAGCCTGTTACCAGTCATGCTCTACTCCACTGCGATAATCAGAAACACTTGGCAAGCTTTTTATTTTATTTATTATCTAACCCCATGGCCACAATGCAAGTCCAGTAGACGGCAATCAATTCCACCATTTGCACCAAAATGCACTGAAAATAACATGACGTGTATGGTATATAACATGGGTATGGTGTATACACCGCATGTACACACAGCAATGACAAATATTAGTCCAAGGTAAACATTGGATTCTCTACAACATAGGTTTTCGTAGCCACTTTAGGGGATATTCACTGATTTAGGTGGCCCCGCAGCAGCACAACATTGGCCCGGTAATGATCATCGATCACAATTCTCAAGCAAAACACATTCCTTTGATGGGAAGGCGTTAAAGAGGACACATATCCAACAAAGTCAATATCCGTTGTTTATATACAGTATGCTCTAGACTGTTTTTATTGACTGTTATTGCTACTCTCCCTCGCGTCACTCATTCATATCATAGAGTGCTAATTAAAAGTCGCTGGTGGCACGACCGTGCAAGCGGGTTTGAGAGCATCCCAAAGGACGCAGCAAAGCTGCTATCAACATTCCTACAGGGAAGCAGGCCGAACGGAGCTGAGAGAAGAGGCACTCAACCGGTCGCTTTTTGAAGTTCCATGAACAAAAAACCTGCTCTTTCACCTTCTGACACACCACTGGCTAGATGAGACCGCCCTGTGTATATACCCACCACTTCCCAGATGTCAGCTTTGTATTAAAAAAAAAAATAAAAATACTACTACTACTACTACTAATAATAATAATAATAAATAAAGCCTGGGCTCACTACTGAGCTCAGGCGCAAAAAGCTGTTTTCCCAGTTGGGCTTCCTAAAAGCCTTTAACAAAAATCGAAATTGCAGCATAAAAGCTAGATTTGCGCCTTGTTTCAAGTGGTAGCAATAGTATATGGAAGCTTAAAAAAACGCATGCTTTGCGTAAGCTCCCACGCACTCATACTGTAAATTAAAGCCATATTAGTCAATGGCATATGACGAGGTTCACACTTGCTTACACGCACAACAGGCAAATAATCACAAAAAGTGTAGGATCCATTGGGAAATGATTCCTTTTAACAGGAGGTTCTCTGACTGAGTCCACATAAGACCCTAGGTGAGTACGAGTCAACAAAGAACATAAAAAGATAAGCAAGTTGTACAACATATGATCTCATCTCCAGGCAGGACAACAAACAGCTAATTTATAGAAATGATCACTAATATTCAATATAAAATATAACTACTACTAATAATGCAATCACGTTTTCTTGACTTAAAACACAATTTTATAAAACATGTATATATATTTATGTATATAATGTTATATACATAAATACAGTGTACTGGCTTAATATCAGCACCATCACTCAAACTCATCTCCGGAGCAAGAATATGTGGTTTGTTCTGTTTAAGGGAATCCTCACAAAGGCGGTGTCATGTATAAATGATAATACATATTTTACGCACAACAGCATTTGCAGGAATGCTCATCGCTCAGCATTCACACAAACTAAGTGAACAGCCTCCATGTTGATGGTGTGAATGCGCCACAAAGTGTGGGAGCTTACCTGGCGAATACATGTCAAGCTGCAGCTCTGAGGAGAGACGGCCGTTGTTGACTTATTTGGAGATTGGAGCAGATGAGCAGGTACCAGAAGTCCGGATAAAACGAAGGTTTCCCACCACATGCTGCTGTGGATCCAATCACAAGACGAATCACACAACAACACTGCGTAGAGCCGGGAGAGCAGACTCGTGTGCTTCGAGTCAGAGTGCTGTGATTGTGACAGGAGGCGTGGAGTAAAGAAATACCATGCAGGAGGCGTGGTGCCTTCAGACCAAAGGTAGTCGGAGCCTGGCGTGATCGTATGAGCGTGCTGTGACTGGATGGACAAGTGAGGCACACTAAAGTCTGACCAACCGCTTTTGACTGTCAGCAGCCTTGCAAAGCTTTAATTAATAAACACACACAAAAGAGTCCAAGAACATCGAACTGTCATTACAGGTTCATTTTATTCACCACAATTAAATGGGGGACATTCAAGATGATCTTAGGGCAAGTAACATTTTGATGAACCTGACAAGAGTCCAATTTTGGAAGGGAACAGAAGAATAGAATACAGAAGAATTTTGCCACAGTTTCACCGGATCTGGAAAACAGAACATAGAGAAGAACAGGATTATGTGAAAATGAAAGCAGTCAGCGAGCCAGGCATGTAAATGTGAATGGACCAGTGTTGCTTTGAAGGCACTTAGTGTGCCAAACTAAAAAGGGCCACATTTGGTGGTAAATCACAGCCGCCCCGGAGTAGTCTGACGCAGTAGTGGCTGCCAATTCTATTCTCAAATATCCCCCCCTCAATTCTTGAAACCAAAAAATATAAAAACACCACCACCGGCTAGTGTATTAAATTGCCCAAAATATATATATTTTCACAATTTTTAATAAATTGCATAAAAAACGGTGTAAATTGTTAGGACCGAATGAGATGACTGTCTGGTACTCTTAAATAGCAAGTACACACACACAAAAGCATGCAATCAACCATGTTCAGTCATGTTGTTGTTACAGACAGGGTGCACATCCAATCATAAGTAACGTTAGTAGCTAAACTTTGCCACTTTCTTAAGCTGACAACACAACTAGTGTGTTTGTACAGGTGGCTACATACAAGTTTCCTTCCTAGCTCGTGAAGGCAACTTTTGGTTGTAAGACGGTTCTTACTCTTAAATTATAGCTAAATTAACTTCTAAGTCACTCTGTAGTCTGTACATAGTACACAAAAAGCACTAAATACAGCCATAAAACACGAGAATTTCATGAAACACTTGCAACCGTAGGGCCACGCGGTGCTGAGTGGGTAAGCATGTTGGCCTCACAGTCTGGAGGTTCAGGGTTCGTTGGGCATCTCTGTGTGGAGTTTGCATGTTCTCACCGTGCGTGCGTGCGTTTTCTCCGGGTACTCCGGTACCCACATTGAAAACATTGGTGACTCTAAATTGTCCATTAGAGTGTGAATGTGAGTGTAAATGTTTGTATGTCTGCCCTGTGATTGACTGGCGACCAGTCCAGGGTGTACCCCGCCTCCCGCCCAAAGTCAGCTGGGATAGGCTCCAGCATCCCCGCGACCCTAATGAGGATAAGCGGCATAGAAAATGAATGAATGAATGACTTGCAACCGTTCCATGTAATGGAACCATAGACTGCCGTGAACTAAGACCACCTGCATACCACTGACTGAGTCGTATACAAACAAAATATAATCTTCACCCAGTTGGTCATTCTTGCTTACTGACAACTGCAATATGTACATTTGCATCGAACGCGTGTGTTGTGTGCGCGCACGGGTGAAAACTGTCAAGTTGTTTTGCTTGACAACTCTGACATCACAGCTTCGTTCTCCGTTTAGCAGGTTTATCTGCTCTTATTCTAAATAAAAAGTAGCAAACAGGAAAGGCGGCCAAATTGTTGCTGCTAAAAAGTGGGTGGAGTTCCTGGTACGCTGTGGTTGATTGTGTTCGAAAAGCTCACCGTATATTTGTCCCATTTCTTCTCGGGGTCGTACGGCTCCCAGCGACTCGCGGGGAAGATGTGCTTGTTCTTCTCGTACCAGCTCCTCAGCACGACTTTCCCTGCGTGAGACTTTAAGCCAGAATAGAAAGACGTCAGCAAATGTCTCAGGGAGGCAACAAGTAGGATACTGTGAACTTCACTTTCAATGGACTCCAGATAAAGATGAGACAATAGAATTTATTACACCACTCTTTTGGTTTCCTTACAGGAAAGTATCAGTGACGGTGTGATGATAACCATAGTTATTTTTTATCAACTCCACAAGATGGCAAAAAGTTGCATTTTAATTATCATTAGTGGTGATCAGCCAACAGCTTTATCTACCCCTGCATGCAATTTCAAATGTTGGTCGTTGGTTCTGTTGCTTCTGTGTCCTGTAGTATACCTGGTAATAAATGACAATGTGGCCAAAGCAACTTTCCTGTGCACTCTCTCATGCACTCCAAATCATTTATTTGAAAAGAATACACTTATATGTATGCGTATAGTTGGAAATACTGTATGGATTTTGTTATGAACCATAAAACGAATGCATTCACTTGACATCAGTGATTCTCAACTTGTGGGTCGCGACCAGAGTCATTTTCAGTGGGTCGCCGATATTGCAAAAAAAAATCAAACATAACTGCAATGCCCTGATGTCCCAGAATGCACTTCCGGCCTGTGCTATTTGCTTGCTATGCCACCACGAGGTGTGTTCCATGTTCATGGGTGCCAAGTTTGAGTGGCGGGACATCAAACGTGCCATCGCTCTGATACACAGCTAAATCATCGACATCACACCACTCCAGCTCGGGTTGTGTTGCATGAGGAATTCCGCCCACAATGACTCAGAAGTACAGTTTCATGCGGCTTGGAATCTATTCGTGTTTAGGTAAATCTATTTACGGAAAACATCAACTTCCTATTAATGTTAAACTTGCTAACCTGCTGAGTTAATCATAAAAAAGTTGCATTTGTATATTTCAAATTGGACTTGTAAAGAAAAATATCTTCTTCCTGAGCAGGAAGAGGGCGGGAGATAATGCTTGTTAATAAAGTAAGTGCCTTCTAGGCCGATGCCCTTTAAATATAAGACATTTAAGAAGTTTAAGTTGAACATTTTCCGCAGTTTGGGTTGGCGCTTGAGGGGGGATAGAGGGTCCCGCAGCCAAAGCAGTAAACAACCACTGCACCCGCACCAAATGAGGACAACTTGCTTGTGGAGCATCACAAATTTGACCTTACCTCATCTTTCTCTACAGTGGCGTCATTGACCAGTCGGATGTCATCGTGGACGTCAAAGCTGAAGAGAGGACCTAGCGTGGGTGGAAGGGGGAGGGGCGAAACCAAGCAGAATGAAACATTTTGCATTGCAGGTCTTCACATTTTTATTTAGTATCGCTGTGGGATGTTTTGACTGTCTAACGCACACTTTTAGCTGTTGAGCCGTGATTTTGTGAACATCTACAACAACCTGCCAGTGCACACACCAAAGACACAGATAAAGAATCGATATAAAAGTGACAACATTGGACGACTTGGACACGGAAGAAAACATTTCACGAAACAGGCTTCTAACTGGGGCCTTTCTGTGTGGACATTTTCTCCCCCACAGTTTAACTACTGGTTAGGTGGTGTGAATGAGGCCTGTTTGACTGGCTAGTCATCTCCCAGTCAAATCAAATGTGAGCATTTTTACGCAGTTATTAACTTACCTGATTTGCCTCTAGCTTTGGTTACGATGAAGTCATAAAAGCTGTGATGCTAAATAGGGAACCACAGAGTCAATTTAGCTTGGTTTTAAAAATATAAATATGTTTAAAAGACACTTTAGACCAGTAGTGCACTCACATGTGGGATTATCAGATCTTCTTTAATGTACATCAGCTGCTCCACTCCAGCGGACCTGCACAGAACTTTCCACTTAGTAAAAGGGCATTTTTCTTGGGTTTCTGTGACTTTCACAGCATTTAAGGCCAACAACAGAACTTTTGGGACACTGTCTCAACATGATTAGCACCTAAAAACCCCAAATCCACGCAAACAATTAAAACACAAAAACGGGGGTGTACCAAATACATGTATCCGTACTGAACCGTTGTTACTGTGGTCTTGATTGAATACCAGTGGGAATTAAAAGTTACAATAAACCAAGTCACAAATGTCCCATGACAGCATGCAAAACCGGTTTTCATTGTTCTGATACGATTTCCAGATAAAATAACTACATTTGTTTTCTACACTTACTGTACATGTTATTGTTGCTATTGTATGAGCAACTGAAAAATCTTCATAAGACTTAAGTTGTTTTTTTTTTAAGTATTGGTTGAACTTTGGGGGCCCCACGGTGGCTGAGTGGGTAGCACGTTGGCCTCACAGTCAGGAGGTTCAGGGTTCGAATCTCCGTTGGGAATCTCTGTGTGGAGTTTGCATGTTCTCCCCGTGCGTGCGTGGGTTTTCTCCAGGTACTCCGGTTTCCTCCCACATTCCAAAATCATGCATGTTAGCTTCATTGGCGACTCTAAATTGTCCTTAGGTATGAATGTGAGTGTGAACGTTTGTTTGTCTATATGTGCCCTGTGATTGACTGGCGTCCAGTCTAGGGTCTACCCCGCCTCTCGGCCAAAGTCAGCTGGGATAGGCTCCAGCATACCCGCCACCCTATTGAGGACAAGCGGCATAGAAAATGAATGAATGGTTGAACTTTGTATTATTTTCATAATCATTTTTATTTTAATACTTCAATAGCAAACTGGATGTGTATATGAAATAATGACTGCTATCCAGTTTGATTGAAATACTACAAACAAAATTTCACCACCACTGACCCACAGCGCATGTGGAAGAGCATCACTACCTTCACCACAGGTGCACAATGCTCAAACGATTCAGACTTGCCTGATGAACTGAACAACATCTTCGTCCATTTTTGCCCAGTTCCAGAATCACTGCTGAGATGCCCCTCAGATTTACTCAGGCTCTACTCTGATGTGAGGAGGTCTCTGAACAGGAGAAACTCATGCAAGGTGGCTCTGAGTGCACAGTCAGTCAGCTGCCGCTGCACATAACCTGCTTCTCCTGGAGTCACCACCTCGGCGATTAGCGCATCACGGGCTGTGAGCACATAGCTATAGCGCACTTCTCATTATAAAACATTTTGCTATGCTCCCGGTAATTACATTGTTTTATTTTACTGCGCCGTAACTTCAGACTCAACTCAAAACTCCTTCACTTTTTTTTTTCTCTCCGACGCAGTGAGACTGACTGCTACACTAGCCTACCTCCCCCCTCCCTTGCTCATCCACCGGACTTGTCGGCGAGATAGATATGTCATGTTCTTTGGTGTTTAAAAAAGATCACTGGGCTTAGCGAAGGGAGCCGCAGTAAAAGGCTGAAGAGCCGCGGGTGACCGACCCCTGTGCTAGCTCCTACATAAACATTCTGATCAATTATCATAAATACACAATAAATAGACATGAACCAATAATCACTGGCTAAAACGTCCATGACCGACCTGAGCTCACTGAAGTCCTTCCTGAGGACTTCCAGGGCCTTCTGCAAAAAATTCTGGATGGTGTTTCCCTTCTTCATCTAAAAGAGACACACATGCAAACTACGTGAAAACTGCAAAAAGAGAAAACTTTTCCCAACTTTTGCCATGTGACCCACTCTTGACCTTGACGGTCTTTCGATGGCCAGATCCATCCCAGTAGCTGAAGGTAATCTCTATCTCCTCACCTGCAAACATACAACCATTTCCACCCATTGTGTGTGTGAGTTTGTCTATACAGGTGTGGGTTTGACACTGACTCTTGATCTTCTCTTGTTTGAGCTCCCACTCCTGCCGGAGTTCCTCTCGCAGCCGATTCTCCTCCTCCTGAACACAAAAAGACCAAAATTTGTTTTAAAAATGCTGTCAAATAAAGGGAAAGTATTATTGCAGGCTCTTGTTTGGTAAATATACATTTCAAATATACTATTAAGATACTTCCATAACTGCAGAAGGTAACAGACGTCTATTAGCGCGTGTTTGCCTGGAGTGTGTGTGCACGGACACGTTCCCACTGGCCTACAGTCACACATTGCTGCAGTCATCCATGCTCCACCATGATTACCGCACACGTACATTCCGTACAACACTGCCTCACTGCAAATTTCCTTTTTTTTTGTTTCTGCAGGTTGCATGTGTTGTGGTAATGACACACAGTCACACCACCTAGGAGGTGTCTAAATGAGGTGATGCAATGAGGTGATTCACAACCTGTGATTAACTTTTTAAAATCTATTAGAGCCGAAAATAATGTTTGAGGAAAATAGAACAGGAAAACAAGGTGGATAAATAGATGTAAACAGATTTAAAATAGCTGTACACAATGAGATACATAAGCTGCAATTACTCTTTGTTTTATTATGACTTTATTGCAATGAATTTACATAGACTGCATTTTATCCTATCCTTTAACGTTTCAAAGTTTTTGACCATCATTTTATATTCGTTGTCTTTCCAGGTCTTTGTTATCTGTTTTATTGCAATGACTCTTAATATACTGTATGAAATAAGTGTAAATAAGTGCAATGTGCTAAGTTCAACATGTGTTTTACATCAAAGCCGAGCATATTTTCTGCTTCGATATTCGCCACAGGCAAGTAAACAGCATGTGTGTAGTTTGCAATGTGTTCACCACATCCCCGCCAGCAGCCAGCCCCTCGGCTGGGTTAATACAATTCCTCATTGTCACTTTCCAGGCAAAATTTCTCCAGTGCTTTGATTGAGTCAATTATTCAATAGTGCAATTTTTGCAACATACCTCTCGGTCTCGATCAGGAAGGAAACTTGTGTCCACATCTGGATTTTTCCCAAGCTTCTTCTTCTTTACAGGAACGTCTGTGAGAAAAGAAATAATTCCATGAGAGAGCGCACATCTTATTGTCAACTTACGTGATGATGTACAAGTGGTCATTGCATTACTCTACCATAAATTCATTAAAAGATCATTTCTGTCCAGAAACTCAGAACTTAAGAAGCTCAAGATCTATATATAGCATGCACCGGCAGAAAAATATGTGTGTGGGCAGCATAATTTTAAAGAGTGTGCCTAGAGCTGGGAGGGTGAACCCAATGGGTGCTTGCTCAGGAAGAATTATTTTTATTATTACAGCCGTCCCCCGCTCTGTCGCAGATTGTTGCGCCCTCACTTTGCGTTTTTTCAAGGAATTATTGATAAATGATAGCTGCTTCTAGGTCTATCGCAATAACAAGTGTTGCTGAACGATAATTGTCCTACAAATTATGGTTGATAATGGATGTTATTCCTGACATTTTTAAAGGCCATTTTTCATGAATTATATGGCATAATAAAGAAAGTACATTGTATCAAAAGCAATAACACTTAATTTCTCAAGAATATTTAAAATTTGTAACGGTAATGGCAAGTGTACAATGTTACAATGGTAACACTGTAAGCGTAATGTCATGAGCTTTTAAATGAATTAAACAAACAAAATAAACAAAAAGACAGAAAAACTAAATGAAAACAAAATGGACTCTCTTGCAGCAAGAACTGCACTTGTATAAAAATAACAATCATAATCAAAACAATTAAAAAAATCAAAACAATTAAAAAACAGCCCCTATCTCTGTCAAGAAAAAACCTCCACTGACATTTAAACCACACACACATACGCAGATATGTAGGGTATTGTTAAAATAATGTAGGGGGTCATATCTGATCTGGACCACATTTCTGTGGTGGTGGAGTAAAACGCACTGTTTCCGATGTTTTTCAACGGGTCTTCTTTCACTCGGTTTTACAGTTCCGGAATTGGTGTTTGTTTTCATGTACTTTTACCTTCTCTACTGTCTGTCAAAAATTCCCCCAAATGTTGGCATTTCACCCATATCAAAATGTTGGATTTGTTTTGCAATGTTTATAGCAAGCGGCACTGTCTGTAAGTGTGCACCATTCAGCAATATTTATAATTACTTGCTACCCACTCAACCACCGTGCAGCCCGGTTGGGGACCAAAGAAAGAATAAAGAATAAAAGAATAAAGACAAAATATGAAGGGAATTAAGTCAAACATTGAAAAATGTAATTCTATGAAAATAATAACATTACACCTTTTAGCATTTTATGATGTAATATTGAGAAAGTATTTTTTTGGACAGTGGTGTCAGAATATTCTCTGTTAGGAGAAGAAAGCCAAAACATTATAAAATCATAAATACAAGAATTACATTTGTAGATTGTGTTAATATTTATTATAATTGTAATGAGAAAATAAATTCTTAATGTGCAACAATTTACTTTGCCAACCAAATGCGTCAGTAACCGCCGGCTGTCGGGCCGAAGGCTCTGCTGCACCTCAAGCGGTACTTTTTCTATTCACCTGTAGACCTTTACAGGAGGTGTGCTTCGTATACAGAGAGAGAGTAATCGTATGTTGTAATGTTGTTAGTTTTCAGCGACTAAAACTGTCACATGGAACTAACTATCATGTACCTAAAGCAAGAAGCATTTTTGTGCAAAAAGATTAAAAATAAAATGGCTGCCAAAAACAACACTGCCGTAAATGCCATTCATGTGTTCCGTGCACGGGGGGTAATTTAGGTATCCGTTTTGTATTTACACTAAAACGCAACATACATCACAGTCTCGGAAGGGAACTCAAGAAACACCTGTACTGTAATTCTGCATACACTCACAATCCTGCTCTTCTTCTTCTTCTTCTTCTTCTTCCTCTTCCTTTTCCTCTTCTTCTTCTTCTTCTTCTTCTCCTTCACCGTCATCTTCTGGATTAAAGGACAGACTGGCAATTTTTCTCTTCTGTTCTTCTTTCCTCTTCTTCTCCTTCTGCTTCTCGAGCTTGCTACAAAGAAGAAGTGGAGAAAAAGGTGTGAACACCACCACCACGCACAACAAACAGATGATAACTACACCGCTCACGGACCATAGCATTACTGTAGGTACACATGCTCAACCTAATGCATGGGTGTCTAAAACTTTACAAACTTTTTTCCACTGAGGGCCGCATACTAAAAGGTCAAAGTCTGCGGGGGGCCTATTTTGATTTGTAAAAAGGCTTTTAGAACATTTTTGTCAGCTTTGGGTTATTATTAGTTATTTGTGTCTACATTTTGATTACATTAGTGGTTCTCAGTTATTTTCTGTCACGCCCCATAGAGGCCAGATATGTTGTCAAGCCCCTCCCATTTGAAAACTTTTGACAACTGATATCTATTTATCTTTCTGTACTGTACAAACCGACCTTGAAACTGAAACCAGGAGAATGCAACAAAATGGAGCGCTGTGAAGTGTATTCCGGAGTCAAATGGCATGTTCAGTATAACCAGGGGTTATCTAACTAAGGTCCGTGGGCCACATCCAGATGATTGTGGACCTCGGGAGGAGTAAATATTGTCCACCCGCCCTTTGTGGCTTTGGAAGTGGTCTCCATTTTCAAGCAGTGATGTGAAGTCAGAAGAGGCAAGTTAGGCTGAGCCTCACCAGTCATGACAGAAAACGATATTAATTAAATACAATTAATTAAATTTATTAATATTGAATCCTACTTTGTGAAAATTCATTTCTTGAGGTCGAGGCCGGAACCAATGAGCCGTGATTAACGAGGAACAACTACTATACACCACATCTTTCTATTTTATTTTATAATTATTTTATAATTTTAACATGTTAGTGTTTATTCTTGAAATAACAAACACACACCTTGAATCCTTCAAACGTCTTTTATAGACAACCAAAACAGAGCAGTCATTAATTCAATGCCCTGAGACTACAATGACCTAAAAGAATGACAATATTCACAGAAAGCGTGTTTGTTTACTCACAGCTGGAGCTCCTTGGACTGCTCCTTCTTTGCCAGTTGCTTCTCGCGCTCCTTCACGAGAGCCTCCTGCTTGGCTTTCATATCATTCAGTGTCACCAGACCTAATTACACAAAAACACTGGTCAAACAAAAGGACACACTGGAGATATGCATACTGTACAATGTATACAACAATCTCAATTACTTCAAATACACAAATTTGAGGGGAGCTCTTTCCACGATTTACATACCAACAGTGCTGGACTTCAACTCTGCCTCCACTGCATCATAGTGAGCTGAGAACTTTTTATCAATGTTGGACTTCACCATATTGTCCTACAAAAAAGCAGATATTCAGCAAAAGTGAGTATACCCTATATATCCCAGCACCATTTTATTATAAGTTGTATTATATTTATAAGTATTAAATAAACCACAAGTACATAAAAAACCACAAAGCACATCCAAAGGCTTTACTAAACGTAGTACTTGGCAGAGATCTCATTATTTGGTCACTTTTAAAACAAAAGTGTGCCAAATTTTAACCTCATAAAAGCGAATCTTACAACAAAGATTTCCAAAAATATTTAGTGTTGTGAAAAAATGTTTGCCCCCTTTTTCATTTCTTATTTTTCCGCACGTTTGTCGCTTAAATGTTTGAGATCATAAAACAAATGTAATCATTAGTCAATGACAACACAACTGACCACAAAATGCAGTTTTGAAATGAAACTTTCTATTATTAAGGGAGGAAAAAAAACAAACCTACATGGCCCAGTGTGAAAATGTGATTGGCCTCCACTGTTGAAAGATAACTTAGCTAAGCTCTATCAGTCTCGAAAAGGTTATAAAGCCAATTTGAAAGCTTTGGGACTACAGCGAACCACAGTGAGAGCCATTATCCACAAATGTAAAAAACATGTAACAGTGGTGAACCAACACAAGAGGTCACAAAAAACCCCACAACAACATCCAAATAACTCCAGACCTCAGTTTCTTCAGTTAGGGTCAGTCTGCCAGTTCCTCCCCCCTGGCGATACAGAGCACTGTTTGCCAAAACATCCAGACTCAATAACAGTTTCTTCCCCGCTGGCTGTCAAACTCTATTGAACTTTTGACCCCCCCCCCCGACCCGGAAGGGGGCAAACACTACACTTTTTGACAGAACTGTACAACAGAGGTTTTGACATGACATTTATGAATTACACAACGTAAACACAGTATACAATGAGAACAAATGAAGAGAACTGTATTGTTTTGTCTCCAACTGGATTCTTTTTATTACAACAAAATATAAAAAGTACATTGTCCAAAGTGATCGCCTTCTCTACGAAGTGAAAAACGTGTGAAAGCTGCTGCATATCGTCACCGGTTGCGCGTCCATCCATTTGACAAAGAGGAGCTTGTCTCGGCGCAAGCACCTCATGTCTCCCCTTTTGAGCCTTCTTTGGAAGATCATTTTTCTTCATCTTGATGAGACCAATGTGAGACTTCCCTATTGTCCCGCAAGCTGCTATTTTGCGAGCAGACAACTTGCTGATGGAGTGGGGGTGGTGAAGAAGTCATCTAGGTAGAGGTGATGACCTTCTCCCAGTAATGAAAGTCCATAAGTGTCATTACATACAAGGCCCTCAGCAGTTTTCCCTTAATTGTCTTGTCTCTCGTGTAATGCCACGATGGTAATCTCTCTCCCCGGCTGGTATGAAGTCATGCACTTGTTGACAAGATGCTGATACAGTGGCTTTATCTTCAGAAGCGGGACAGAGGATGGCGTTCCGTTCCTCTTCTTGTTCTGTTTGTCTTCTTTTACACCACATAGCTGAGGAGACCAAAAAATAGCTTCATAGCGGCCCCTGCACATGTAGCTCCATGTTGTATGGCCACTGTCTTCGCCTCTGGTTTTTCTTCCTCTTTTTTTGGCTCGGCCGATTACAGAATCATCACCATCATCACTGTGGGAAAAGAACAAACGGTGACGAATTTGTCGTGATGTAAACATTCCTCATTTTGATAATCAAATCAAAAACCAATCAAAGCACGACCAAAACAATATTTCATGCACACCGATTACCGACATTCTTCATGCAAGCACTGGCTCTCATTTGTTTGTGGCCTTCTATTGGTTGTGCTAAAAATGCTTTGGAAGACAAATTCTACAGACATGTGCTTGTCTGTCCCCTACAGATGTGTAGCAAATTCCTTGGGGGTTTAGTAGAATGGTCTAAAGTTAGTTGGTTTTCTAGAGTGCACGGAGCTGTGTGAGAAATCCCAAGCCGATCTGATTTACGGAAGTAAAAGCGTTTTTGATTTATCGCAGCGCCTCAAATTTTCACTTTTGTGCCAGCAATTCAGGAGTAAAATAGATAGCTGACACAAACAAATACATAAGCCACAGCGTGTCCTAATTTTTTTACACGACCGTAGTATATGATTTATTATTGCGACGGTTTTTTTTTCTGAACTAGAAATCTCGTAAACCTTGTGACACCCCCCAACTCCACATCTCATGGTTTAAAACTGACTTATTGGAGAATGTTCTGCCACTGAGATAACAGGTATTCTTCTGTCTCTATTATTGTATTAGGTTGTTTCAGTAGTGTTTTAATACAACTTTTACAGTTGAATATTGACTTATTTGAGGCGTTTGCGCAAATTTACTGTAATATTTTAGATTGCAGCCTGAGAAAACAGAAAAACTGGTACAGTAAACTGCTCCATACACCTTACCTTTAACTCAGTGTGACTGTTACGCTGGGGGGAACATTGGCTGTATCTGTGGGGTAATGGGTGCTAGTTGTGGTGGGATTGGTTGTCAAACTTGGACCTACTTGGCTGTAAAAAAAGAGGGGTGGAATTATTAGGGTGACATTATATACTATCAACTGGTGAAAAAGTTTATTATAGTATACAAATTTATTCAAGCACACAGACCACAAACATCTGCAAGGTAAACATGCCAGAATAACAACTAAAATCAAAAGTAAAATATCCCCGAAGCCTTTACCAGTATAATCAGTACACCTATTATAATGTAGCTGCTGGGTTAATAAAAATGCAAAAGAAAACTGATATCTTACTTATAGGTTGGGTGATCATTCTTGCAATAAAATCCCTCATCCCAGCTGCCGTACTCGTCGTCGCAGTTGGTGCTGTCCTCCGAGTCCGAGATTTCAACGTTACTTCTCTGTTCCATCTCTTCAAGAGCCTCCAGGGTCTTGCATTTTGATTTTGCATTCTTGTGCATTGTAAAATAACAAAGTGACCAACCATGAACGACGAGTGTGGGTCAAAACTTGGGTCTGCAAGAAAACCAACTTGATCTAGAGTCGCAACTATTATTTTACCCGGAATGCTTTACTTGTTGGGACGTGCCTCTACCTTAGAGGACTGATGGGAAGTTCGGATCATTTTACCGACTCAGATCTTTGAGTCCCATTCAGTAAAAAGAACAAATCTTTTTTCTAGTTATTTCGGTTATTTTAGCAAAATATGATTAAAATGCAACATGTTTCTTCCCTATCACATCTACTGCCTAAACAAACGTTAGTCACACTATAAACAAGACAAAATTATAATGCTATAAGAAACACGAATCACTCACCTCACAGTCCCTTTTCGAGTCGTTCGTTCATTACGTGACAGCGCCATGTGAGCTTACCCTATGCTGCATGAGCCGGAAGGAGAATTGATTAGTTCATCTCTCGAGTCTTTGGGTTTGAGGCATTCGTTCTTTTGCCACGTGACCACTTTTCCGATTAGTACCGCAGTCGATCATATTTAGAAATGATCATAAAACCGTCAAAAGATGTGTAAAAGCCATTTTCCTCATTTGTGACATTGATTTTTGTTAATGTTTCTTGAGAATCTGTGGTGTTTTTTGTGTTAAAAAAAACTGATATAAATGAAATGTTACGTTGCCTAATTTGTTATTTTTTGGTCTTTGTCCATCAATACGCAAACCATAGCCTAATAAAACAACCAAAGCCTACAATTTACTTATATTTAATAATTTACTTATATTTAATAATCATAAATTATTCTATAGTAGTGTTCATTTCTACTGTATAATAATTGTTTTGCCTATTCAGACTTGATATATTTGTATAAGAAGATTGGTCAAAAAGAACATTGAAAAAGTAAAAGCAAATACCATTTTGAATTTGAATGATTAATGTTAGTTTAAAATACTAACTTAATGATAACCAACTTCAAGTTGCAACCCCATTTTGAAATAAAAGTGGAGAGCTGTAGTAATTTACTTAGAAACATGTGCTTGCTCACACGTGGGGCCGTCACGTGATGAACGAACGACTCAAACCCGAAGACTCGAGAGGTGAACTGATTCGTCTACAGAACAGATAGGTTGTTACGCAAATGCGCACGCGCGAGTGAACAAATCACTCCCCGAGACGATTCGTTCTTCCCGAGTCACATTTAAGACTCGTTCAAAATAAACAAACCGTTTATGAACGACCCATCACTAGAGTGCATGTGTCAAACTCGTGTCCTGGAGGGCCGAGACACTGCAGATTTTTTCTCCGATCAGTGCCTCCAGCAGGCGGTTTGATTGAGGCGCTCCTTCCCTCAAACTGAAGGAGGTGTCGATCATGAAAAATACCTGCTGTAGTGACTGGCTGACATGAAAACCCGCAGTGTCTCCAGTTTGACGCCCTAGAGGACGAATGCTTTGCAGTAATCTGCGCCACCCCCTCAGACAAGCCCGGTCCTAACTAGTCGTGAGCAACTGAACTGATTAAGCTTGCTCGGAGGAGAGGCAGACCGTGAACAGTCAAGTTGCAATGACCTGGATGAACTAGTCACAGAGCATACTAATCCTGGTGTACAGTGGTGAGATCTCGCCGGAAATCTCGCGATGATTACAAGACCCGAAATCATTGTAGTTACGCCATAAGCCCACAAAATGGCGACAAACATCATTTATGGACTACAGCTGCGTCTGTTTCAGTCGCAGGCTTGTGTTTAACACCCCGACAACACCAAAAAACTACATTTGTTGCTCTTTATAAGAACAGCCGCGCAGTCTGATGAGATATTAGGACGTGTACAGAGGATGTGACAGGGTGCTCGTGAGCTTCTTGCTCGCGAGGACCTTCACTACAAGGTTACTACTTAGGCCCGACAGCACCGGCCTAAAGTATATGCGTTGAGATATTACTAACCTCCGCAATCTTCTGTTTGAGTTGTTCAAGCTGCTCCCTCTCCTTTTCTCGTTTTTTCATCAGTTGCATGGCTCGTCCCGCCTCGCTGGCAGCTCCTTTGTATTGAGCCATATTTGCTGTGGTGTTTCAAATCAAACGGCACCCGCAAGAACGTAACTATTGGGGAAAACAACGGTTAATTAATGTATAAAAAAAATACACGCAGTGCTCGCAAGCCGGACTTCTTGACACAACAAGAAAAATGGCGACGGCGCAATGCATGGTGGGTAGAAAGGATGTTGCATTCAGGTGCTGGGTGAAAGCTCGTAACTGGGAGAATTCTCAACCTTTACTTGTAATTTACATACATTTACATACATTACATACACAAATTATACAACTGTTTTATAGTGAGGTCCATTATATCTTGAATGAACAAGGTAAATGCAACTGATAATGTATACATAATATACATGTTTGTTTATACTGTATGTTTTTTTCTATTGTACTGTATAATTAAATTTCATTTTTTGTTCCATTACACCATAATATAATATATTATTGTCATCTAAAATTAGGAAATTTTCTCATAATGACAATTTTATTCTTGTAAGATTCTAAAGTAAAAAAAATAAATTAGGACTTATTTTCTGGTAATATTATGAATTTATTATCATAAAAGTATTGTTTTTTTTTTAACAACATGAATTATTTATTTGATTAATTTTTTTTGTCTTGTCCAGCATCATAACAGCTGAATGGGAGTCAAGCTGCCTTTAAATGCTGAGCAAAATTGCTTTGCCAAGGGAGACTTCATAATACAAATTAGTCTCCCTTGACATTTGACTGCGTTTATTATGAATTTTGTTGCACCACATTTCGATGCTGGGCAGGCATCGGCAAAAGGGATAGGTGGGGTATTGGGTGGGGGAAACAAGAAAGGGTGCAGAAGAACCTCACAAACATATTTCAACCATATTATAAACAACCATGATAACCACAATTTCAGCAACAACCAGAACAGTTACAGAGCAAAATGAGCAAAAATACAGGAAAAGAGAAAAAAAAATACTAATAATAAACATATATATAAATATATACATAAATACACACACACATACACATACTGTATATATACATATATATATATATATATGTATATATACAGTATATATATATAAACACACACATACACATATTCGTACACGTATACATACACATACTGTGCACATACACATATCCATGCAGTACATACATACATACACACACATACAGTGTGCATATATATGTATACACACATACATACATACATATCTACTAATAATGATAAACATACAAGAAAAACAACGAGAAAAGAAACAGAACCTCTTGAACAATGACCATCCAAATGACACGTGCAACAAATCTACATTAAATCTACATTACTCTGCAGTGACAGGATAACCGCATCAGAGAACGAGGAGATGCCCGTGGTGAACACCGCCATGCATCCCAAACCACACTCCCTCCAAAAGCGAGGGCCCGACCAGGAAGACGCCGGAGCACGGCCCCCCAGCAGGCTCCCCACAGAGGGGAAGGCCCGACCCCGCCCCCCCAAGAGGCAACTGCGAGTCCACTCCGAAGAAGTGCAAGGGAGACCCGCCCGGACGCCACTCGGCAGCCGAACAAGGGCCACAGGGGGGGCACGGGATGTGCCACCCCCCCGATGCAGCGACAGCACCACCGAGAGCTCCCTCGAGACACGGGGCCATACCAACACACCCGGCCGCTGGGAATCCCACACCCATAGCCCTATGCACACACACACGCACGCACACACGCACACACACACACACACACACGACTGCACTCCACCAAGCACTGCTGCCGACTGAGACCCGGAGCCGAAACAACCATTTCCCCCTACAGCCCCCCGCCCCAGGGAGCGTCCAAGAAAACAGGGGTGCAATAGGACCCTCTAATCCCCGCCCCCCCCACCCAACTAAGAGTGTTATGAGGTGTGAGATGTGTGGGTAGGCAGTTAAAATTTAGGAGCTGAAACTACGTAAACCCTGGGCTCAGCCCATGGTGCTCAGCCACTTTGCCGGCTGAGCACGACTGAGTAGCTCGCCCAATTGTGACACGAGTCCCGCCATCCCAAAAATGAATGTGAGGTGTCTGTGAGTCTATGTATGGCGAATAAGTGTAATTAAAACTGGGGAGTTTGCGGCCCCCGGGGAACCACAGAAGGAGGTCATGTTTGTGACCCCAAATTGCCACACCCCCATGGAGCACATGCAAAAAAAAAAAAAATAAGAGAAAAAAAAAAAAAAAAAAGAAAAAAAGGAAAGAAAAAAAATAAAAATAAAAAAAAAAAAAAAAAAAAATAAAACAAAAGACACACCAAAGAAAAAGGGACAGAAAAAAGAAAAGAAAAACAAAAGAAGCCCAGCGACCGAAGTCCGGGAGAAGCCTCTCCCAGATGTCACACTCTAAGCCAACAGGCACGCCACTGTAGGAGATTCCGGCGGTCCGCACCCCCGAACACCACCACAGCCATCCCCACCCCGTATCCGAGAGGAACCCGGGAAACACACCCCACCACTCGGAGAGGCAGCAACGCTCCAGGCACAATCACACACCTCACCCCCCACTACTGCCCCCAGTACCCACACCACCGTTGAATCGTCAGCACCCAACATACGACATACAACATACACACAAACACACTGACACACACCAGCACTCGCGCACACAAACCCACACCCGCCCAACCCCATGCACACTCCCCCAACCCAGGTCCTCCAAGGCACCAATCCCGCACCTGGACGCGCACCCACCCACCCTCGCAGCAGCGAGTCCGGGTCAACCTAGATTCGCCCGAGAGTCAGATACGCCCCAACTCCCACATCCGGGTAGAGGCTGCCCCCGGAACCCATGACCCAGGAGTGCTGCCCCACCCACCCACACCCAGCAAGCCCAGCCATTCGACCCGGGGCCCGACGGCCATGACCCAGGCCCCACCCCGCGACGCCCCGCCCCACCACCAACCGGTCGCCTCGGCACCAGACCTACCCCAGCCTCAATAGAGATAAACACCGGTCCCCCGCAGAGCAGTGCAGCCCAGCCCCCCTCCCCAAGGGACCACCAGCGGGCTGTTTGGCCCTGGCACTTCCGCCAGCCAAATATTTGACTTTGTGAGAGCCATCTTGAACATCCTTTGTCCTGTATAATGAGTCCTATGAAGAATTTTGAACTGAATCAGCTGTAGATTTAAGTTTTTCGTCATTTTAAATGTATTTAAACATATTTGCATCCATGTGTTTTGATCCAAATGACTGAGTAGGTCTGTTTCCCATTTTGCAGTCGGTAGGTGTATTAAATCTTCTGTTTTATTGTATATATTTTTCATAATAACTTTGAGGTTACAGAATTCTGCCACCTTGGTTGGCATTTGCAGGTTCAATTGATTGGGCGTGTATTTTTGTCCTATTATGGATTTGATTTGGTGGTATTCTAAAAAGTTGGTGCTGCTGATTCCATATTGGGAGGTGAGCGTATCAAATGACACAAACCTTCCTTCCCCTATGATATTATCTAAAAAGTAAAAGGATTGTAAAATAACCTTATTCCTGTAAATTATTGCAAGCGTTCACCTTGTGCATTGCTTTCAGCATCATGGCGAATTTCTTTCAAAGAACAACAGCATGAATGAAGTGAGCCTTTTTGCCAGTGGTACAGTCCCAGTGAGTGGAGGCGGGGCCGGTAGCATACAGACACAGTGCAGAAAAGTGTATTGTAGTAAAAATAACATTTGCAGATTGGAATATATTGTCTTTTTTATTGTACTTTTCTTAAAGTATGGTTCAAATCTCGTTTTGCTCTCTCTCATGACACCCCAACTAACAATTTGTTCTTGTAATATTAGGAATTTACTATCTTAAATTACATTTTATTTTACATATTATATTATATTATATTTATTAGATTAAAAAAATATATTTTTTATTCCAATGTTAAGAATTTGTCGCTTTAATTTGACCTCTAAACTCTTATAAAAGTAGCATTATTCTCATACTATCATGAATGTATTTTCATAAAATGTGTTTCTTTTACATTAATTTATTTGGGCATTTACAATGTACTCATTTTTTGCTTTTGTGACTGAATTTGTTGCATTTTCATGGGGTATTTACAGTAATAGATAAGCCTATTGTGGGGTAATCATTTTCCTTTTGAACATTCAAATGCAAAAAAGGAGACATTTTAGCCTTATTTCTCTTGACAAAGCAAAAAGGACTTGATGGGACCTGAGTGAAGTTGGCCCCCCACCCCGTGCAAAACTCTGGTCAAAAAGTCTAATTGCTTTGTGCTGCTTCCGTTTTTGAGTTATTACAGTTTCTTTTACAGGTCAACGCCATTTTCTCCGAATGAAACCAAAGTATTTGGGACATTCATAACGCTCATAAAATGAAACATGAGGCAAAGACGGACAAAACCTTAAAATGTATCACTCCGTCATTCTTTATTGTCATCATATTTGCTTTTTTTTACCACCACATTTATACATTGACACTTTAAATCTATTGACATTATCAATGAAGCCCAAAGCAATTGTGTAAAACAAACCAAAGTGTTTTACCGTAACGTTTCCACTAAAACGCAACAGAAAGGGGGGGACATAATGCATGGAAAACCGTCTCAAAACCTCCTAAACCGCCACTACGTGTGCAGATGCGAATATGTTTCCAAAACTTTGCTGCGGGATTCACAGTTTCAATCAGAGGAGGTCACCTGACTTGTCCTCTCGACGTGAGAGGACAGTTGAGGCTCTCGTACAGCTTGAGGATGCCAAGCAAAAGCAGCTGACTTATGAACTCTTTCAAAGGCCAACCGGAGTTGGCCCGTGTGTAATGCTGCAAAGCCCTGAGTTTTGCCTTGTAGGCCACGTGTCACATGTGAACGGGAATGTCGTCATCTTGGGTTTGTCTAATCACTGCATGCTACTATTACATACTGCAATGTCAACACTAACATCTCTTAAGTCACATGTTGGAGAAGAAAAGTGAACCATAGCATGGAGGCACTCCTTGATGCAGGCCTCAGATCAGCTGTCTTTCCCCCTCTTTTTCTAATGTAGCAATGAACTGTTTTCAAATGTGCCTCTAAAGAGCAGTGTATATCTTTCATTGGCATGTTTGAAAGCGTCGTCACTGCTTATCCCAAAGGTGTATTAGAGCCACACTGGAAACATAATAACGCTATAAAGTTGGGATTATGAAAATAGTGTAAAAATACTCCAAAGCCTAAGTCACCATGTAATAAGACTGAGAGGAGCCAGATGAGGTGGCTCGGGCATCTGGTTAGGACGCCTCCCGGACGCCTTGCTGGGGAGGTGTCCGACCGGTAGGAGGCCTTGAGGAAGACCCAGGACACGTTGGAGAGACTATGTCTCTCAGATGGCATGGGAACGCCTCAGGAGCTGGACGAAGTGGCCGGGGAGAGGGAAGTCTGGGCTTCCCTGTTTAGGCTGCTAGCCCCGCAGACCCGACCTCCAATAAGCGGAAGAAAATGGATGGAAGTTGTCAAATTAAGAAAAAAAATCTGCAACTTTATGAAAATAAATGCATTTTATGGTAATGGATAATTTTACAAAATGTAACAACATATTTTTCTTTTAACGTGGGAATAATTTAATAATTAATTTTTTTACACAAACATTATATTTTTAGTTTTTTTAAAGAATAAGAGTGTGTTTTTGCAAGAGAAAAGGGCTCATTTTACCAAATAGGAAATTGGAAAATAATTGTGTTATGAAAAATCATGATATTTTAAGAAAAAAAAAGTTTTATGTGAATAAAAGTGCAATAATACCATTAAAATACCAATAAATTTTTTATGCAAGTAATCCATCCATTTTCCATAACACTTGTCCTCATCAGGATCAGGAGTGAGCTGGAGCCTACCCCATCTGATTTTGGGCGAGCGGCATGGTACACACTCGACGGGTGGAGGGACACGTATAGATGCGTTATTTTGGAATGTGGGAGGAAGCTGCAGTACCAGGAGAAAACCCACACGTGGGGGAGAACTTGCCGACAAACCGGCCAAACGTCAGAATTTGTTAGAATAATATTGTAATCTTTCTAATTTTATGAGAACTACTTCCTGATTCCTGCCCTGCGATTGGCTGGCGACCAGTCCAGAGTGTACCCCGCCTCTCGCCCAAAGCCAGCTGGGATAGGCTCCAGCATTCCCGCGACCCTAACGAGGATAAGCGGCATAGAAAATGAATGAAGGAATACTTCATTATATTATAGGAGGACATTTTCATGAATAAAGCATCACTTTTAACAGAATTAACTGTAAATTCATCCATCAACCCATGCGGAGAACATGCCAACTCCACACAGAGATGCCCAACGGAGATTCGAACCCTGAACCTCCTGACTGTGAGTCCAATATGCCACCCACTCATCCACCGTGCGGCCCTCTCGCAACAATAGATTATTTGTTTTTTGTGTGTCTTTTTGGTGCGGCTCTAATACACCTTTACTGGCAACACGTCCGTGATTCCCCAGAGGAGGAGACCCCAAAATGGACCTGAACATGTAGCCATGTAGCCAAGCCAAATGAGGCCGTAAAACACACCGAGACATACTGCAATACAGCACCATGTGGTACTATGAGATGGCACAGACCTAAATATATATACATATCTCAAAAACAAGTCAAGAAATTCCCAGAATGCAATATCAGCATTAAATCACCCATCCAGCCTCAGTCCACTGGCCGAAAAAGGGCTCGCCCTCGGATACCAAAGCCCACTTTTTTGGCGGTGGGGGCTGCTTGAGGGAGGGGAGAGGAAGAAGTAGGAGGAGAGAGAGAAGCAGGGGGTGCCACGGCGGCGAGGGTGGGGGCTTGCATGGGAGGCTGGCGAGACAGGAGCTCCTTGAAGACCGAGTTCATCTGGCGACTGATGATGTCCTGGGAGCCAGAAAACGACAAAGGCAAACCATTTCAACGGCATGTCTGTGGACATAAGTATTGGGACGCCCGGTCGTTGCGCACACGAGGAAGTAAAAAATTCAGCTTCTACCTCTGAGACGCATTCTCGAAAAATAGTACAATATTGGACCTTTGAGTCTTCCTTGTGTCATCTGCTCTGGTATGCATCTGACATTGTCAGCATTGCCAAGATAATTACCGCAAATTCTCATTCATTCATTTTCTATGCCGCTTATCCTCATTAGGGTGGCGGGGATGCTGGAGCCTATCCCAGCTGACTTTGGGCAAGAGGCGGGGTACACCCTGGACCGGTCGCCAGACAATCGCAGGGCACATATAGACAAACAAACATTCACACTCTAACGGACAATTTAGAGCGGCCAATGAAGCTAACATGCATGTTTTTGGAATGTGGGAGGAAGCCGGAGTACCCGGAGAAAACCCACACACGCACGGGGAGAACATGCAAACTCCACACAGAGTTGCCCAACGGAGATTCGAACCCTGAACCTCCTGACTGTGCGGCCAATGTGCGACCCACTCATCCACCGTGCGGCCCACCGCAAGTTCCCGTACAAAACAAAAGCCAAAGACACGGCTGTGCTGCAATGCTTATCTCAAGCAACTAGTGTGTTGCTAAGGAAGAACATCTCCTACCTTGTCAACAGCACCCGTCCTATCGGGCTGAGCAAATGCAGGTCTGTCCGCAGGTTTGAACCCAGCCTGTCTCACAGTGTCCAGAGTGTGTCTTCGCTCCTGAGACCTGAGAGACAAACAAGAACAAATTCAGTGCTCATGTCCTCCCCCTTTGTCACACCTTTGATATTTTATGCGTTATTACGTATTATCCGTCTTACACGGGCAGGTGTCTCGCGGCCGGCGAGGTTGGTGGCTTTCGACCAGGGCTCCCGTCGCTTCCTCTCTGTCGTCCCGGCAACGAAGCGCCGTCGCTGTTCACCCGCATCCTGTCAAAAGTCACGCGAGGGAACTTTAGAGCTTTTGCCAAATCCATGTGCTCCTTGTTTATGTATGAAAGTGTCGTGCACGGTGTCGTGTGGGTGCACGCGGGTGCTTGTTCGCACCGAACCGTGTTCTCCGTTTGTGGATCCTCTGCTGTCAGATTTCCAGTGCTTCCTCCTCCTCCTTCATCTCTCTTCCCTCTCTCTGACCTGGAGGAGTAAAACAAACATGTCGTATTTCAAAAGAAAAATCAAATAAGGGCTAATGAATGTATTGTTTTAATATAATCCAAGTATTGCAGGAACAGCTGAGCTGTGAGGCAAGACCTCACTCCCAACCCGGAGGGTACAGTCCACCCGTTTCCGACCGAGGACCGTGGCCTCGGATTTGGAGGTGCTGAGTCTCATCCCAGAAGCTTCACACTCAGCTGCAAACCGCTCCAGTAAACGCTGAAGGTCACAGCCTGATGAGGCCATAAGGACCACATCGTCTGCAAATAGCAGAGACGAGATCCTTGGAGCTGGAAGAGGTCGCCGGAGACCGGGCTACTGAGACTGCCTCAGCGACCCGGACCCGGATAAGCGGAAGCTTTTGCCATTATACATTTTTAAAAAGGAGGTTGCCTTCGACGGGGGCCACGTTGATATTTTTAGGTACTTTTCAATTTTGTATAAAGGCTAAAGAAACGTTATGCATTTGAGGACAAAGCCTTGTTTTGTTATTACTTATTAGTATCAACATTTCAGCTTCTTCTCTCCATAGTTTTTACTTTTGCTATATTTTGGTTATTTCTAGAATGCGCCGCGGGCCAATAAGAAACAAGCTGCTGTCCGAAAATGGCCCACGTTCCAGAACACAACTAGGTTACATGATGTTATTATAGCTCACCCTTCCAGCACGCTGATGTACTTGTGCGGGATAAGTCCCTTGACACCTCCAGCTTCGCCCCTCCACCAATCACAGGAGGCCTTGCTGTGAAGAATGAGGAGTTCTCCCTGTTTGAACGACAACTCGGCCTGTGATCTCGCCGCGTAGTCGAACATCGCCACCGCTTCCCATTCTGTCCACACATTCATATTGTAAGTATAAATGCATATAATGTACATATTTGTACATGTAAGCGTGTGTGGAGAGCTCTCCTCACCATCCTCACTGGGCAGGTGCTCAGCATCTCCATCCCCTTCCTCTGTGATTGGTTCACTGCGGACGAACAAAATGATAACTGTGATGGTTTCCAATTTCCACTTTCCGGTTAGTAGCATACAGCGTGAAAACTGTGGGAGCAAAAATGCACTAAATGCATGACTGAGTGGCCAACAACAGCAAAAAAAAGTGGCAAACTGTTGCAGAAAAGTGGAAATTATGGAGCATAGAACTGCAGAAACGGGTAGTTATCGTATCAAGTATGTTCAAATTTGTCATTGATAAACCGGCTTGACCTACGGCGGTTGATGTCACTCATATGGTATCAGCTTAGCATGCCAGAATCCCAGGCCGACCAGGTACTTCAAATACCTGCTTTAGCCACGGAAGGTGATTAGAGCTCTGGCGCACCAAGGAGTGGAAGAGCTTCAATGTAAACACTAAATTCCTGCCTCTCCTTTAGCATTCACGCAAACAGTGCTTGCATGAAGTCTTGCACAGAAAACCCTTTGATGGACCATCAAATTCACTTAATAAGCCAGAGGATAAGCCAAAAAAGGAAGCTGCTTGACACACTTTAAATCCCCTCCAATTGGATATTAAATGTCATTCACTCACGTCACAGAGAGAAGTCAGAAGAAAAAAAAACCCAAAAAACCTCACCAGTACTCCTGCTCGAGAGTCATGTGCTTCTCGTAGATCTGGCCGGGCAATTCGGATTGGCCAGGGAAGATGACGTCATGCTGCAGGATCATAGTTTTGACGAGGTCGTTGACCTGTGGCTGCCTAGCGACAGCATCGTCCGAATCGACTCCCCTCAGCAGGCTGGGTCCGAAGCACACAGCCAGGTTGTAGGGCTGCATCATGTTCTCGTCGCTGTACTGAGTCACGCTGCAAACATGCAAACATGCCATCGTGCTACCGTTGTTGGGGAGGAGGGGGGGGGGTGATGAAAATGAGCCGTACTAGTCAACATGTTGTCACGAGAAGACCGCCCAGAAGGGCTCAAAAAGGTAGGCACTACGTTTTGTTGGAACTAGACTACTGTATAGTCTGCACAAATACATTTTACAAATATGGCTGACATGAAAAACACACATTGAGCCCAAATGAATGCCTCTGCTATTCATTCATTCATTTTCTATGCCGCTTATCCTCATTAGGGTCACGGGGATGCTGGAGCCTATCCCAGCTGACTTTGGGCGGGAGGCGGGGTACACCCTGGACTGGTCGCCAGCCAATCGCAGGGCACATATAGACAAACATTCACACTCTAATGGACAATTTAGAGCGGCCAATGAAGCTAACATGCATGTTTTTGGAATGTGGGAGGAAAGCGGAGTACCCGGAGAAAACCCACACACGCACGGGAAGAACATGCAAACTCCACACAGAGATGCCCAACGGAGATTTGAACCCAGGTCTTCCAGATCTCCTGACTGTGTGGCCAACGTGCTGACCACTCATCCACCGTGCGGCCACCTCTGCCGTAGTTACTACAAAACCAAACAACTCTGGGATTTCTAAATAGTGCAGACAAATATTGGGAGCAATTGTCGTGGCTGTGGGAAACCTTACGATGTAATTAATCCACAAGATGGCAGGAGTGTATCATCTACCTTTGACTATAAAATGTTGGTCGCTGTTTATGTGAAGTCAAGCCTGTTATAGTTTAGCCTGTTATAGCCTTACTGTCATCTGTGGTATTACCACTATTACAACATTGGTTCTGTAGCGGCTGTCAAATATACTGTGAGTGTTAATAATCACGTGGTCAAAAAGAGCTATGTTTAACTTTCCATTTTATAATATAACCCAAAAAAACCCCCAAAGGGTACAAAAGAAAATGTTCTAGATGATTTTTTAAATTTGGACATTTTTAGCTTTAACTGCAGTTTTTTCAACCAAAAAACATTCGACCACCAGGTAGCATATGTTATAGGGGTTTAAAAAACAGATTTAGGCCCCCCCCCCCCGTTCAGCTGCCTGTGTCCACCAGGGGGAGGCTCCCTTTAGTGGACAGCCAGTTGAATGAAGCAGGGAAGCAACGCATGATGGGAAGAGTTGTTTTTTTTTTGGTCTAAACTCAAGGTGGTACTTGTCTTGTATATTTACCGCCTACCTTTGACTGTTACGTTACTGTGTGATGATTTTAGCCTTCTTCCTAAGATGACGCCATGAGGCGGACGGTTACACTTGAGTACAAATCTCTTGGGATTTCCGATGGGTTCCCTTGTATCCCGATTGGTCGCTGCCACAGCAGCTACTGTGTTTTTGTGCAAAATACAAATACCAGGCTCACTGGAAACACATGTCAACTCACTGATTGAGGAACGCAAACAGGTATCGCATGACGATGAGGAGAGGCCGTGGGAAGGCGCAGACGATCGCCTTTACCTGCGCAGCTTTCTCCGTCAGGCTCTCGGTTTCTGAATATGCGGGATGAAAAGAAAGTTCGGGGAGGTAAAGGAAAGGACTGGAAACTACAAGTGGACTAAGGAGAGACAAGAGGGAGCTTACGGACACAGTCCAGCAGAGGCAAGTAGCTGTCATAGGGAAAGAGAGGAGGTTCGAGGCCCCTGAAGTAAAGCTTCAGCACCCCAGCCACAGAGTCCAGGTCACACTCGCTGTCTGACAAAGGGTCCTCACCTGTGCAGGGCGTGCAGGAAGTGTTTGATATACAGTATGTACATACACACCTCCAAGTATACTGCAACAATACAAATCTTTGTCCAGTCATCCAGGGGAACATTTGCCTTTGATGGAATTCTTCTACAGAAGTCATCCAAACATGCCTTTGAAGGACTTTGCTCGGTGCACATTAAACAAAGAAGGTTAAATGGCGGCTCTAAATTGTCCACTGGTTTGAATGTGAGTGTGAATGGTTGTATGTCTGCCCTGCATACTGGCGACCAGTCCAGGGTGTGCCCCGCCTCCCGCCCAAAGCCAGCTGGGATAGGCTCCAGCATACCCGCCACCCTAATGAGGATAAGCGGCATAGAAAATGGATGGATGGACTTTCGTGGGACTCGCACGGTCACTGCATAGCCTTTTCTTTTATCTTGACCTACATTGAAGGTTTTTATCATCACGGTTTATATCAAGAATATCAATTCAAAGTTCAATTTTGGAAATGCCACCATTTTTGAAAAAAAGAAGAACACAGTGCATGGTAATTAAAAAACATGTTGTCTCCCCATTTCGTTCATCCATCCATTTTCTATGCCGCTTAGCCTCATTAGGGTGGCGGGTATGCTGGAGCCTATCCCAGCTGACTTAAAGCAGGAGGCGGGGCACACCCTGGACTGGTCGCCAGCCAATCGCAGGGCAGACAAACAAACATTCACACTCTAATGGACAATTTAGAGCGGCCAATGAAGCTAACATGCATGTTTTTGGAATGTGGGAGGAAACCGGAGTACCCGAAGCAAACCCCCGCACGCACGGGGAGAACATGCAAACCCACATCTCCTGACTGTGAGGCCAACATGCTACCCACTCATCCACCGTGCGGCTCCCCAAATAACATTAACTGTATATTTTTGTGTGTCTAAATAACAAAAGACAAAGCAGAGACGTAGTTGATGAGAAATCAGTCGAGAGTTCATCCTTTTCCAGTGTTCTTTGTTTGTGTTATATGTCATGTTCACCTCGCTCAAATGCATCCTTGATCAGATTAACTTCTCTCTGTGAGCCAGGAACTCTGAATATACCTTCATGGTGGAGACCTGAAAGACAACACTTGCTTAAGGTATGCTTAACGTATGTTTTGCAGTGCTCATGCGGACTGTGCCCCTTGAAGAGAATATTTGTCCTCCAGCTTAAGGGCATCCAGGGTCCACACAGCAATGTCTGACATCACGGCAGAAGCTATCCCAGCATGGTTTATGGCTAACGTCACCAAACATTGTCTCACCGTGAAGGTTTATAAAGCGGATGCAGCTCTCAACCACCACAGGGATCTGCTGGCCAGAGCTCTAGGAGACAGAAAAGAGGATTTTAGAGTCAGAAGACGTTACCGAGTAGAATCTACTACTGCAGCCATGGTGGAAAACAAAGTGTGCAAAGAAAGATGCAACATGGAATAAGCACAATGTGAAGGTTGAAAAAGCGACATGAAATCGGGACAGTTTTATTTTCATTTATTTTTGAAAGTGTTTTGACTGATCCAGCTTATGAACGCACACATTCATAAGCTGGACTTTAACAGCCATATTTTTTCTCATATAACGGCGAAATAATATATAGGCTAAAAAAGCATCCCGCAAATAAACAATGATGACCAACAAAAAAAAAGCAGCAAACTGATCCAAAGAAAGTTGCAAGCGAAACACAATTCAATTTAAGAAGTAGCTCATATTGTCCATGTGGTTTTCGCTGCTAGATTGTGCACATCTTCATCCATCCATCCGTTTTCTATGCCGCTTATCCTCAT